>JAZEWT010000010.1:20117550-20133388 GCA_036362905.1 Mordacia mordax
CACAGTGGCAACAGCAATACACTTTACCTTTAGCAAGTTTAATATTCACATTGTGATGCAATACGGACGTGTTTATTTTATAGGGTATATAAAGGCATTGCAAAGGAGATATGGATATCTTTGGGTCTCATTAGGTTCAAGTGCATAAAACAGATCAATATTTTACATGTCAGTCAGTCTGTATTTCAGTTGGATGGAACCCTTGAGCTATGTAGTTATTTTTAACAGTTGTCCAGTGGAGAGGGGTAATCAATTTACAACATCTCAGGCCATAAGAGGCAATTTAGTCGGCACAATTAACATATATAGAACGTCTTTGGACTGTGAGAGGAAACTGGAATACCTGCGAAAACCCACGCGGATTCGGAGAAAACATGCAAATGGGAAGGTACCGGAGCCAGGAATCGATTTCCGGATCTCCTTGCTGTGAGGCAGCAGCACTACTCACCATACCAACGTGCTGCCGATGTGATGACACGGCTGTTATGCTCTGTTTATGCAGCTGCTTTATTTTATAATTCTGGGTGAGAGGTGGCTGTTTACCGTCGGTGTTGATCCAGGCAGATACCCTGGATTTCTTCACTTGACATTAATCCAGCATTGTCAACACAAGATGCACCGTTTGCAATAAGAGAGCTGAATGATCGGTTCTTGGCCAGTGTTGGCAATAGAAAACACAAATCTTAGAGTCAGCTGGGGGAATAACCGTCACGGCAAGTGATTGCTTGAGGACACCCGTGGAACTTCACTCTCTGTTAATCGATGGAGTCAGCATAGGTATTGCACAGGGACCGTAGCTATCATTGACTGTAGTCAAATCACCAAGAATGTGCCCGACCCCATCAGACCTTGACAACTGAGCAGAGTTGATCCTGGATTATGTCTGGGTGGGTGACCACCACACGTAACCAGGGTTATAGGCTGTGGAGCTGCGGCGTGTGCAGCAGAGGGCGGTGTGGCAACATTAATTGGTGTTGTGTATTTCTGCTCACCTGCCTTCACTGGGCATGATACCCTGGTGAGTGGAGTCTTTCATCCATCAGTGGATTGACAGAGGGCTAGATTACGATTGTAGGTGCAAAATCTATGCTGAAATCACACGTTTTTGTTCCTCACAACCCCACTTTGACATGTAATACGACACAAGCGTATAAAAACCCAGCGTTTAAGGAAATAACAATCCAAGAACAAACACCTGTTCTTTTGTAATTAAGTAGATCAGTCGAGTCCCGCGATATCATTGACAAAGGTGACAGAGTATCACTGGATTTAAAGGGGTTGCACGTATGGCATAACATAGCATAACATAGCATAACATGACGGCGTTTTGGTTTTAACTTAAGTTGCCTTGGACAGAGCGAGACTACAGCCGAGATGTTTACAAGACACTGAATGAGACTTAGTATTTGCTGTTCAGCATTCCGAATACAAAATTGTTGCTTAGGGCGTATCGCTTTTGCACTTATCTGTCATTAAGTTGAAGTGCCCTTGCCCATATTGGTCTTATTTAACATCCACCAATCCAGCAGCGCTAGTTTGACAAGCCTGGCTGTGCTGAGGAGACATAGACACTTAAAACTGGCCCTGAGTTTGTTTGCTTAACAAATCAAGCCAAGGAGAATTACTCCAGAACACCTGTTGGCTGATGTGGTAAAATATTTTAGGATAGTTTTTTTTGCTTGTTTAAGTTAAGCCCTATTAAGTATAGTTGCCTTGAGGCTTTCACTATAAAGGAGATCTTGCACTGCGGTTTATTTAACAATAATTTGATTTATAAAGTGCTTTTCACCCGAGGGTCACAGAGCGCTGCTTTCAATGAAGTGAATAGACACCTATAGCAAAACCAAATAGTCCCATTCTCCCCTTGCCCGGCCTATGACAGAGCTGCCACCTGGCCATGTTGGACTCCCTGATGCTGGCGTGCGCCGTGGAGCAGATGAGCATCGAGAAGGTGGTGACGAGCGTGCGCAGGTTCTCCGTCGTCTCGCCACGCGAGCTACCCTTCGACCTCGATGGGGCCATGTTGCTCTGGATCAACAAGGTACCGTCCCTGGTGGCCACGTGGCCCTCCGGAGGGCGCGGTGCTTCGCTGAGCTGACACCACTGAGTACGCGGGGTTGGAACCCGGGCATCTGCCAGCATTTAAAGCTGGGTTGACAAGATTAGCTAGTGGAGGGCCTCAGCCCACTCACTAATGACTTGACCAAAAACCCATGATGTTAAAACGTGTTCCCCGCATATTACTACGTTTCAGCACTGATTATCAAATTATTGATGTCACGCAACAGACACTGCCTAGCGGTAAAGCAGTTGAGAAGGTGTTTCCCCCTGCTACGTGGAACAGAGGTAATTTGAAGAATTCTCGAAGGTAACTTTACGTTATCTGCTCCCACGAGCAATTCTCTTAACGTGCACCACGAGAGATCCGAAGCTTCGTCTTGACATGCCGATGGCATAAACAGGGATAACATTGGGGAACGAAATTTGAAACTTTAAAAGTTTTGCACCAGCTTTTTAAGTTGTTCTCATAACGACTGTTGAATGCCTTGTCTCGCTCATTCACAAGCTGGCAATTTTTAATAGCCAGTGTGTGCAGCACGCTCGACAGCCTCATCACCGTTAGTATCTGCGGAGGATTTAAAAAAAACGGACTACTTGAAGTGAATATCCACTTCTGTGAACCATTCTCTAACATAACTGGTTGCTATGCTGTGCGAGACATCCAATCGGATACTGCATCTCATGACATAACACCGGCAGCGCACATTGGTATAGAATAGTGGAACATATAAAAATAAGGCAATGTACTATCCCAAGCCAGTCCAGATGCTGCACAGCTAATGCACACAGTGTCCTCTAAGGATCGTCCAGTGTCCAAATAGATGCATGCCCTCAATAGCAGCAGTTGCAATGCAGCTTGTGGATTATTGGTCGCAAATGCTTCATGATATTTATCAGTGCGGTGCAATGCACAGGATAAATGAATTTATGATAATGAATAGACGCTCTGGGATCGACATTAATAAAAAATATTGTTTTTTTTACAAGTCTATGCAATTGTGTTTTCCCTACCTGACACTAAATCTTTCAAAAACCTGCCTTCGCTATTTCCGTAATCTTGAAGGAATGCCGTTAATTCCCGACCATGTGGTGGAGGGAGGGGCCATGCAAAGCTCTAAGATTGCCATGTGGATCGTTCAAAGCAAGCGATGAGATGTGGAAAAAACCGACGGAGGAGGCCGACTTTTACTCTCTTCAGCAGACCTCGCAGTTTGCTCAGTACATCTGTGTCCAACCGACGAGGACGAGTGCATCTTGTCTGAAGAAGGCCAGCAGGGGGCTGTCTCATTAACGACTGTAGCATCCTGTGGGAGACGTTGTATCATTATGTCGCAGCGTTGCACAGGGATAAATAAGCACGTACGGGAAATACCGCCGCTGAGACCCTTAAAGATTGTATTAGAAATACTAATGAAGCTCTGCAGTGTGTTGTGCACTGCCATTGGAGCCATTGTTTATCATCGTCAGTTGCCCAGCGCTACGGATCTCAAGAAGGGCGATGGCGACAGCGGCGACAATAAAATGGCAGTATAACGGCGAGAGGGAGATGATGGACCCTTCGCGGAGCACACGCGCGTGCCAGTTGTTTCGAGTGTTTTTACTTCGTTCAGAGGCAAACCGTCCTTGCGATCCGTGGGAGAATAATCCCGAGTGAAATGTTACATCCGTGGGGATCGTTGTGAAAGAATGCGCCTGTCATTTTAAGGTTTAATGCTATTAGTTAGAGCCACAGTGCTCTCAAGTGAAAATGCTAAGAAAAACCTAGTTTGGATTTAACTCCTGGTAATCACTTTAAATTTGTTTAAAATGTCTTCCGAAATCAAGAGAATGTCTAATCAGGTTTGAGTGGAGGGTATAATAATATTGTGATGGTGAACGCGTGCGTGCTCAGTTGTCTTTTGTTTTATGCTCCAGGTTAACATGAAGTTGAAGGATTTTGTCGAAAAGGAGCAGAAACAGAGTGCCATAGAGGGAGCTGTCCAACAGAAGGTAATCCCTGTAAATTGCTTGCACTACTGATGACCACAATGCCATATTTCTGTAACATTGCTGAGGAAGCCCTATTAAAACGTTGCCTGTGTAATCTCCCTCTGGGTGACTGTTCTTACTCTACGTATTTCCCAGCCAACCTGAAAATAATTTAACTTGAATTGCTGTTGGATAGAGCAAAACTTTAGCTGAGAAAGTAAAGGGGCACACAAAAAGTCTGTTCAGTATTAATATCTGATGTGATGTGATCCAATCTTGCGCAGAGCCTATCATCTCTTGTATTGTCCTGCAGGCTTTAAAGCGAGCAATGATCAGAATTGCATCTGTCGGGGGTGCAATTTCAAGGACTAAATGAGCTGACATTAGCCTCGATTGGCGGTGCCGGTTTGATTCCTTGGGAGCAGTTACGCTTTACAACCTGTATGAGGGGGGAAAAAATAAAGTCTGAAAAGATTAAGATTGTGAAGGGTTAAACGCACTGTAAAGATTAAGCCAGCCAAGCAACAATGGCAGCTGCCAAGGTCATTTCCCAGCAGGCATTGACAGAGGAAATGCATTGCATTGTTTGATGACTTCACTGTATTTTCATGTGCAGCTTTCTGCAAGAAAGACATTTAAATTGCCCATAATATTAAATAATGAGGAATAATGTAACTGATGTATGTGATCCTCATCACCATAGATATTTCATGCTGTTCATCTAACAATAAACGGCATTTGTATTATTGGGTAATTTATAACGTTTTATGGTAACAGAATTTCAATGAATATATTTCAAAATATGTCATATAAATTATACATTTATAATATATATAATATACTTATTTATTGAAATAGTAATTTCCAGGATTATATATTTGTTATTATTATTTAAATTCTGCCAAGACAAGAGCAATGCAGCATTTCAGTAAATATATTTATTGACTCAGGCATTGCACTCAGGGTAGAGTTTGGCAGTCTACAAAGTCAAGCTTAACTAACGAATCCCAATCATCCGAGAGTCACATTAGTACAGGAGGGGGTCACGTTTTTAACACCGCAGCTTTAATTTTAAAAAAATGAGGAATTTACCGTCACCGGGGTTCCCATCAGATTAGTGTAATCAAGGCTACTTTACCTTCCCTTTGCTTTTCAAATCTTTCCTGCACAGTCTCCGGCCAAGTGGTACTGGAAGCTGGTTCCTGTAAGTCTGCCCGAAACATCAGTGCTTTGCTTTTGTTTTCCTGTGAAGAAGACTCCCTTCCCACCCATGTATTTGTGTTTATGATCGTCCGTCACCACCGGACCTATTTGTTTGCATTCACACATGGTTTTCATCCTCTTTGTTTCATGCTTTGGAACTCTTGAGGTTCATTGTTGTTTTGTTTGTTTTTCCCATGTGGTCAAAGCCACCTCTCTCTCCTGTCCATTGTCATCTCCCCTTCAGCCTGACTTGATGCTTGCCGTTTCGTTGTGTATGAAAGAACCAGAGCAGAGTGCAAGAGTGGTACGGTACTGTTTATTATTAAGCTAATGCTAAGTTTTTTTTTAATGGTTACGTTTTAACCACAACAAATGCTTATCGAATTAATGGCTTTATTTTATGGTCATTGTGAAGTGCAGTGAACTGCAATACATTCTTGTCTGATTTAAGACATCAATTGTTGTGTGCATAACATTTAACTGTGTTTTGACTGATATCTAGTTTCTTGTTAATAGTTATAGTTGTAGTTTTATGTAATCAACACTGGACTGCATTCACTGCCAGTTTAAAACAGAATAACGTTATTTATTTCATATTTCTAATTTTTATTGCAGTGTCAAATCTTACAGGACCTAGCCATATGAAAGCAAAACATTTAAAAAATAACAATTCACATCCATTTGTGTTACTGTCATTGAATATATTGCTTACGCGTATGTTTGCATACATGTGCATGTGTTTTAAAACTCTCCAGGTGCGATATCGAAAGGATCAGTCCTTGCCGAGGCAGCTACCTGTCATCCCAGTGCTACGCAGCCTCTCCGAGATATCTGATGGAAGAGCCCTGCTCAGTCTAATCCACTATTACTGCCCAGACCTGCTTAGGCTCGAAGGTACCAACATATTTTCGACGTTGGGTTGGGTTTGGTGGAGGGAATTGCAATGCCCATAACTCTCATCTCATTGTCAGAAACTGCTTAGTCATGTACAGGGTCGCGGTGAGCCGGAGCCTATCCCGGCAAACACCGGGTGCAAGGCAGGGATATATCACGATGGGATGCCAGTCCATCACCGGGCACTGCGGGCAATGTAGTCTGCAAGCCAATTAACCTATGCAGCAGCAACCTTTTTTTGGACTGTTGGAGGAAACCAGAGTGCTCGGCGGAAACCCACGCGGACACAGGGAGAGCATGCAAACTCCACACAGACAGGCACCCGAGCCGAGATTCGAACCCGGCCCCCTTCTTGCTGTGAGGCGACAGCGCTACCCACTGGGCCACCACCGTGCCCGTAACTGTTCACCGGAACGCCCCATCCTCTTTTCTTCACCCCTTAACTGCCCCACCACCCTGATTCCCAGCAAGGTCCAAACATTTCCTGGCAGACTACTTTGAAATGTGGTGCTGCACAGTAGAGTGGTGTGATGAATAATTAATTTAATGCCAAGCGAGCTGCACACGTCACTGATGGGGCTGTTCCACCCAGCACTCCCTCCTCCCTCTGCCTCCACTCACTTGATGCTCTGACCACAGACCCCCACTTTACAAATTCCTTGATCGACCCAAGTTCCGTTAGTGTGCGTTTTTTCTCGCCCACACCCACAAGTTTCCATCTGCTCTCATACAAAGCGAAGACGCAAAGCCACCGAGGCTGGCTCTCATATCCCAAGTGTGATGGCTTTATGAAGTGACATTTTACTGCCACCCCTGTCTCTTTTCCTCTGTTTATAGAACATTTATTTTCCCTTGATACAGAACTATTGATGTCCTGATTTATTGTGCTGATGCTTTTACTGGTACTCGTGTAATGAACAATTCTTGTGTGTGTTCATTTAGTGTGTCAAGTGTGTAAAAGTAGCTGTGATAATTACAATGAGTTAGAACTTGTCATTGTTACCCATGATTAATGCACTGCAGACAGTGTTTATTTTTAATGAGTTTCGGATAATAGTAATTTGCATTTCCAATTGCAGAATATGCATGAGGAATATATTAAACTACTATTAAAGATAATCTATGCTTTGAGTTTTTTGGCTAGCTACTGGCTGGGCGTGTCTCTACCCGATAACTATTGTTAGTGGCTGGGGGTTATTACTACCGAAAATAGTTGGATAACTTGCTAAAAGAATGTTCCGTCTAAAAAAAAAGTTACATTGAAACGGCAGAAAAAGTTCTGAAGAAAAATAATAGAGAACGATACATAAGGGGCTAGGAGAAACTCATAATAATAATAATTTTACATTTATAACGCGCACATATGCATTCACCGTCGAAGGTATTCATTCGACAGAACTACTCAAAGGCACGAGGAGAGCACAGACACACAGAGTGGGCAGCCAGGCGGTTTGCCGGCGCCACATTGCCACACACTGCTTCCTATATATTAGGATGCCATCGGTCACTAAATGAATGAGTATTTTTTTTAAGTTGTGGGCCCGGAGAAAACCCACGCAGAAACAGGGGGAGAATGCACAAACTCCACACAGAAATGTGCCCAAGGCGGGGATCGAACCTGCTCGGGCGAGACCATTCTTTCTGTGAGGCGCAGATGTTACCGCTGCGCCGCCCTGCCACCTCATAAAGTATACTGTAACGTAGTTTATTAAACATTTCTCTAACTTTATAATTTGTGCTCCTGTTCAGTTAATTATATCAGAAAAATATTATTTAAATGGGTAGATAATTGAAAAAAAACCTCAATACATATCATCTTGCAATTTTATTTAATATAATAGATTAATTTTAGTGTTCTGAGTCCAGGATGTGAGAACATATCATTGACGGTTGTATCTTAGTAGAGCAATTAAAAAATTTTTCTGATAAATGCTCATGTACAGTAATAATACAGGGGCTTTCTCAACTTTGTTGAATATTATTGTTTTTGCTTTCATCATTTTTTTTACTTGTTTTTATCTTGGATTTTATTTCTTCTAAGTGTTGACCAAATCCATTAAATAGCTTCAAAACTGAGCATTTAACCCAAATTCGGTTGCTTATTTATGACTGTTCTCAGACCTTGCGCCAGTCACCTCCCCATGTCTTCCAGTCAGCCAACTCGCTACAACAAACTGAAGAGCAGTACAGTATGAAGGCTGGCGTGTTTGTTCTGCTTGGGTCATCACGTGTGCCCCCTCTATTGCCGCAGACGTGTGCCTGAAGGAGAGACTCACCCCCGTGGAGCGAATGTACAACATCCGACTGCTCATGGATATTTCTCAGCAGCACTTGCACGGTTGCCTACTGCTCACGCCCTCCGACCTGCTGCGCTGCCCGCCCGCTCTCAAGGTGGCCCATGCGCGGCACAGGCACTGAATGCCGGCGTTCACGACATCGCGCGTTCTCCCGTCGAGTCATCTTCGCGGAGGCCAGCGTGTCCACGGCAGTTTTGGCAGCAGTCATCCCATCGGGATGATCCTATGCCATCGGTTGCTGATGCATCCGTGTCCAATTGTACTGCCATACACGTTCATCATTCGACGTATGGAACAGTCATCCTGTGTCCCTGGTTTAGTCCACCATCGGAATTAATCTTGCTGGATTCCTGTTGAGTGGCCATTCTTCTGACATGGCAAATGGACTGAAGAACGATGCTAAAATATTTCAGAAGTAAAAAAAGATATTTTAAAGACATGAATAACCTCTGGATCTTTTACCCTTAGTTCGGTTTGTTTATGAACCCAATTTCAGCCATATAACTTGCCAATATACAATTAAATAGAAATGTAACTCTTTCAAAAAATGGCTTTTTCTGAGTAGTTATAGGTAACTCCCTTTTCTACATTTATATTTCATGCCGAACTGTAAAACAGTGTGTATTGCTGAGCACAATGAAGTGTGTTTCAATACAAGTGCTTTTTAGTTAAGTTTGTATTTTTATTGTTTTTTTGTTCGACAGTAACAACTGATGAGGTATCGGTTAAAAAGGGACGATCCAAGCGTTTTGAGCACTGAATTCGTATTGAATTGCTGCCATAAATGCATTTTACAGTTTGGTTGTTCGAGCAACACATTACATAAGCAAGATGTAGTGACCTTTGGAGATACGATTAAAAGAGGTCCTTTGTCCAGACCTCATCATAGGTTTGATGAAGCACTATTAAACTTTGTCGAGTTTCATAAAAGGTTTTCTTTTAAAGCATTATATTTGTCCTAAATCTAATCAAAACGCATACATTCACCAATCTATTAAGCCTGTAAGGTTTGTTCCTCACCGATATAAATTTACCTTTTGATTTTTCAGACAAACATCATGGCATTTGTGGCCGAGTTGTTCTGGAGCTTTGAAGTGGTGAGACCAGAGTTTGTATGTCCCAGAGAACCCCTAGAGCATTCCACTGACGGTGAGCGGTTCAGTCGTGAAACAGCACACTGCATGCTCTGTGGATTACCTACATGCACGCATCAATCAATTCCAGAGTTGCAATCGTATCTCTGTCTGCACGTCACCTGACATTATGCCGAGCTTGGCTATTGAGATGCTCCGTAGTGCATATATGCTTAACAACCTTTTGTGAATCCACTGCTGGGTGAGGGCCTCCCAATGCCATGCAGATCATGAGGTTATTTAACAGTGTTTCACCACACTGGTTAGTGCTGGTTGGTGAAGGCAGGAACATAGACATAGGAGCATGTAAGTACAGTACAGCATTCAATGTATTTGCACTGCGTTCTGCCCGTCATGTAATTGTGCAGCCGATAATATCCTGTGCTGCACGGTAACAAAATCAGACATGTTTTGATAAATTTCGGTCGTGGGCCATGTATGCTGTAACTATTACCTAACTAGCATTTTGTCAAAACGTTGCTATTTTGGTTCGTTGATTACTTTTTAAGAGTGTAATCATACGGGTCTATGTTTCAGCACTGCCACATTCCGAATCTGACTCACTAGCAATGTTGGCGCAAGCTCCCATCCAGTCTGATGTCAAACAAAGGTAAGACTAGCAGAACTAAGTGTTGTTGTTAGAACTAGCACTTACTCACTTTTGATGGTTATTATAATCGATGATTGCTTCAAAAAGCTGCTCTCTCGGGACAGCTGTGTCATTCGCTTCCTCTCCCCTCCTCGCGACGTTTCGCCCAAATGAGTCCACCTAATTTTTTTTTAACATTCTAAAACATTATCTTACAAGCAAAAACGTGATCTTGAAAGCAAGCAATTGCTCAATCGAGTAAACTATTTGGTGATACTGTATTGGCAATTCTGTACGTACGTAAACAACTCAACACATTTGTCAATAACGCTGCCTTGAAAGAATTTATTTTAGCAGATTTGCTGTGAAGAAGGGTCTTTACCAGAAATGTTGCCTATAATATTTATTTTTTTAAGGTAGTGTTACTGACATCCGAGTTCTTTTTTTTAATCCAAAAGTTAACTGTTTTGAGCTTGCGTGAGAATGAAAATCTAGTAAATTGAGATTGGCCACTCAACAGTGTTCATTGTGCCTGTCATTTTAGCAATGTTCCAAACAGGATTTTATTGGTCATGGATTTTAACAAAGTCTAGCGCACTGCTTACATCACGTTTCTCCACATTAGTGTAATTACCGTCTTATGTAGGGCACACATTATATCTAATTATGTCTCCGGATGCCTTAGCAGTGAAGCAGTGAATAAGTTGTCGTTTTAGGGTGTGGGTCCTTCCTCTACACCCATACATAATGCTACCTGAATAATAACAATACTATGTTAATTTCCCCAGGCCCATGTCGCAGTCTGTCTCCTTTGAAATCAAGTTCGATGACCGAGTGAAGGTTGATTCTAAATCCATGCCAAAATCTCGCAGCAAGGATAGCTTGGCTGCTCGGTCCACGCCTGGTTCTGCGAAAAGACCAAGCAGGGGACTTGGAAAGGTGTCGCCAGACTTGCTGTCAGGAGAAGACGACGTGGCTAGAGAGGCATCACGTGGCGATTTAGAAACGTCCGAGATGAGGATCGGCGATTTAAACAACAGTTTGGCGAATGGCATGCTGGGGGCGGAGGGTGACCGGTCAGAAGGCGAGAGCAAGATGACGGAGCACGGTTCGTCTGTGCCGTTCAGAAGGAAAGCGAGCAGCCAGCTCCCAGATAAATCCGTTTCATTCGCCCCGGTTACAAGCTCTGACGTGCGGAACATCTCGCCTGCGGAGGACGGCTTCGATGTTCACTCGCTGCCTGTGTTGAGGCGGGTGAATTCCCCAGCCAAGGCATCGGCAGCCCATCCTGCGGGCATGGCAGGTGGTGGATTTTATCTTCACTCAACGGACACCTGGAGTAAACCCGATGTTAATAGGGCGAGCTTTGTTTTAAGCAGTCTCTATGACACACCTGAGAAAGCCCTGGCAGCTGGACTGCCGATTGTTGAGACAGTGAATGGTGACAAAGGCAGCATTGTGGAGGTTGATTCCGACGTCGACGATTCTGGAAAACCTCAGTCGAGTGACAATACCGATGCGAAAGGTGCACAGAGTGAATTTTTGAGTTCTCCCGTCCCCAGCCCTAGCCCAAGCCCTTGCCCCAGTGTTGAGAGCAACACGTCTTCCAGTTCCGGTGTCAAAATGACGAGCTTTGCCGAAAGGAAGTTTCGAAAGTTTAACAGCGCGGAGACCAAGTCCAGTGTGAGCAGTTCACTGAGGTCAACCCCAGACAGCTCGGAGAATGGGTATCCTCACACCCTCGCCACCAGACAGGGCCGGGGCCACAGAGACCAAGCTTTGCCCAAAGAATCCCAGCAGGATCAGCAGCCGGGTTCTCCTTCCAATCACCCACTGGCATCGGAGGTTGCTCGGCTGCAGCTCAAGCTGGAGGAGAAGCGGCGGGCCATTGAGGCGCAGCGCCGACAGGTGGAGGCTCTGTGCGCCCAGCAGAGGCAGAAGTTTGGGAAGGAGGCGTTTATGCACGTTATTAAGGGGAACAAAAAAGATCGACTCGACCCCCAAGGCATTGGAGGGGATTCGTCGGAGAGTGGCGGCGAGCAAATGCTGCCTACCAGAACCCAGCTGGAGGCGCCGGTGGATAGTGGGGCTGAAGACGACCCGGTAAGAGACATGTCGAGGCAAGGACGCGAAGTTGTTGGAGCAGAAGCCTTTGGAGATGACAGAACAACGGAGGAGATGATGGGTGCGTGGGCCGCAGAGCCGCAGGATTACGACGAGCCTGGTAGGTGTGGAGACGGTCTCCCGGTCGAGGGGACCAGTGGATTGGAGGAGGATTTGGAACGGGAAAATGCAGGTGAGGCAGATTCGGGAGAATACAGCCGCTCGATCTACAAGCTCAACGACACGCTGCGCGGTCTTCAGAACGAGATGCTGCGCATGGCCCAGCAACAGGAGCACCTACTGCAGATGAGGGACAGCCAGCAGGCCATGGCCGATGCTGAGGCGAAGCTCCCGCAGAAGAATTATGACACCTATTCTCTGTCGCCTGCATCGTCGGGATCGCCAGCGAATCGTACACCAACTCGCCGCCACCTGTCAAAGTCCCCGGCGCGTGTGCAGCTCCGAAGCCCGAGAAACAACTCGACGCCGCGACCCAACGAGCTGAGGTTCTCGGTCGTAGGTGCGCCGCAGGAGTCGCCGCAGCCTTCCCTGGCGCGCGTGCTCAGCCCTCAGCCGTACGTCGACAACCTGCGGCACCGTCGGCGATACGCGCCCGGCGAAGTGCGCATGCAGACGAGCTCGACCATCTGCTTCGGCGACGACGAGACCGAGGTTTCCTCGCCCACCACGTCGAAGGCCGAGTCTGACAGCGACAAGGTCACGGTGTCCAGCGGCAAATCGACCGTCGACTCCAGGGAGGCGAGTCCGAGCAAGTCGGCTCTGAGCCTGGCGCTGGGCGCACAGGACGAGCGCGAAGACGCGGAGGAGCAAGCGCCGTCTGAACCGGCACCCCCGCAGCCGAGGCAGCCGATGCCCGCCGTTAAAACCCCTTCGCCCAAGGAAGTGCAGAGCGTCGCCGCGATGGAGAATCGAGCGTCTGTGGAAGGGTCGCCGGTTAAACTGCGAGGAAGCAGAGCGAGCTCCAACACGAGCAGCCCGGCGAGAGAGGTCGCGACACCTGCGCAGAGACCGGCGGGACTGATCGAAGTGGACTTATCCGGAATGAACACCCCTGAGGGCCTCATGTCGGAGGACGATACAGTGGAGTACGCTGCTGATTATGTCATGGACGGCGAGCAGAAGGTACCACTGGGGTTCTTCTTTAAGGTGTGTATGGCTTCTTGTTGTTCCACTGCTGGATGAGGGCAACCCCCCACAATGCTTGTCTGGGGGGTTATTTGAAGTTACTTTAAAACGCTGATCAATGTGCGTAGAATGCAGCAATACATTTGGCAGACTGCGCTCTGCTGTTTAACGCATCAAAATATGACTGAATAAAAGCAGCTCTGACGCTACCCAAAATGAAGTATAATGAATGATATATCGAACAAACTAGCTGGGTTATTGCTCTAAAGAGTGTGTGAAGATCGCTTAGAAAACACTCTAAAATTGAATTTTCCTAACATCCCAAAGGTGAGACTCAACTGGGGAGATCTCTCTTAGACCCAGTGAGGATTTCCTCGAAAAATAACTCATTCTGTGTGAAAGTCAGATGATGTCAGAGATGAGATGGGCATCGTTTAATTATTCAGTAAAAGTTGGCTTAAAACACCACACTGGAGCAAAGACATGTGTGCTTTCGATCTTAACTTTTCCCTTGCTTCCTCCGCCAGTATAATGTGGGCATGTGTTACTTATATCAGAATTGTTCTTACAATCACCACAATTGATGACATTCGTATGTTCAATGTCAGAGAGAGAATGACTCAGAGACTGCCGCAGAGGCGAGCAGGAAGAAGGCAGCTATGAGTTAGCCAGTAACCGCATTTGCAAGACACCGCGTCCTATACATTATGATGTTTTTGGCCATTAATAAGTGATTTTTTTTGGTGTGGTATGAAAGCATAGAACCTGAAGGAAACCCATACAGAACAGGGGGAGAACACACAAACTCTACTGAATGATTCCTCCTCGGGCACCAATCACCTCTGGCAGGACATTCTTTCTTTGATAACATCTGCGCCACAATGTCACTCGGACAAGAAATGTGAACAGTAGTGGTGTAGTAATGAAATAATTATAGTGTTGCTTCCAAAACAAATGCATGATTGCATTTGTTATCGTTCCCCACCTCACAGCATCCTAATGCAGTGCATACTCAAGATTTTTACATTGTGGGAATAATCTTGAAGGGCTCTTGTATGTGGTAAACCATCTATGAGCCGCGTCATTTAACTTACGTGATGGGAATTGTTTTTATAAATGTTGTTTGTGTGAATCCGCAGTAGGAGGGGACTGGTTGAAACAGTCACAGCAATGTAACTGTGTCTGAATCTGTGAAGACAGTTGCAAAATCTAAACCTCAATTTGTTTTTAATATGGGTAGCGCTGTCGCCTCACAGCAAGAAGGTCCCGGGTTCGATTGTTGGCTCGGGTGCCTTTCTGTGTGGAGTTTGCATGTTCTCCCCGTGTCCGCGTGGGTTTTTGCCGGGCACTCCGGTTTCCTCCCATATTCCAAAAAACATACTGTTGCATACGTTGATTGGCTTGCAGACTAAATTGCCCGCAATGCCCGGTGATGGACTGGCGCCCCATCGTGGGTATATCCCTGCCTTGCGCCCTGTGTCTGCCGGGATAGGCTCCAGCTCACAGCGACCCTGTACAAGACTAAGCGGTTTCTGACAATGATATGAGATGAGACCAATCATTTAAGGCTCTCTTTCAACGGGGTTTTGCTTTTGGCTTTGAAGTGAATTGCTTTTTGATGAGTGTTTTGCATTTGGAGAGCTACTGGAGTACCCGACAATGTAATAATAATTGCACTTCTAGAGTACTTTTCACCCGAGGGTCACAAAGCGCTGCAGAGAGCTGTGGAGGAAACGGCATGTCAACAACAACAACAGGACAGTTCAACTGGATCACAGGCATCCACTGCCACATCCCACGCAATAAGTGTCCATGTGGTTCAGTGGAGGGAAATGCTCGATTCAACCAATTCTAGACGATGTAAAAGCTCTAAACAAAAGAAGGTATTAAATTATGCGTTAAACATTTCAACAGCTTGCCTAACTTTGAAATGATGTAAGTTTTCACGGCTCGATGCATGATGATTGCTTCATCATGCATCGCCTGAGGATGCCTCTTAACGTGCGTGGACGAAACGTCGCTAGGTGGAGAGCGGACGCAATGGACGTGGCTGTCCCGAGAGAGCAGCTTTTCGAAGCAATCATCTTGCCTAACTTTGTTCGGTAAACTGTCTGGGGCAAGCTCCGCTCACTGTTGGTGTGTCTGCCTGAACTCCGTCCTCGTTTATGACGCCGATCGGTATTCGTGGCCCGGTGACGCCGTCGTTTGTCTCGGGAGAAACGCGCGCCGCGGTGCCGTCGCATTCGTTGACCCGCGCGCGCGCGCTCGTTGACCCGATTCAGGGAGACCAGGGGCCCACCGAAGAGGAGCGCGAGCGGAGGAAAGCGGCCTTCTTGCAGAAGCAGCAAAAGAAGGCGGAGGAGGCGCGCCTGAAGAAGATGCAGATGGAGGCAGAGGTCGAAAAGAAGCGAGAGGAAGAGAGGTACGGATAATTTAGCCGACAC
>JAZEWT010000010.1:20133400-20163169 GCA_036362905.1 Mordacia mordax
GGGGGGGGGGGGGAAGGTGATTATACGCTTTCAGACCTCAGCACTCCACACTACTTGGCAGCTACGCTTCATCCACAGTGCAGCTTACGAGAATCAATTGTGGCGCTGATATAAAGTCCACTCGTCATGGACAGTGGATCCAGTATATTTCACTCGGCACGCCACCCTTTATTGTGTGATGCAGTGATTGATTCTCTTAAGGGTTTGTTTTTATACAGTTGCTCATTTCATTTCTACTGAAAATTAAAATTGGTTTCAGAAACGTGGATGTGTTATTCCAGCCGATATTTGTACAAAGGAAGGTCGTTACACGCATAAATAGTGAAAGCTGAAATAAAAATTAGCTGCTGCCAAAATGTTTCTTTATGAAATGTTTTCGCCACACTTTTAAATGCACTGATTGAAGTAGCTTCTTTATATTTCTGGTCTCAATTATCAGTTTACATAAATGTCCACATCTACTTATAATAACATTTGTATTTCCTTGAAATTACCACGTTGAGGTTTGACAAAGTTGCACATATACCAAATGTTACAGGTTGTCCAGCTGTGCCAGTTAATGGGCCACTTAACTCAGATTTAGAGGGTGGCTTGTGGAAATGAGCTCATTTTGGGATTAGTTTTGCTTGGCTTGTGTGAATGTGCTAATGTGAACAATCAACCTCTTTCAATGTGGAAGGCATGGGAATGATGTTCGCCTGGAAGAAAGCTGCCACTGATCTTTTTAATAGTAATCAACTGTTACCATATTATTGCTAAACTAACTACAAAGCAGCACTTCAATGAGTCGTATTGAGCCAGGATTTTATTGGCAACATTCATTTTCGGAATGACACCATAACCACCACCTAATGGTACTTGGAAAGGGTTTCACTTTTTGAAAAACGCCACAGCGTTAGAAATAATTTACTCTGGCATTGGATTTTTCCACAGCAGTGAAACTTAAGCCGATTTGCACACAGACACATGGACCGCATTTGACTTACGTATTATGAAGTGATTTGTCATGTCGGAGGTTGGTGGGGGCAAAATAAAGATTTACATTGATCTGTTTTTTTTGTTTAAGGTGTTCGCATACACACAAACTCCATTATTTCTTTTCGTTAAGTATTTCTGCAGTAGATTTTGAAATATTTTGCATAAAAAGCGAAGCAGTCAAGGTGATCAGGTGTGTTTCTAGTCAGTGAACTGAACTGATACACTGAGATTTGTTTTTGTTGTTGCCAGTTTAAATAATAATTAATAATAATCGCATTTATAGAGCGCTTTTCACCCGAGGGTCACAAAGCGCTGCACAGATCTGCAGAGACAACGGCGTGTCAACAACGTCGACACGAGAATGGATAATAAGCAACAGTAACGCTTTTCTTTAGTTTCTACAAATCCGAGCTGTAGCGGAAACTGTCAACAACAACATCAGGACAGTTAGTAAGCGGTGAAAAAAAATAATTCTTAAACAATAAATACATTATTTTAACAGTCGGTGTCCCGGTTAACCCAGGTAGGCAGATTGTCCCCCAATGGTGGAGCAAGATTTTATGGCCAGATAGCCTTTCTGAAGCTAACCTCCATTTGAAGGGTCGTGAGATCGTTATTTGTTTGGAACCTGCCTCCAGATCTGTTCAGTAAGGCAGACTTGAACAGGAGTGCTTGTCTCCCGGTGGCATACCTGTGGGTTTCATTGAAACACGCAAACCCCTCCATCACAGTGTGGTTACAATCCAAGGGGAGCCTGGCACCAGTGTAAACCTGGGTTCAAATCTGAGTAGCCCCCTTCACTGAGCCGATAGATAGTGTAAGCCTCGTTACCAATGGCTGCGCAAGAAACGTCCCATTAAACTTTATTTTGCATTGAATTTGGCTTAAGTCCAGCTCTGAGATTAAACGTAGCAGAAACATTGCTCTAGCATTGTGTATAAAAAGTCAATTGACGTGATCTCGGAAAATGTTGACATCTCCTTCCATTGCGCTTCTGTAGCATGACGTGTGCACTGCTGTGGAAGAGTTCTCGATGAACATCTCATTTCATGCTCACACAGTAATAGCACAATGGAATCAAATCAGGCTCATAACCTGTGCATTATTGATGAAGACAGTATATATTTCAGATGTCATCAGCACTTTTGGCTCTCTTTGGCCCTTTAAATAGCTTGCCTGCGTTGGTGCCTTTATCCAAACACCTATTTGCCAGAGAGTAACTTTGGTGTATAGTAAATTACTTTCTCGATGTTTGTCCACATTGTGCTAAATATAAGGGTGACAGCCCATTAAAATTGGTAAAGGAAAAAAAATCGCTTTTTTTCACAAAGCCTTAGTCCAGAGCAACTTACCGGGTTTGCATGACGTTGTGTGACGTAGGCGCAAGACGGAGGAGGAGGAGGCGAAGAAGGCCGAGAAGAAAGCGGATCGTGAGTACGTGCGCGAGGTCTTCCGGCGCCGTCACCAGGACCAGCAGTGGGAGCAGCACCAGGCCCGCACCAAGGCCACCAAAGACGCCAAGGCCAAGATCAGGAAGCCGAGACCAAAGTCGGCTCACCGCGAAGAGGGCGGCAGTGCCAGTCTGTCGCCTTTCAAGCCTGCAATTGGTGAGTGATCATTGAGAATTTCAGATACTGCACAGCCACTCCTATGCCGATTTGCCTTCCTTTTCAAACCACCCTTGTCTCTGTGAGATAGAAGATAGATTTCGAGTAACCAGACCCCATCAATTGCTGTCATAAAGTACAATGGAATACATGCAGAATAACGAGATTCCAGGAAAACATGCCCAGGCACAGTTTGATGTCTCTGCAATGCCAATACACATATTAAAAATAATGAAGTTTCAAAAGAAACAAATAAAATGTTTGCTATTTTGGGATCAGCTTTTCCCCAAAGAAATGTATTTATACTTCGCGTTAAAAACACGTTTAGGTATGGAGGTGCCTATTGTATATTTTTTGACGTATTATAATGTAGCATTTATTTGACCATTAAAATTAAATTCGATCATTCCCAGCAGAAAAATTATCTAACCAAAGCAGATGATAATCAAAGAAAATGCTTCTTTAATCAAGCCCATAATAATGCACCATTTGATTTTGTAGTGCATCTTATTGAGACCAAATCCTAAAATGCCTTTTGAAGAATCAAACGTCAGTTCGTGAAACCCTTTCACCAAATCAACAAAATTCACTTTTCCATAACTGAATGGTTTTAACATGATGTCTTAACACATGCAAAATGATGAAACCCACGTATGGCCTGCTTGGCACGCGCGATATTTTTCCATAACCTCAGCAATGAGGCATGATCTCCACTGCACACAGGGAAGGTGGGAGAGTTGTCTCCATTCTCATGAGTCCCCTTCTGCTGCTCAAATGTGCAGGTGGCGCCCTCAACAGGTTTCACTCGGCATCCAGCCTCTCCTTGGGGTCTACGACCAACAGCGATCCGGAGGGTGGCCGTTCCCGCCGTCCCAACAGGTACAACAACAACAACCCCCATTCCCCTCTTAAGTTGCGATGACTTCACCGCGGCTCTTGTGCCAAGGTCAGTTGCATCAACCTCGCGCGCACCTGTCCGTTAACGCGCACAGGCATTGCCCAGTGCTTTGTTGGCTGTCATCATGCCAACGAGTCTGCAGTGCGAGTCGCATGTGCTATATTAGGCGTGCAATTATTCGCTGCCATACCTCCCTCCAGCAATATGATGAATTGCTACAGTTCACTGTCACAAATTTTGATTCAAGAATTACTTTGTTGTTGTCGTGTGTTTGCCGTTTCGATTGTGCAGTTTGTCAGGTCTAATAGAGTTTTGTCTGCACTCTCATTGAAAATGTGGCAGCATATCATTTGCACATTTGATATGAAATTGATTCTCACACATTGAGTTCTGTTCTTGCGTTTTGGAAGTAGGAATAGATTTTAATCAATTGGTTGATATAGCCATGACTAGTCATTACTAGTTTACTTCGTTAAGCCACACACAATTTGTTGAGAAACATGCGATGTTTTCCTTCAGGATTATGTAATTCTACGTATAACTTGGTGTCGCAATTATATACTTATATAAATATTTAGCATATCATTATTCCATATCTTAAATTAATGTTTTCTTTCGAGCACAGTCTTCCTTACCAATACAGCCGAGGCACTGGACTGTCCTTGTGGAGTCACGTCCGTAATAAAATCCGTCGTCACAAATGCCGACTTGAGGTGTCATGGCATTGTGTTTTCCCATATCGTATGCGTCCTCTTTATAATCACAGTGCAGTCCGAAGAAATATGAGGCCAGCTTTGAATGGACAATGTGACGTGGGTGCAGGTCCGGCTCTGTGGAGTTGCTGGACGTGGATGGCGCCGGCTCAGGCGAGAGCCCGACTGCAGACAAGGACTGGGACAACGCCTCGCAGGTGTCCTCCCATGTGTCCGGTGGCGAGTACACAGGTGCGCCAATTACCGACGCTCTGCACCAACATGTCTGTCCCTGCCGAACGATGAGTGACGCTTGCCCACGCCCTCTTGGAACGAGTCTCTGCGGGCCGTGGAATGGCCCCGGAGCAGCTCGGTTATAACAGCACCACCGTACATTTGATCGGTGTACCCATAATTCACGAAGCCTGAGGCTCTGTGGATGTATCCCCTCCTGCGTGCTGCCCTCGTGTCCCGCTCTCCTCGCCTTCCCATGCATCGTCCCGTTCCGACAAATGATGTCAATGCACGCACACCTCATTCCACATTGACCACCCCGCCATGGCACAAAAAACGTTCGACCATTCTTCTAACTCGTAACCGTGTGGCAGAGGTCAAGAAGTGATGTCAGGGTCAATAGCGTAGGACACCCATGGTGTCAGGTGTTATCAGACCAGGCTGTCAGTCTGCATTGCCTTCAGCGTTCTATAACGTGCGTGTATCGTCAGTGCGTACCGACTGCAGCTGGTACGAGTGAGATATTGTGTTGTTAATAAACAAAAAAAGAACAGCAGAGTGCTGTGATGCCAGTGACCAGCATTCATTTCCCAGCCACAATTTACATGCATGAGTGATATCTAATAAGCACCTCTTCATCAGCCTATACTGACTAGCGTATTAAAATAATAATAATGATGATTATACAAAACATTGTCCAATAACCTATATGGCTGATGTGGCATGGACAGGCCTTCATCCAGCCATGGATTGATTAAAAGCTGTAAACACACAGAAGAATAATGCGCTGTCGGAGTGGGGTTAGCTGCATGACAGGACCAAATAGGATCATGTGATTGTGGTTTGGGTTCCAAACGTAGAATGCAATGCCTTGTTTTGTGAGCACTTAGTGTGCAGAGATTGAATCTGAGACCACCGCTGCGCTGAAAACCCTTCTGGAACTGGAGAACATAATTGTGGTGACGTTGAATGCAGGTCCAAAACTGTACAAGGAGCCAAGTGCCAAATCCAACAAGCACATCATCCACAACGCGCTGTCCTACTGCTGTCTCGCTGGGAAAGTGAATGAGCCACATAAACAAAAGGTCATCGAGGTAATGTGTTTCTCACATAGGCACCTCTTGACTTTGTAAGCTTGTTATTTTACACACGTCACATTTAGTTTGTTTCAGTTTTGAGAACATCGAATTCTGTTGGTTGGGTGTGGTACCTTATTTCTACTTAGAGCTTAGCAAAGATTTTTTTTTATACGTGAACTTTTTTACCAATGAGCTGTTGACACATCAATGAAAGTGTGTGGTTAAACTAAATTCCAGTTGCCATTGAAAAACTCGTTGCACTGACCTCTAAACCTGAAAGAAGCTACTTTATTAACGGTGGTGATGGTGAAGCAAATTAACCTATGCCTTTACACCACTGCCAAGGCGCAACCCCCTTGAGTTGTACTTTGGCCAAGATTGACTGCAAGTGTTTACTTTTTTATTTTCTGCCCTTGGCAGGAGCTGGAGCGATGCGACGCCAACCACTACATGATCCTGTTTCGCGACGCTGGCTGCCAGTACCGCGCCCTCTATGCCTTCTTCCCGGAGACGGAAGAAATACAGCGCGTCACGGGTATTGGTCCCAAGGCCGTGTCTGCCAAAATGCTCGACCGCCTCTACAAGTACAGTTCGGACCGCAAGCAGTTCACGTCCATCCCCGCCAAGACAGTCTCGGTCAGCATGGATGCCTTCACCATCCAGAACCACCTTTGGCAGCCACGCCGGCCGTCCTCTGCCATTATCCCCCCCACGACGATGTACTCTTCCTCCGCCGCCCCTACCAGCAAGAAGCCGGGCTCTGCCAAGCCCTGAAACTGCGCAGGATTTGCACGCAATCATTCAATCGACTCTTCGCACATGCCGACACCACGGGCCATTTGTATTTATCCTCCCGAGGGCCGTGACCGAGTTCCGAGCAGGATTGGCGTCTCAACACTGCCGTGGGCTGAGATACATGACTTTTCATGGTTGTTTTTTTTAAAGGTAGATGCAGGAGACAGTGTAATACGTACCTCCCTCCTGGGTAGAATATTTGCCATCTGAGCTTTACGTTCAAATTAGGGGTTAGAGACGTTTTTGCCTTGGCCGTGTAAACCTTGAAATTATCACTGAACTGCCTGGTGTAGCTAGAAGTTATGTACACCTTGTGTTGACACCACAAACAGTTTCTCGTATTAAGAAAAACTACTGAAAATGTAATTACTTTTACCTTTGAACGCTAAATATTAACTGCAGAATTGGCTATAAAGGTGCTTCATGTGAAAGTTCATGCTAGCAGTTAAAGCAGATGCTACTGGTTGTTGGAAGATTACTGAACTGTTTCAAGTGAGAGCAAGCAATCATTGTGGTGAAACATTGCGGCTTCAAAGTTAACAAATCAAAAATTAAGACATTTTCTGGAAAGGCAAGATCATTCAGAAACTGTTTTAAGGTGCTCAACATGACACGTTTATTTATATAATTGGCTTTAATTGCACATTGCCAACCTATGAATAATATTAATGTTCAGAGCACAGCTAATTAAATAACATTTTGGTACTGAAATTGCATTGGTGTGCCTTACGGTCAACTAAAATTAATAAAACGCTTTATTGCCGGCACATAAAAATGGGATTGATTTGCTAAGGGTTATAAAGAGTGAGACGTGAAGATTTTGGTAACATTTTGTTTTCTATAAATAAATTAAATCGGGAACATTTATGTGTGACAATAACAATGTACTTTTCTAGGGATAGGCATAGGATAGCACAGTAATTTAGCCTGCAGATAGCATAAAACCAGTACTCGTTTGAAAATGCATGTCTATAACAATATACAACTGCCCTGATATCAATAATAACTTAATAGATTAACCGGTGGTGTTTTTGGGAGCCAGTTGATCATTTGTATTATCGGATTGCGTATGAACTGAACTTTATTCTTGAAATATCTAAGCGTTGTTATGAAATTCAGTTACTCAGCCATGACATTGCATTCCATGCATGTACATAACCGGAATTTTTTTAATGTGCAGATGAAAAAAAATCAACAAACCCTCATTCAAAAGGACAATTTGTATACTTCACACACGTCCCCTTTTATATTGCATCATTGGAGAGAGAGCTGCTTAACAATTGACATTGCAATTCTTTTAGTGTTGGCGAGTATCCAAGGCAAGAAAGTGAGAATTGTTCAAGCATTCAACAGTGAAAGTGAACCATTATTTCTTGTGTGTATACGTGTGTATACGTTATGACCTTGGAGAAATTACTTTATCGTTGCCGTTGGTATGCTTTAGTTATTTCAACACTAGGCTTTTGAAATAGTTGTGTTCTTTCATTCCATGAACGTTTGTTGATTTCCAAATATTGTTGGGCCATTGTATAATCCTAACTTTCCCTGTAGTGGTGCACACATAAGCTTGCAAAATATTTTAAAATAGTCAGTTTTGTATGCACTTAATTTGAATTCACGAATGGAACACTAATGATAAATGATCTCTTGGTTCACTCGTGTTGTGTTGGCTGGTGGCTTGTGTACGTAACTGAATCCTCTTACAAGAAATATAATTATCTGCAGCCTATTAGTTGCTGGGTTAAGGCCTCCCCATGCAATGTGGATAACGAGAAAATGTTTCACCATACTTCACCATGCTGGTCTATGCAGTATTTGTGAAGGCGAGGATCATGCCTCGTTCAGATATCACTCGCCGCTGATGGTAGCCATAGTCAGGAATCAAACTCGGCAGGTCGGGTTCATGGCGCAGCATGCTGACCACTGTGCCTCTGCTCTTCACACTACCCGTGAGAAATTAAAACACACTTTGCTAACAGTAAATTACGCTCGAGACCATGTGTGACACTAGCACAGTTTCTAAGCCCAGCTTCTCAACACAGGACAACTCTATTTCATACTGCCAGCCATGGTTAAATACTTTAGAGCATCGTACGATTCCACCGTTGTGTTTAACTTGAAAGGTGTTTTGAATGTGAGCGTAGTGACTAGATGCAAGCGCACTTGATTTTGTATTGTTTCGTGTAATACTAAACGCCACTCACATTCCGGCAGATGTAGTTTTGATGAGCGACACTTTATGAAAGCCAGAACAAACTGCGCTTGCATGGACATTTTAACTGAATTATACATATTGTTGTGAAAACGCTGTAAATGTTTTTTTTTGTAGCCAAACGAACAGATGATTAATTGAATTTTTAAATGTTCATTTCCATCCCGTGTAAAAGTTTGCATTGGACGTTCGGATAAGTTCGAAAGGCATTCCATTTGTTACGTTGGCTGCAGTTATCTTGACCAACAGTGAAACTGGAATGGGTGTGAATGTCGTGTAAATTGTCACTTTTACAGGCAGAACGGGAGCGGCTTGCTTTGCGAACAATGCACTAGTATATTATTTATAGAGATGTATTTAATCTTGGCAAAAGTTTATTTGCAAACTCTTGATATTATTTTTGTTGGTATTGGGTATACAATTGCACGTGCTATTTTCGTGGAGGATAGGGTGGGGAGGGGCTTGGGGTCATTATATTTGAATGCTTATCAATGCGAGCTGTAATTGATAAAGTGTTGACTCTAATTTGCTAAGATACTTATTTTGGATAAGTGTTGTACTGGTTTAAATGCATGCGAATTTTTTTATAATTTATAGGTTTAACGTCAGATGCCAAGGTGAATGTGAGGAGGGTGAATAGTTGTGTATATAGGTGCAGTGCGTGCTGATCTTATAATAACTACGAAAAGATAGTGTTATCGCTGGGTTTGCCAAGAACCTTTGTAGTGCTTTTCTGATCCTCATCCCACCGGGTTTTACACTACTGTTCTCCAAGGCCTGTATGTCATCGGTACTGGTGTAAACTGCTGTATATTTATTTTAAGCAAGTCTTACGACTCTTAATAAAGCATGGAGATAACTCCTGTTCTGATCGCACATCTAACCAGGGCAGCACACCCGTATTTTTTTTAACCTACGAGTCACATCCAGATTGTTGGGGTTTGGGATAGCAAAAGCAAACATCAAAAGCAAACATCCAAGTTAAGGCTTACTGTGATGTACAGATGCTATCTTTTCACAATGTTACCATGGTTCATCATGGTACTAACATTCAAGACCATTGCAGTACAGATGTCCACCAAGCAGCAGCCTTGTACAGACTACAATAAGTGCAACCAGATTTAGAGTAAAAAGGCAACATTGTCTCTTAATTTACGCACACCTTCAAACTATTAATTTGTGAGCATTGATTTTGAACTGATTAACCAAATGTGTATCAGCAACTGCATTTTTTAAAGTGGAAATATTACACTTACATTAGCTGAAATGTGTAGCTATTGTGCAAATAGGCTAGATTTACTTTTCATAAAAATGTACCATTAAATGTTTAACATAACGTGTCAGCCTGTTAGTCCACAGTTAAACGAAAATACAGCTCTAACTAGTAAAACAACTTATTCACACTACATTATAAACTGATTAACATGCAAGCATAGTTAAATCTGATCAATACTTAACCAAAACATGGAGACAATTTTGTTTGCAAACATTTATTGAAAATACACAAACGTGCCCGTTTTTGCCACGAGACATTTTAAAATTTAACTTTTTACAAAACTCGTGACTTGTTTCCTTAACATACAAATCACTTCCTCCTATCTTATAGCAAGACATTCATTGTAACTGTTGATGTTAAACAGCGCTAATATGCCACCATACAAACTGTGCCATTCTATACGGTGGTATGTTAGCAGAATAATATTCAATGCATAACACACGTTAAGCATACAAAATGTACTGTGTAGGTGTGAGGGCCCGGTTAAATGGGTTGCTTGATTTCCTCAATCGTCCTTGAGACCTCCAAACACCTCACTCGGCACGGCCTTCTGTTCCACTCGCACTTCTGCAGAAACAACAAGTTCACATCTCTCATCTGTTTCCTTCCAACTAGTGCTGGATGAAGCTCTCTTCCCACACATTTCAGCCATCGGTATTGTTTGACCATAATTCACCAATGACCGAATCAGATGCTCCCTGTTAAGCCACGGCCAGGCACACAAACTTTCGAGGCTAGGTTACTATACCATTACACTTAACTACGGTGGCACTGCTCTACCCCTCAACCTAATTAAGGTAACTAATCATAATGCTTCTCAGGTCTCAATGTTGAAATGTTTTAAATATGCATAATATAAAGCACGAGGTAATTGAAGCATTTGTAAGATTTGCAAAAAAAATCTATTTTGAGAAGGTCGTGCATGAACTGGTCTGAGGCACAATGAATTACAAAACCTATTTTAACACGTGCACATGAAATCCTGGTGGTTCAGAGAACCAATACAGTGTTATTTAGACACTGAGCCACTCAAGAGGCTGGGTTCAATTAATGACAAGGACCTGTAAGTAAACCAGTAGTCGAATGTACTAAGTTGACTGTTTCAATCTGAACACCAATCTCTACTCTAAAATCAGATGCTTGTAATGTGCCAAGCTCTCTGGCAGCACGTGTAGTTCATCGCCTTTCAGAGAACATTCTAACAAGGAGAAGAGTCCAAATAAAATTATCTTTAACCACACAACGAACAGAAAAACAATTTGCTAAGTACAAGAAGTATTTAAAATCGATGCATTCAACACTGCTGTACAACGTGTCTGCTCATGGGCACAGCTTACACAGAGCAGGTGATAAGATGCTCTCACAATCTGGTCACAGGTGCCAGCAGCAGAACTTTACTCCTCCCCCCACCTCTGACATCCCTTGTCTACGTACCGTCTGGTTCCCCGGCTTCCTCCTCATTGTCGGAGTCGATATGAATCTCGTCAGGGTTGCTCTGCTTGGCGAGCTCAGACAGCTCGCTCTTGGACGTGTCGCTCCTGCGATTCAACGGAGACGCAAGAAGAATAACATTTGCGCTTAAAACACAACTTTGCAAACACGGGCTTTATTTTCACAGCCATTGCCGTGGCCCCCACATTCACGTTTCCACAACTGGAGAGTCGACAGCCAAATCGGTCTGACGTGAGTCGCTCCGTTTCTGGAAAGATATCTTGTTTATTCATCCGTAAAACGGTGGAACACTTGCTGACATGACTGAGAAATACCAATGCCAACGTTCAATCCAAGTGGGTTTCAGAGACGACTTGACAGGCTCCTCTGCAAATGGTGTGCTGGTGCGTAGACTTTGCTTGTCTCTGATGAAAGAGCGAAGCCAACCTGACAAAGAGGATCTTCTCCTTGCTCTTGGGTTTGTCCTTGGCAGCCTGAGCAGCCAATAGCTGAGCCTTCTGCTCCAGCAGCTTCATCTCATCCACAGGGCCATGCCCAGGTGCGAGGTCAGACACTGTTGCGCAGTGAAAGGAAAAAGCAAGTATCGTGTGTCGTGTTAATGCTGCTGTAGATCATCATATGCTGCACGTGTTACATTTATCCCACAGTTGATTAATGTTTGTTACAGTTTTTTTTTTAATTCGGCAGTGCATCATATTTTACACGTTGTTCTGCAACGATGTGTATATTCTCATCTCATTATCTGAAACCGCTTAATCCTATATAGGGTCACGGTGAGCCGGAGCCCATCCCGGAAACAGGGCGCAAGGCAGGAATACACCCGACGACGGGACGCCAGTCCATCGCCGGGCAGATGTGTATATTTAAAAAAAAAACCCAAAAAATGTTTATCGTTGCTGATTTTCCGCTCTGGTGCCGGTATTGTTGACGTTCCGTTCTCTTCGCAGGTCTGTGCAGCGCTTTGTGACCCTCGGGTGAAAAGCGCTCTATAAATGCAATAATTATCAATTTGACTGTCAACAAGATGCGATTTTTTTGATATAACGCAGCATGTCGATGGCCCATACGGAAACTGGCCTTAACGTAAATTGCTGAACACTGCTTCATAACGCTATTGTTGCTGATTTGCCGTTCTTATGTCCTTGTTGTTGATATGCCATTCTCTTCGCAGCTCTGTGCAGCGCTTTGTGACCCTCGAGTGACAAAGCGCTTTAGAAATGCAATTATTATTAATTTCCTTCCAACTGTTTATGAAAACACCATATAGCATTAATAATTAATTACAGTCCTCTGCCTGCTGCTCCAAGTGCAATTACACTACACATCCAATCCGGTTAGGCAGATGTGATCACTAGTCTTCAACGCAAATGCGGGCAACTCGTGTGCACCGCGAACCCCCGCAGGTCAACAGGTTGAGCAAGGGGCAAGCAGCAGGTTTTCATTTCGCAAGAAGATGCCGTGGTATTTCACACAGGGGCTTGAGCAGGCACAGATGCACAGCTCCAGAAACGCACAGCGGCACCTGTTCCGGTGGCGGTGGATGAGGCTGCCAGCATCTGCGCTGCCATGAAGTTGACCTGCGTGTTGTAGGTGGCCTGCACACTGCGCTTGATGCGCAGCATCTCCCGCACAGTGTCTTCGTTGCCATGCTTGATCTCAAACTCCTTCCACGTCTGCCAGAAGGACAATGTGGTCTGCAAGAAAAACAAAATACATCCAATACATATCCCGTAAGTTATTGAGCAGCTTACATCAGTTTCAATTATGTACACGATCATCAGGTCACTCTAACGTAAGACAATGCGAGATTTTCCTTGCAAAAGCCACAACCTGTCTCACTGGTCAGAGTTCACTCCTCGAACTGCATGCGTTTGTACAGACGTCACATCAAACACAAGCAACATGCGTCGATGGCTTGTTTGCCATCGTCGTGGAGAGCACGTGGCTGCGGAGACTCACGCGGGGATCGGACATCTGCGAGCAGTACGAGTAGACGGCCCTCGCGCGGTCAATCTCCCCGAGTTTGCACTCCATGTCGGCGAAGCGCATGCACATCTCGCGAGCGTGGTCATCCTGCAGCACCTACACACGGCACGATGCACCGCACCACGAGACGCAAGCGGCGACCGCCGCTATAGAGAACGGGCCACGCGGCTGAACACTTAATACCGCGCACAGCCAGACATGGGCTTCGGTTAAAGGCTACAAACTTTCCGACAATAATCCACAGCAATGTTTGTGATGCTGCTTAACGAAGGGCTGCAACTCTGGGGAAAATATAACTGAATGGGGTTTTATGACGCATAACTTGTTCTGAAGTTATATTTATATTTTTTTCTTATAGCACTCACAACTGCTATTTAATTGGCTAAAATCCCTAGTTTAAAGTCAGTAGAACAGGTATATTTATTTGCCGAGATCTGCCCCTGGATACTGCTGACACAACTGTTCGTCAGCCATGAAAGACCATCCAAAATAGTAAATACTTTTCCAGCCTCTGATGCATGAACACATAACGTGACATACTGCAATGGCTCGGTAATATGGTACTACTATAAAACTAAAATAAAGTTTCAGTGTTTAACACTCGATATTATGCAACATTCCAAGAATGACGGAATAAAGTTACACGCATCAAGATTGAATCGATTCACTTAATATCAAGTGACATGCCACAATCAATATGACTGTTTTCTCCAGAGTGTAAGACACTAACTTCCCCCTTAAGTGCAACACATGGGAGTGCACCTTAAAGTCCAGTAAGTGTATCGACACGTAAGTATATTTGTAGAACTACCGACAGGGCAAGAGTTTTTGGCGCATCTTACTTTCCGGAGCATCTTACAATCCGGAGAATACGGTGTCAATAGCAATTACGAAGGCTAATATGCCAGCCTGCCAGCAACCACATAGCCACACGCCCACTCGTGAGCGGCACCTCGATGGCCTTCTCGTAGATGGCGCGCGTGTGCGTGACGCCGTAGATCTCGGCGGCACGCTTGATGTAGATGTTGAACATGGAGTACTGCTCGGAGGGCTCCACGCCGCGCGTGCCGCGCTCGTACACCGCCATGGCGTGACGCGCAAGCCCATGCTCCTCCTCCAGCTTGGCGTACAGCAGGTAGAAACCTTGAAGGGGGAGATACGACCGTTTGCTCGGCAACCGTCAATCACAATGCCTTGACTTGTACCCAATGTACCCAGACGAGTGTACTAGGCGTTAAACGCAATTCACACTGTGTAAGAACACTCACAAGTAGGAATAGAATGATTCATTATGTGTCTCCTCCTACCCCTTCCCCAAGCGATTTGATGAACTGTCGTGCTTAGGAGTCGCAATTTTAATCATCAATCGCTATTGTGTTGCATAATTTAGTTGCCTTATTTGTACTCTTAGAAAAAGGGTCGTGGTTGAAATTTAACTGCACAGTAATTGCACATCCTTTTCACACATGATCTGATTTCAAATGCACAATTTGAAGCGTGCATCTTGATCAAATGTAATCAATTATCAAATGCCTATTCACAATAAAACATAAAAGCTTACAAACAAGTTGTCTTATGCTTGTTTACTCAGAAACACTTCAATGGATTGTGTAACTTTCAGTGGCGGGTGGCAATTTTTGACAATTATATTTCGACCAAATGTGAACCGCAAACATGGTCTATCGGAAAACTTTAGCCACCGATGTCAATGTTGAACAGATCTACTGTTATCTGCGGGACGCACTTTTGGCAAACTTGGGTGGGCAGCCTTCAAGTGCTTGCTCAAACAGATCTCGAGCCCTCTCCAGCTTTCTTCCACCATAGCGCTCGATGAATTTCACCAGGTACGTGTTCCAGATGTCAAACACGTTGGGCCAGCGGAACAGGGCAATGCCTCGCTCGTACGCCTGGGAATGACGCCAAGAATCCAAAAATCCGTCACAAACGTGTGCAAAGTGAGTGGATTAAACTGTTAAAAACAATCGCATCATTCCTCGCGACTAACGCTCACATGCACATACCTTGTAGCTTTCTTCAAAGTAGTTGTGTTCTTCCAGAAACATGGCGTAGTTGATTATTATTTGTGGAGTAGCGATGCGGAGATCAATAATTCGGTCGTAAACCGCTTTTGATGACTGTGGTAAGAAAAGGAGAGGAGAGGTGAGGATTTGTAAGGTGAGTCAATTTATAATAATAATTGCATTTATAGAGCACTTTTCACCCGAGGGCCACAAAGCACTGAACAGAGTTGCGGAGAGAACAGCACATCAACAACGACATTAGAATGTAAAATCAGCAATAATAACATACATTTAGGGGGGGGGTTAAAAAAATACACATCGTTGCAGAACTACATGTAAAATATGATCTGACTTTCAACTATAATTTCAAAATGCAAAATTATTACAACGACATCATGCACCAACGTTATTAAGAATGTACAAATAAAAACATCACCTAGTCAGTGCGTTTGATAAGAACACAGGTTCTTGTAAAAGCTGACATGTCCATGTACAGCCCTTTGTCAATCCACTGTTGGATAAGGGTCTTATGGTGAGTTCATGCTGGTCAATGTGGCAGGGAGCTGTACATTAATATATATACAGCACCCTACAGCCCCAAGTGTAGCTTCCAGATGCCCTATGACAACGAGTTTGTAAATTTATGGCCACACATCCAAGATCATTCCAGGCTCAAATATACTTACTTCACTTATGAACTCTGACAATATTGGGCAACAATGCAAATAATTTACTAGTAGGCAAAAAAATTATTAGTAAAAATAACATCCTCTACCCAGGAACGTCTCACTGTAACTCAATAACCATTTTTCAGTGGCGTCTGCATTGGGACGTTTGAAGAATACCATTAGCGAATGCTAGATTTTGTAACAGAACACCAGAGTATCCACATCACGGGTGATTTGGCCATGGGAAAATGAGAAGTGTACTGTTTTAATCACTGGATCTCAAGCGATCGAATGCCACCAGTGCTAACACACTGGAAAGCTAGCGTCCACGGCCCGTGTTTACCTTGAAGGTGCCCAGGCTCTCCTCCAGGTCAGCCAGCATGGACCACACCTTCAGAGACTTGTACAGTCGGTTCTGCACTGGCTCCGAGGTGTCAAAGTAATCCGCCTTCCGGGATGGCATGGCTGTGGCTCGCTGGCACAAAAACAAGAGAGCAGAGTAATATAACATCCAGCAGGCTTTGCAAGCACAGTGGGTGGACGTGTGCAAATTCACACATTTTAAATTATATTATATAATTATACTGATTTGTTTTTGGTGGCGCTTTAGGATACCCTCTACTGCCCAACACACAGCCTCAATTTCAGAAAGTGCCAATGTCAGCATGTGAATAGGGTTACTACAATGCAGCGCAGTTCTTTCTCTGCACCCACAGTGGCCGCGGCTAATTTAAACGAATGCTAACTATGTCAACGTGATGAAGCAATGACGGATATGTTCGTTGCCACGTTCCCCAAATATGTCGAGGGGAACTGAGATGGGAGTTACCCTGAGGAGGCGCAGGGCCTCGTCGTAGTTCTCGTGACGCAGCTCCATCTCGGCGAACTCGCACCACACGCCCGCCAGGTCGTCCACGCTCTTCAGCGCCACCTTGGTGGCCTTCTCAAAAATGGTGCGAGCCTGCAGGGGGAGAAGCGGGCGACTGCGCTCGACCGTCCGCCCGCAGCAGCGACGAGCGGCGCGACGACTCGAAATCGGACGACAACACTGCAGCCACCGTGCGCATCTGTCGGTTTTTACTCAGGCGCGAACACTAACGCACAATGGCTACTTACGTCTTCAATCTGGTCGTTCTCCTCGTAGTACTTGGCGAACGCCACCCAGAGAGTGTGCGGCTTGCCAGTCGCCTTCACCGGGTCTATGGTCTGAACCGCCTCCGTGTACGTGTTGATGATCTGGTAGAGAGTAAGAGAAGATTCTGTGAATGTATCCTACGCACGATGGGCAGATTGTGTAGCGCCGTCTAAGGGGAGGGTGCTTAGCAGCAGTGATCAATGGTTTTCAAGGAAAGTTTCTCAGCAAGCAGATCCTCCACCAATGTAACATCAACCATTCGAATAACCCTCCGCCCAATCGCTGCAGATCTCAGAAGCTCAACTGCATTGAACCTGGTTTCCACCTACCATACAAAAGACTGCCTGGGAATACCAGCTGGTGCAAGCTTGGTCTATTAGGCGGCTATAGGAATCTTGTAGTACCCCTAACATGCATGGTTTTTATTCGGGTACTGCAGTGCCTCTAATGAGCTGAACTTATTAAATGAACTGAACAAACTTCTGAACGCAGGTCCCTCATAAAAAATTAAAACCCCTGAAACTCATTGAAACTTTGTTGGGCAAAGGGATTATTTTCATGTGAGACCTAAATCAATTCATGTGTATATACATTTTAACGAAAACATTATATATTTGAACACAAAAAAGCTCCAGTCCTTGACACGCGACGCGATTGGCAGTTACGGGCGCACAGCTCTCTTGCCTCTCTCGGCTTCCCTTCGTAGAGCTTCGCACGCTTGTGCCACTCGTGAACGTTGTGCGGGTTCTGCCGCAGCAGCACGCTGTTGAGGAGCAGCGGCCTCCGGTCCATGAGCTGCTCGTACCGCGCCAGCCGCAGCTCCACGTCCAAGTCATCTATGACAGAGCGGCAACATCGGTGAGAGCACACGCGGCTCGCTCCGACCGCCGCTCGTCAACATGGACAGATGTGTTTACTTCACGATTATGGCTGGGGTTTCAACTTTGTACAAGTTGGTGTTGTGATTTTATTTAATTGTGCAATCTTTAGTGTTACTGTTTATTTTTATGATCACGGTTAGTTTCATTTACGCACAAACTGCTGTGATAAGTATGTTTATTTTTCACTTGGTTTCATGCATTGCTATGATTATAAGTTCAGACGTTTTTTTTTGTTACAGGAATCCTGCATCTAGAGCTTGCAATCTCATTGGATACTGTCTGCTGTAATAATAAACAACGATCTGGACATAATGCTTTTTGGACATCATAACTGGTTCTGCCCTCCCTCTCCATTCACCAATCTACACAGCAGTGAAACATGATCAAAAAACCCAATTAATGGCATGAGTGTGTGCAGGCCTTAATGCAAAAGTCGACTGAAATGGAAGGAACATGTTTATATTCATACATACGTACAATCCAGGAGCCGTGACTAATTAACGTTCCTTACGGAGATCTAAATAAGCAGCACTGTGTAATTACTGGGTCAGGCTTGAGAGGGGTTTGACCGTTCTCGGCCAAACGGAAACAAACACAAGACGCTCACCGTCGTCGCTGGCTCCCGGCTCCCCTGAGTCCTCCATCTTGGCGCTGAGCATGCTCTCCTCGAACTGCGCGTAGGCGTCGAACACCTGCGTGAAGTCGCGAACCGTCGTCACCGTCTGGATCGCCTCCTCGTACACGTCCCGCGCCTGCGGGCAGGGTTCGGGCAAAACGCCGAGTCGGCGCAGGTCTTCTCTCCAGCCTAGCAGTGCGTCGTAAGGCCACACGGGCAGTTTAACCAAGAGCTCCCGTCTCTCGTTGACGTAGGAAGAATCAGGACTGCAACCTACATCCAACCTCGTTTAACACACGTAACCACAAGGGCTGCGGTGGCATCACCTTCTCGAAGTGGCCGCTGCGGATGTAGTAGTCAGCCAACGAACACCAGAGCTGTCCCAGCTGGTCCGTGAAACGCATCAGCCCTCCGCGGATGATGGCACCGACTTTTAGCGACTTCACCTTGTCCGGGTTCTTGGATATGAGCTCGCACAGGTCGTGCCACAGCTGTTTCTCACACCACAACAAAGCAGCCCATCGATAAGATTGACAGTGAATTATTCAACTTTGCGGGAAGCAACTGTATCACCTGTGATCAAATCACATTGCAAGGTCACTCAGTCCTGTCAGATCTTGAAATTTAAGATGGGTTGAGCATGGACAGCTGTGAACACCATGTATAGCCTGGAATTATAGGCTGCTGCGGAGCCACGTTGGGGACAGCAGAGGGCCTTCACAAACCCCCAATGACCAGTATGGTAAAGTATGGTTGAATTAAAAAAACCCTCCTCTCCCCGCGATTGGAATACCATAGAGAGGACCTCATCAAGCAAAGGATTGACAAAAGGACTCCATATACAATACAATAACAAATAGTCTCAATAACCCAGTGAGAGCTCACTGAAATGAAATGTATTTCCCAAGGGATATCTGGGTTAAGAATGAGAATGGCAGAAATTATACACATTGAGAATAACGTTAAGAATTGTCAGAGCAAGCGACGCACCATGTTTTGAAGAAGGGCTCCAAAAGTGAATGTCCTTGAACTATTTCTTAAATATATATTTAATGGACTCCTTGATCCACACTGGGAACACACATTTTGTATGCAAAGTATATTTACTGCATGCCTTTTAACCAGGTAGCGGTTATCTGTACAGCCATTGGTAACCGGGCCGAGGCCATAAAGTCAGTAGAGCTGAGAATCATGTGTGGGTAAGGATAACCGGGAAACCATTCGAATAAAGCATCACAGCGGTGCTGCTTTGGGTGCCCTCATGAGATCACACATTGCTTGTACTGCTTTCACATCAACGTTTCACCCACCTGGTGGTTTGACTTGCCCGCCTTGGAGATGAAGCGCTCGTCGTTCACGATCGCGGCCTGGCGGATGGCCGCTTCATCCAGACGGTCGATGGACACCAGGTACTTTATGTATTCCTCTGCATTCTCCGGACAAAGCTGGCAAAGGAATAAAAACACTATCAGCCGTGACTATGAATGTAGAAAGTAGACCGACAATCTAACGGCACACGCTTGCTTTGATGCGAAACCTTTGTTCAACTCGGACCCTGAATGTGCAAACTCATTATCACGCAGGTGTGAGGCGAAACGTCGCGAGGAGAGGAGAGAGAGCCATCGACGCGGCTGTCCCGAGAGAGCAGCTTTTCGAAGCAATCATCAATTTTCGTTCAATCGTTACTTTTTGAGGCGCGTTGTGCATTATGATGGCTTTTCGAAGCAATCATCATGCATCGAGCCGTGGAAACCTACATCATTACAGCGCTATACATTGTCAATATCTCTCACATATGTACCAATTGTAAGCTCTGATTGCACAAGGTTCAAAGCTAAGGTATGATTAATAAAATACTCAAATGTTCATCAAAGTTTATCCAAGAGTTAGTGTTTAAAAGTAACAACAACAATGTGCATGTGTAAACTTTCCCTCAGAACCACCACCTCAGCCTATATTGGTTTAAGAATCCACATTGACAGCTCCCAAACCAAAACAGTATAGATTCAGATAAACTATATAAGGTAATATACCACATCACAATTGTCAATGTGTGTGTGCCTGAATTCAAATTTCACGTTTTCCCTGGATGAGGTTTAAGTTTACGAAACACACAGTTGCTATGAAAACACATCAGCATCTTAAACAGATGCTATCCGGAGTTGCATGAAACAAAAGTCCAGTACTACGTGAATGTATCTGTTTGAATATTTCACGTAAAAATAATAATTGCATTTCTAAAGCGCTTTTCACCCGAGGGTTACAAAGAGCTGCTCAGAGCTGTGGAAAGAACGGCACGGCAGCCACAGTGATTGATTTGAATTAATTGCAAAATCACACTAATATTTGACCGTATTCTATTGTCAATTGCTCGAGTATTGAAACAGATAATCACCTCCGAAAACTAAAAATCTAATTAGCAATCGAGTAACACAGAAACACAACATCCATTTATATATGCAACACTGATATCGCTGAACCATAATCCCTTCTCGCGGTTACACGAGCTAGTGAAATGTGCAAAACGTCGACAAGCCAGACCTTCAGATGCCGCCTGTAGACACGGACGGCCGTCTCGGGCAGGGGGTACATAGCCACGAACTTCAGGTACAGCGGCCAGATGCGGACGTGCTGCGTGATGGGCAGGGCGCGCAGCCCTCGGTCGAACGTGCGCCGCGTACGCGTGACCTTGCACTGGTCCATCAGGAACTGGCAGTAGTCGAGCCATATCCGCGGCATCTGAGAGACATCGCAGCGCACGGTGACGCTTCTCGACAGCACGCGTACGCCGTGACGGGCACGCGCTCTTGAAAACGGTAAGTAGTTTGATACTTGTCACTGGAACCAATTTAGTTCAAGTGGACGATAAACTCGGAGTACACTTACAGACTTTTTGTCAAATCACTGCTACATGAGGGAGGCACGGTAGCCCAGTGGGTGGCGCTGTCACCTCACAGCAAGAAGGTCACGGGTTCGAATCTCGGCTTGAGTGCCTTTCTCTGTGGAGTTTGCATGTTCTCCCCGTGTCCGCGTGGGTTTCGCCGGGCACTCCAGTTTCCTCCCACAGTCCAAAAAACATGCTGCTGTATAGCTTAATTGGTTTGAAGACTAAATTGCCCGTAGTGCCTGGGATGGACCTGCATCCTATTGTGGGTATATCCCTACCTTGCGCTCTGTGTCTGCCGGGATAGGCTCCGGCTCACCATGACCCTCTACAGAACTAAGCGGTTTTTGACAATGACATGAGATGAAACAGCTATATGAATGCCAAACACTGTCAGCGCAGCCCGGTGAAGGGAAAGAACAACGCATTACTGGACAAGTACGAATTTACCCTCGGGTAACCACCTACGTAGGAGTGCGACACGATGACAACATCTTCTGTGTTGGTCACCCACTTAAGCACTAGCACTATGTGGGCTAAATCACGATTAGCATGCAGGATTAAACGAGATAGAGTGCATTCCCACAGATTTATTCATTTTTAAAAAAGCAAAACACGAAGATCAAAAGGTCTCGCCTTGCGTTTGGTGGGTAAATGTCGACATTGTTTTTTAAAATCATTACTACAATGTGTCACTTATCAATAAACTTGCTTAAGCGTACGGTTTCCAAAACTCCCCTTCACGTACCGTGCGCTAAACCTATTGAAGAGTGCACCGTACCTTGTGCATAAAGACCAGCGCTCTCTCATGACAGTTGTTTGCGTCTTCAAACGCAGGGTCCGTGACGCATTTTCCCTTCACTTGTTTCCGCCGCAGCTTAAGGTAATTGTACCACAGCTTGTAGCTGCGCGCACCACGATTGAACATGAAAAAAAAATGTTTCGCGACCATAAGACAGCATTCTTAAATGCAATATTACACGAGGGTATGCGCGTCCACAAGGGATTTAATGATTTATGCCAAACGTCAGCGATTTTACGTCCGGGGTCGAAATTCGATATAATCATCATTTTTTCTTTCATTGCAATCATTTGTATGTATTTTTACGTAATAATGACTAGAACAATTATTACCATTTATTTTAAAATAATCGATCAAAGTCGATACCGCTATCAAAATGATTTAAATGTACGCATTCACTTAGCAGAAAATGAATTGGCCAATATGATCATAATATATAGGACGCAGTGTCTGGCGGGTTGGCGCAGGCTGACCGCTTGGATGACTACTCCCCCCCCCCCCCGTAGGTTATCTCAAGCCTTTGAGGTGTTCTCTCTTCGACTGAACGCCTTCCAAGTTAAACGACGGCGCGAGTTACGCACCATATTTAATTATTAGCAGCTTTTTCTACCAATCAACCACACGCGCCTCGCTGTCGTGCCACATCCCAGCAACGCTTAGCTCGGCAGCACGTTCACACGGACACGCACCTGCCGGGAAGCTCTTTGAGTGCCCGCTCGTACACCAAGTTAACGACCTGAGTGGTCGCTCCCTGCTTGAACTCCACGTAACGCAACCAGCATTTAACCGAATACGGGTTGCGGATGATCTCCTCCTCGTAAGGGAGGTCATCTTCCTCCTGCGCGCCATCACAAATAAACATCGATGTGCAGAGTAAGGTCAGGAGGCAGCGCAGCGACTGAATCGGATGTTGACTCGCCACAAACACCAGCTTCTTTATTCCAATACAAGGTTTACAAGTTAATGTCAGGGTTGACCAATATTTCTACCTGGCTGCCTGGATCCTAACCCAAGATTCCACGCGGCCAAACTTTGTACCGTACCATACATATGGTGTTCCGCGTGCATCTTATACTTATTAATAACTATCATTATTGAGCGTTACATAATTGTTATGTGCAGTACATTACTCATATCAGTAATTTTCCAATACACACATCTCATATCATTGTCAGAAACTGCTTAGTCCTGTACAGGGTCGCGGTGAGCCGGATCCTATCCCGGCAGACACAGGGCGCAAGGCAGGATATATCCACGATGGGACGCCAGTTCATCACCGGGCACTGCGGGCAATTTAGTCTGCAAGCCAATTAACCTATGCAGCAGCATGTTTTTTGAACTGTGGGAGGAAACCGGAGTGCCCGGCGAAAACCCACGCGGACACGGGGAGAGAACTTGCAAACTCCACACAGAAAGGCACCTGAGCCGAGATTCGAACCCGGGACCTTCTTGCTGTGAGGCAACAGCGCTACCCACTGGGCCACCGTGCCGCCCAATGCACACATCTACAGGTTAACAACTTCTCAAAATCGTAACAATAATAATAATAATTGTACTTCTAGAGCGACTTTCACCCGAGGGTCGCAAAGCGCTGCACAGAGCTGCAGGGAGAACAGGTCAGCAACAACAACGTTTGTCTTTTAGGTAGATAACTTGCCGTGCTAAGCAGGCGTACCAGGCCGAGCTAGTGTTCGTTCAACCGCTGCACGAGAGCCTCGTGTGCGGGTCCGGAGGGCTCGTTTAGCTTGGCCATACTTCACCGCGCTGGTCAGTGCCGGTTGGCGAAGGCATGGAACGCAGGCGCGGCGTACAGTGAGAGTACAGTACAAACTGCACAACAAGGAATAATAGCATAGGGAAGGCAGACACGTCTGCGTGACATCCAAATTAGCCTTCGACTGAGCTTTAATCACATTTACACAAGATATTTTAAAAACGAAAGCGTAACAAACGCGATGATTAGCATTTCACGCCACCTAACAGGGTGGTACTAGACGCTCTCAGCGGGCTGGGCCTCAACAGACCAAATAGCTTCGGGCGCGGACTTCAGAGAGAGCGAGCGAGAGAGAGCCTCGGCACTCGAGGCTTTCTCTGCCTCTCTCTGAGAAGACCAGGGGATTCGTCGACTCGTCTTGCCCCGAGTGGAGGAGGAACTCACGAAGAAGATGTCCTCCTTCTTCTGCGTCTCACTCGAGCCCGTGGAGACCATGGCGCCAGCCCTTCCTCCGATCGATTCCCGAGACCTCGACTCGACGCCGAATCGTCCCGCTTGAACTTGAGGTCGGATGGCACATTTCAGCGGCGGGCGGAATTCAAACGTCTCCGTTCAATAATCAGCAACTGTATTGGCTAATGTGTTGTGATGCGACGGTGTGTTTTGTTTGTCAGACTGGTCGATTAAATCTGAAACTCGTATGTTTTACTTTGCGAATCCATTATTCGACATGGTTTTAGAGGAATCGAAATGCGAATTTTCAGCGCTTTGCCTTCATGCGATTGCGCGGCGCCTGGATCGATTACTTTTTATTTAACCGATTCCGTTTTCAACTCTAATTGCCAGATTGACAGTGGCGTGAGCGTTTATCAAATGTTTACCCAGCATCTGAAAGCAAACCGTGAATAAAACAAAGGTTCTTGGCGAAAATTCCAAGAACATTTTACCAAGACAGCTAACCCGCCATCTTGCACACAGCTCATTAAATACCGTATATTTACAAAGACAAGCACAGGTTGGAAAGTGTCACAAATAATCCAGACGTGTGCATGATTCTTCATCTCAACATTTCAATGCTTAAAGTGTGATAAAGCCAAAACTACGGTGCGCTATAAGCTTAGGCGAGAGGCGAAACAGCAAACTTTGCAGACGGGTTCCCGAAGCCACTGCTTGTAAACGGTGCCACCTCCAGGGCACCACCTCTCACCGCAACAATCTTCTTGTTCTTCTGAATCTCAACCCGAAAGCCTTCATCACCAGCAATGAAGGGCGACACGGTGGCCCAGTGGGTAGCGCTGTCGCTTCCTCACAGCAAGAAGGTCCCGGGTTCGCTTCTCGGCTCGGGTGCCTTTCTGTGTGGAGTTTGCGAGTTCTCTCCCCGTGTCCGCGTGGGTTTTCGCCGGGTACTCCGGTTTCCTCCCACAGTCCAAAAAACATGCCGCTGCATAGGTTAATTGACATGCAGACTAAATTGCCTGCAATGTGCCCGATGATGGACTGGCGTCCCATCGTGGGTATATCCCTGCCTTGCACCCTGTGTCTACAGGGATAGGCTCCGGCTCACCGCGACCCTGTACAGGACTAAGCGGTTTCTGACAATGAGATGAGATCACCAATGAAACGCGTGGGCGACGAGGAGACTCTGCACCAACTGAACTGTCCAGGTTCCACCGCGCTATAGCAGGAGGCCTCCTGCGATCTGGAACGTTCAAATATTTTATCTTGAGCCGTTAATGTAGCCTCCACAGGTACAGAGAGCCAGGACTATCATGACAATGTGACCCACAATACGTGAAGAGTGGAGATCTGCGTGCAATTGCATTGTCTTGAGTGCTCCATTAGTTGGACAACTGACACAACCAGGGACTTTTGGTGTCCAAAACAGACTTGGAGATGTCCCCAAGACAGCTCGATCAAAAAGGAATATCCTAGGTAAAGCAGGGCAGGTGGCAGTAGACGCAAAGGGCTATTGAGGCTGTAACAAACTTCATTACCAACAGGAACTTACTTAGACGGTGCTAGAAATGAGCCGCATTTATTAGTTTACGTGGATTAGCATGGAAATATGTTGGTCGATGTACTTTGCGTGATTCAAGCACTGGCTCCGCTTTAAAAGATGTCTTAACGTCGGACTGCAACAAGGGGGCTTCATAAATAAAAGTATCAGTGACCTGATGCAGGGGTTAATATAATGATCCGGCTCGACTGAGGTCTTGGGTTCATATCTGAGCATCCACCCACGATTAATCCATGTTCTCAAGATGTGGTAAGCTGATGGTCTCAACCTGATCACCAATGACTCACACACATAAAAAAACCCATCACATTACATATGGTTATGCATTTAATTTGGCTGAATTCCACCTACGGGAATTTAAATAACATTTTCAAGCGTTACTCTAGCCGTTTCCTCTTTCTAAAATGTACACTGTTATGCACCATTTCTCTCATACCAGGGCATACGGTATGGAAACATGCGCCCCCTCGTGTGGAAAATTAAAAAAACTCGACGGACATGGGCAGTTTTATGGTATTTCCATTTCGGGGCTGTTCAGTACAATGATATAATATTGTATTGCTCTGCGACAGCTTCGAATGAATGCTTCTTTTGACGTAATCGCACTAATAACACATCTGGAGAAACACAAATTCTCATAAAATATGCTGACCATTGCTTATCAGTTTTTTTTTTCAGTGTCATAAAAACCATTGGCAAGAGCTGGTGTGAAAACATATTCTGTGCGTCCACGTTCAGAAGTTATCATCTCTCTCGATTTATAATCCTGTAAAGCTGGAGAGATTTTAGTTTCACACGGCAGAACGACTCGCAAGCAAACTTCTTTATTGAAGGTCTTAGTCACTTCAAGATACGTGCCACACAATCATACTTGGTAGTCACGTAAACCGAATGAGCTTGAGTATTTACAATGTTAGCCAAATTTTTACTTAAGAGTACGGCATATATACAATTATCAACAGGCATTCGCATCATCAATTACCAACAAGTATGTACATTACATTCAATACTATACGTATGAGATAAAATTGTACAAGATTTGTTCGCTATTTTCATTAGGAATGTCTGTTCGGTTAAGCAAGATTTGGCAAATATAAGCCTGACGACGTAATACAATACCGCCAAATGGGATATAGAAAGCACAAACTGTAAATGCTCTTAGCTGAAGTGCAAAGGAAAAGTTTTGGAATATAACCGGTCTCAGAGCAAGTCCACACACTAATCTGTCCAAAACTTAAACTATTGACAATGGCAATTAAATGTACATTCGTGTGCTCCCAGCTTCCCACAGCCATTTAAACCACTTCTGTAATAAATTACGTTAACTTACCTATCATATGCAGCTCACAATACTTTTAAGTATCGGGAGGCAGGGGGGGAGGTTAGTGGGATAAACATTGGCAATTCTTGTCACACACCTAGCCACGTTTAACCGTCAAGGTATCTCAGTAAACATGACTTAAGCACCACGGATGAGGATGGGGGAGGCCAAACCGGATTTGGGCCACAATGCAGCGGGGTGGTTCAAGTAGACGAGGGCAGATATTCATCCACCGCGTGATGAAAGCCAAGAGCACACAAAGTCATAAAGAAGTCTCACATTGTATTCACTTCTAACGCACACAGCTCACGTTGCAAACAAACGGAGCACACAGTCTATTAGCTAGCGTCTTAGAGTGGCAATTGATTAAATGATTATCGCACTATAAATTATCTATTTCCACAAGCGTTATGGGTGTGTATATATACGTTTACGATCTTTAAATTCAATATATATTGCTGTTGATCCTGGGATTTTATAAGGTTTAGATTAACTTATATATGTATTTTAAAAACCGCAATAATGTAGGCTTTTCATTTTGTCAAACCACAAAAGAATCAATTGCATATACTGCACACCTTCATTGTTTTATTTTAAAGACAAGAGTGTTATTGTAATGATTCAACGTTTTATAGATTGTTAATCAATATTGTATAATCATAGTACACCTAATAATAGCTTATATACTTTATTTCAACAACAAAAACCCCTTAATTTTAGAATTAAAAATCTTACAAACAGCCAACCTGTCCAACACCTCTAAATATGGTTTGTTACTTTAATGCAGGTGCGAGCCCCATGAGGTGGAATGTGGTTCAGTGTGGGACTCATGTTAACCACACCATAGTTCAGCAGCATTGCAGTGCAACGGCACTGCAGCCAAAAGCCGTTGAGACTGAGGCTGTCTTCGTTGGCCACCGTTAGATCTAAGTCGCTAAGTCTTCGTTGGGCACCGTTAGGGCCCAGAGCCGTTGGGGGGGGAGGAGGATAGAAATTAAACAGGGATCCCCCATATAATTCCTTGCTCCGGCTCTAAGGTCAATCACACTACCAACATCCCATGGTCGATCGACAATTAGGCGTCCCAAGCAGACTACTGAGTTTCCAGCAAGTACAGCAACGACACCAGAAGATATAACATGAGATCACAAGCATCGCCATAGGACATTATCATCATCAAGTGCTTCTCAGCAAGGGGTATCGTACCAGCTGAACACGGGGCACACAGCTCCCAGCAAGCATTCAGGAAAGAACAGCCCGGCAGTTTGGGAATAAGGAAACATAATAATAAAAAATGCGGCCATGATGCACAACAGCCTCACTTCGTAAACAACATGGGACCTTCCCCTCGTCAGACTCTCTGCTCGCTCATTAACACTAATGATCCTGCAGTGTAATGTCAGGGGCACTGTTGAAAACGGGTGTGTGTTGGGGGTTTTGCAAGGCTGGAATTGAATTTCACAAACCACGGACACAACGGTGCACTGGCCTGTCCACTGTCCCCATTCGCCCTGGAAAAAAAACCCACCGCAGTGGAAAAATAAATACTGTAAAGGATAAGCAGCGGCGTGGTGACGGTGGTGTGTGATGCACAAGCAGCGGCGTGGTGAAGGTGGTGTGTGATGGACAAGCGGTGGCGTGGTGGCCGTGGTGTGTGATGGACAAGCGGCGGCGTGGTGGCCGTGGTGTGTGCGCGCCACGCGTCTCTCAGGAGGTGTTGGGCCCTCGCAGGCCAGGCGGCAGTGACACGCGCTGCTCGTCCAGGCGCTTGGCCTGCGCGCGTTGGATGAGGCTCAGGAAGTCCTCGTCGGGCACCGTGGGGCCGCGCGGGGCCTCGGGCGGAGGGGCACAGCGCTGGTCGTCCAGACGCGAGCCCTGCGGGAGCAGAGCAGTCGACGGCACGGCGATTGTTGTTGAAACAAGCGGTGCGCAAGATGATGGCCCCACTTTCACCAAACATGTATGAAACGTCTCATCTCATTGTCTGAAACCGCTTAATTCTATATAGGGTCACGGTGAGCCGGAGCCTATCCCGGAAACACAGGGCGTAAGGCAGGAATACACCCGACGACCTCCACACAGAAAGGCACCCGAGCCGAGAGATTCGAACCCGGGACCTTCTTGCTGTGAGGCGTCAGCGCTAACCACTGGGCCACCGCGCCGCCCTGTATGAAACGTGACGTGACCCAAAACGTGACCTGACCCATAAAATGGATTTCATCGATAATATTGGTCACGAAAGCCTTCGAATTAAATATATAGTACTGCAATGGATAATCGATCATCTTTATGTAAGTTGCACGGCTCGATGTATGAGAATTGCTTTAAAAGCCACTTTCTCTAATCTCCTTCACGACATTCCCTCTCACACATCGGGGGGCATCTTCAGGCAGTAGATGTTAAATAATTATAAAACAGTAAATCTCCTCTTATCCGCGACCAAGTGATGCGGGGGGTTGGTAGGTGGGAGGGGGGCGGGTAGGTGGGAGGGGGGCGGTGGG
>JAZEWT010000010.1:20230918-20264035 GCA_036362905.1 Mordacia mordax
CCACCGTGCCGCTCATTAAGTGTTTATTAAGTCGCTTATTTATAACTGTAACAATAGTGGTGCCGTTATTCGTGATTGCCACCGTTGTGTTGACATTGCTGGATGGGAGAGTGGCGCAGCGGTTGGGGGGCCCTGCAACTGTAAACACGGAGCGTGTGAACTCAGCCGCTCACTTATAGCATCGATTGCGAGTGTGATTTTATGAGCCGATCCCTAAAGTTTGTTTATTATTAGCTGTTATCACGGCAGCAAAAATAGCCATTGTGTTTGCAAGCTCTGATCGCGGGATTCCTTCAACGTTACGTTACGTATTTGTCAAAAATTACGTACGCTGTGCGGTACATTAAACCATACGTGTAATATATTACAACCAATAAAGGGTCACGTTTAAATCTTAACGGCAGTAACCGTGATGAGTTTATTCACGTGTAGAGCGCTGTGTACGCATGTTACGATTTAACATCGACAGCATTGACAACTGTCGTGCTGTTCATGGCATGTGACGTGATCAATTGTACATGGTACGCTTTAAATATAGCTCAGTGATATACGTGAGCATTGTAACCAGCTGTAAGCCGATTGAGTAAAGCGACTTTCGCAAAGGAGAATACGTCAAGAGAGGTCCCCATCGCATACAGAATGTGGAATGATATCTAAGAATCACAATGTGCCACACTGACCCACTACTTGGCCTGGCATGCCACCAACAACACATTTTAAATGCTGCTGTTATGTGGCAATGCACGACTGATCACATTACACATTACTCTGATTAATTATTATGCTATACCAAAATGCTATTAAATATGCTATGGGTACTTTTTGTCCGTGTACATATGTAATAAGTAGAACAGGTTTTTACCATTTCTGGCAATTATGCAGATGCTAAGGTCTTAAAACACCAATGTGTCTAGTTTGCAAAAGCCACACAAAATATGCAAACAGGAAGCTTCCTGTTTGCATATTTTGCCACAAGCATATTTTGCCACAAGCAAACAGGAAGCTTCCTGTTTGCATATTTTGCCACAAATATGTGTGGCTTTTGCAAACTAGACACATTGTGAAATATGTCAATTTTGGTGTTTTAAGATCTTAACACCTGCTTAATTGCCAGAAATGGTAAAAACCTGTTCTACTTATTACATGCTATTAAATATGTTGGATAAGCCATGCAATAATCATGCCTCTAAACAAAGACCGCACCTATGCCATTAAACATGAGGTCTGTGGGAGCAGATGCTGTTTGTGGCCCAGATTTTAGTGAGCTTCTATGAACACAGCATCTGAATAATCCCCATATGTTCTTTGAATCCTTCTTTGGAGGTCAGGCTGAATGAATCTGTCTCAGGCTCGATATTCGTGTCTACATATTCCTCATGCATCTGCATACAACAGTGCAGAATTCAAGCTACTGGTCTCATGATGCTCTGCATCGTTTCTGTTATTGGTGATAGATCTTTAGTCAGATTTTGAATGGTTCGTTGGTTTTTGTTTGGATTTGTTTTGTAAACGCACAGCTATTGTGATTAGCGTTTTCATAGCAAAGCAATTAAACCTCTTGTTAACTGTTTGATGAAAGCATCAACGTGAAACTAGACTGTAATAATTTCTCTTGGTCAAACCAATTGCTTAAATAGGTTACGTTAATGCACGTAGCATGGAGTAATACTGATACATATCAGGCAATTTAGTGCTGCTGGATTTCAGGTAATTGAAGTATTTGTTCTGACTTTGATCAAGCATTTGTAATTCATGGGATAACTGAAGCAGTGGTGATCTAAAATGGGCCCATTACGGCTTAAAATATCTGGAAGGCATCCAGTTATTTGGTAATTGGTTTAAGATCGAGTTACACTTTGCATTCATATTACATGCCCATTGTTTGCCAGAAACCTTTAGCAGAAAAGCATCTCATACAGAACGCTGCCAGGAAGGGAATTCAAATCATTAATAAATTACTAAAGAATGTTTTTACCGGTTGCTTGAATACCCCCAATCGCAAATTGCAAATTGATTAATTATGTAAAAGCTCACTGTCGACGCTTGGCGGTGCAGTTTAATAATATGATGGCATAAAGCAAACCAGTTTTGTAACCCCGAACATACCATGGGGCTGAATAAGCTATTCTTCTAAACAGGTTCCTGTGTGTGTAGAATGTTACACACATTGAGCCATATGTGTGTTTAAAAGGACCTCACATTATCTTAAACCCTTGGGGGGTTGAATCCATTTGCACCACATGGGATTAGAAAGGTCTTTTGTGTAAGCCAGACAGTGCCCAAATGTGGTGCAGAGTATGCAGCATGACTCATAAAGCACCCATCAGCTAGGGCACTCAGGCAGCTAACTATATAAAGGATGTGCCTACTTATTTAGCCAGCATTTAACAAAGTATTTCATGCTTTTGGGATATTTTTGTGTGAAATCTCGTACATTTTTTTTGTTACACTTTTTCAGGTTCGTCTAAAAACAATGTAAAGACTATATTTTTATGAAGCAAGGACTTGAGATGGAATAATTACAATTGACTTGTCAAGCGATGGATTGTATCCGTTAATGAAAATGGACCACGGTGATGGGGGAAAGGAGGGAACAGATTTGGACGTCAGCGAATATGCCAGTGATGACACCCACAAGCCTCTGGACGACATGGATGAAGATGGCGTTATTATGGTGGAAGGAAGCCGAAATGATGTCCGAGCCCCTGGAAACGTCGGTCTCGGCGACATCGCGGAGAGCGTGGACAAGGCGCCCCGTCCTCCTCACAAGCGTCGCTTCGGCCGCGTCGTTTCACGCGACCCTCTGGATGCCGTCGACGCGGAGGGGACGAGCGGCCCCGCCACCGGCCGTCGGGATGCCGCAGCTGTGTCGGCGGAAGAGACGACGTCCGACGGAGGGCACGACGACCTCGGCTTTCACGTCGGTGAACTCTGGGATTCGGACGCGACGCCAGGGTCGTCGGAGAAGCGCGAGAGCTTAGCGGTGGCCGATGAAGACGCGAGCTACCACATCAGCGAGCTGCTTGACTCTGATCCGGTGGCTATTTCTGTGTCGCTTGCAGAAGACGCCACCCTCGACATCAGCTATGGTGAGTACGTGCATCACATTGGTAGAGCAGTGCATGATTTCCCTGCTGCGCATGCCTGCTTGTGGAGGCGTTTTTGGACTGCAGCAGTGCAGCTGACATTCACGAGAGGAAAATTATGTACCCTTTAGTTAAATCGCCCCTTTGTTTTTCCACTGGCTTTAAACATGATAGAATTATATATACAAGCGTGCCATTATAGTGGTAATTTTTGTTCGGTCAAACAATTGATTTGCTACCATGGGAAGTTGGCTTGTATGAAATTGTCTTAATGAAAATGTATCAGAGTATAAAACAAAGTTTTGTGTTGAATCCTATCTTGCATACCTGTTCAGTAACCTATTAGGCAAGCGATGTATTGTGTTATCATTTTATGTTTAAAGCTGCATGGCGCATTTATTATTGTCTAATTGTGAAATATATTTCACGTCACAGATGATACCTTCCAGAGTGAAAACTCACCGGAGTTGGGGAAGGATGTTTCACCCAGGAGGATGTGGAGGGCATCACCAGAGAAAGGCATCATGGGACACACAAGTGGCCCGGCCAGAGAAGCGGGGAGTGCGCAGCACAGGGCTTCACCCCGCGACGAGACGGGAATGGAATCTGTGGATGACTTTGACGACGATGATGGTGATATTGACGAAGGCGGAAGGACGAGCGAGGAGGAATCGGACCTGCCATATGACGGAGACTTGGACGAGGGTTCAGATTTGAACCCCAACATTGCGAGTGACGTGTCGGGTACAGGGCAGTGCTGTGCTCGTTTATCCGAGCTGCACGAGACAGGGAAGCTGGATATAAGGAGAACTGACGAGACGGAGCACATAACAAACCTTGCACTTAGAGATGATGCCGAGGGACCCGGCGCTCGATCGCGGTCACGCGGTGTCAACCCAGGGCCGCGTGGTTCACTGGCCGATGAGATGGGAACACAGCATGCTTTGGTAATCGAAGAAGAGCACATGTTAAGTTCAAATGACGACCTTCTTAGACCGAGCTCTTATTTCAACGAAAAGTATTTATCGGACACAATAAATCCAGTTGAACACTCTTTAGAGGCACATTCAAGTACATGCAGTGCGGCAGAGGAAATTGTCTGTGTTGGTTCAGATAATGAACCACAAAACACTGTTTGCCTAGACGAGGAAATACAATGTAAAGCTCATGAACATGTACTTACTACACCAGAAGAGCAATGTGCACGTTCTCCCTTCCATCAGCAGCCATGTGATGTGATACACAATAGAGAACAAGAAGTTCACTCTGAAATACATAATGATGGAAATGAACCCATTGTTCGCAATTCGAAGGCTGCTGTGCACCACGTCAGTAATGCATTTGTGGAGGATGAGCTCAGTTCCAGACATTACATTGAAGCCGAAACCATGCCTGAAATTTCCTTCACAGAGAGCGTTGATGCCACAGCTACCAAGCCAGGTGATTTTTTAATCAAAGTCGAATTAAACAGGAGTCACATTGAGGGCAGCATGCAGATTATACCTGAACACGGCCAGTGGCTCCCTTGCAGCGATGGTGCACAGAACTCTTTAGTCGTCAGTGGGGAAAATGTTGAGATGGGAACAAATGTAAACAACAGCGTGGACATGTGTAATGCTGCGGAACTTTCCATTGTTAATAACCAAACTGTCTCGGTATTAAAATCAGACAATTGTGTAGGTAATGTATGTTACAATAGGTCACCGTTACTGGATGAAAACCAGAAACGGAGGAAAGGTCAGGTTCATTACCCGCTGCCAAAATTGTCGACTGTAGAGCCGAAAATTAGGTCGAAGAGAAAGGTAGAGACCAAAGTAGATCGAGGGCCGTCTTCTTTGAAGGTCGGTGTTAAATCGGCCAGGTCTCCATCGCACAAGCCCTTGGTTGCAACCGTTTGGGAAGTCCTTAACAGTGCCGAGGTTCCATTGGTGTCTTGCAAGACACGCTCTGTTAGCCCCGAACCTCAAGAAGGGACCCCAGCAATGCACAGCGACAACCGGAGCCCAAACTCTAAAATCAGCGCAGATATGGTGCGGCAGCTGCAGGTGAGTCTCACCACTCGTGGATTATTTAAAGGTTTTTCCATAAACGAGCTGTAATGTCGGATCGTCCAGTTTGTTAAACGTATTACACCCCTTTTTGTCAACTGTCTCGCCATCTAGCCCATAGAATTTATTTGACCATGCGTATAACCTTGCTGCTCAGTGCGAATTGATGACTTTGGCAAGCATAGGTGTCGGAGAGTATATAGACAGGAGAGTAATGGATTCTGTACCGCCCTAAGCTGACAACATTAATTCTTGCAAGCCCTGTGACAACCTGTTTGTACAAAGTGGTCACCCAATCAATCACTATCCAGGTTCAATATTCTTAGCTTCTAATATCTGATGAGATTGTCCACGTTCAGCGTAAATCATAGGTTTTGGTAAATTAGGACCCGTAATTTAAACAGACAACGTAATGCTTGTAACGTTATGCTTTCGTATTGTGTAACTACATATTTTGACATTAAGTGTATTGAAATGTTATCACAATTTGTGTGCGTTCTGTACAGAACATGGTCCAACTTTGAAAATAAAGTGCATGTTTAGCTTTCCCTGCATCATAGACTTTATGCACACCAAGTCAGTTAATTTCATAAATACATTAGTATATATTTAAAAGAAATATATTTTATCTTTGTCATTCCAACATGTTACACTAAAGTTCGAATTGAATACACATTCCAGTTTATTCCAGTACCATTTTGCGCCATTGCCATGGTTAGCCTAAGCTATTGCTTATTTTTTCCACCCCCACTGACAATCGATAGTAGCGAAACGAGAGGGGATGCGGTCGTAAACTGTAATGCAGCGGCCCTTCGCTGTAGCCGAGCTCACGTTGCCTTCGCTCTCGCCCTTGACACGCGCTGTCTCCCCGCGTCACCAGGAGGACTACGACACGTTGCTGACAAAATACGCCGAGGCCGAGAACACCATCGACCACCTGCGGCTCGGTGCCAAGGTGAGTCACGTGCCAGCGGTGCCGCGTGACCTTCGATATAAACAATAACCCGTGGTCTTTGTTGCCCCAGCGCTAAGAGCGTCTGCAGTCTCCAGGCATGGTCCCGATGTCTTCAGAGTCTCACACAAGGCTAACCTCCCCCCCCCACCTCTACCGGTTTCTTCAAAAGGGACTCATTGTCGAGGCAAGCACAGGCTCGCCCGGCACCAAGATTTGTTCGGTTAAGTGTGACCTGCGGCACGGATAAAGGGGGCCTTTATTAGTTTGTAGATTGTTTACTATTGCTTTAGTTTTGTTTATGGATAATTAATTAGTAATGCCATTGTAATGTCTTGAGGGGTTTTTTTCCAAAGTGCTCATCGCCTCGATTAAAAATAGTGTTGCACTTTTTAACAGTCAACTTTGGGTCCTTCCGGCAAAATTGTTCGTTGGTTTTATCCTGACTTATTCGGTGCTGGGTGAAGGCCCCTTTACATCACGACCAGTCGGCCAGTTTGCTTTAAATCTCATTCTGTCTTGAAGTGGAGATGTTGGATTGCAGGTGTGGGTTGGGTTCGAGTATTACTGTACGTTTAGTAGGAATATAATCCGGTGTATTGACTGGTGCATTGTAACATGCGTCACCTGGTTGTGACACATGTTGTTTTCCCTGATTGACGGGTTTGTCGGCCTGCTTGTTTGAAGCGTCTCGTATTCGTGGCGTGTGTGTAGGTGTCACTGTTTGCCGATGCCCCAAAACCCATCAGCAGTCCCATTCACATGGGAACCTTGCACAGCCCAAGCCGGCCTGTGACGCTGACCATCCGAAAGCCGCAGCAGGCGTCGCTTATTCAGCCAGACGTGGGAAGTCAAGAACATCCAGGTGCAGTATGGGGAAATCCAAGGCAGTGTCACTTGAGAAAATAATAATAATGTAAAGGACGTTTCTGCTTTTTGGACATTGACGGGAGTCACTGCAGAAAGCATTTGTATTATAGCACCCTTTATTAACTAAAGTGCTCTCGGGACACGTATGCCAACTATATATATGAACGTTTAATTCTAACGTGATGCTATTTAAAATTCACTCGAGACAGCAGCTACTGAGCCTTTTGATGAATGACATTTACAAAATGCTCAATTCACCAGTCGTGGGTGTGTGTGTGTGTGTGACAACCCGCGAATTGGTTTTGTGGATAAATATTAGCCAAAGCAGCAATTATCGATGAATTCCATTTTTTGTGTTCGGTCACGTAAATAATGTTTGTCGTAAACTCTCCACCACTCGACAACAGCCAATTAGTAAAGTTTGTCAACGTTAACAAAACGTGCCAATTCTTCACTATCGCAGCACACCGGCGTGTTGGAGAGCACACTCACAGCATTTATGGATGAAACACGATGCTTCGCTGATAATTGCAATCAGCATCATCAGGCAACCTGTACCTACTTGAGATCGATGATCTCAGGTAGGTACTTTTGAAGCGAGTTCGCTTCAGATGGGAATTCGTCTCAAGTTGGTGTGGGTTGCCTGATGATGCTGATTGCAATTATCAACGAAACGTCGGATTTCATTTGTAAAGAGCTCTGACTTGTCTCTCCAGCACACCAGTGTACTGCGATAGTGAAGAATTGGCACGTTTTGTTAACGTTGACAAACTTTACTGATTGGCTGTTGTCACTTGGTGGAGGGTTTACGACAAACATTTTTACATGACCTAACACAAAAAAATGGAATCCATCGATAACATTGGTCACGAAAGCCTTCGAATTAATGTTAAGCAGCAATTGTTGCTTTTCTTTCATGTTGTCCAGAGGAAGTATTTCGAAATTGCTAATAAGAGGCTCGACCTCCTTAAGTGTAATGAAACCACACAGTGAAGGAAATTGCGGTGCCGTTAATGGAGAATGATTGAATTTCAGCAGGTGGTTCATGTGGCACTGGGTATCCCGCACATGCAGAGGGGGCAACCCCAGGCATGCGCCTGACACAGGACCTGGCTGGCCAAGCATTATGTTTCAGAGATACGGTGGGTAATTACCTAAAAGCTTCTACGGTGTCTTGTTGCATAGATGTTGGCATCTATCACTAATGATTGCTGCTTCCATTGAGACAAATGATTTTGCTCACATATGACAGCTTATCGCATGAGCAGTTCTTTCAGGATAGCAATGTCGAGTGTCCCTCTGCTTTCCTTCACAATGTTTAATCTCATACGTTGCAGGCATCAGGCTAATGAAATGTCGTGAAGTAGAGAGGAGCAACACTCAGTGTGGCTATCCGAAAAGACCAGATCCTGAGAGCAAAGCTCATACATTAAACCATGCAGAACTACACCAAGACGTTGCTCAGAATTGTTATTGTACTGCCCGGCATGCTTATTGTGTAAACTTATTATCGACGTTTAGTCCCAGTGTTGAATCTTGCACAACTCGTCTTACAGGAGCCAACACCAAGCTATGTTTTAAAAAAACATATTTTCTTTCATTTGTAACTTGTACCTAACGGTGTCTTGCTATGAAATTAGAGAACTGCTATTTGCAATCCTCTCAGTCGTCGGAGCATGCTGTGTTTTAGTAAACGGCCTTGGAAACTGACATCACCGATCCGCTTTTGAAGGCACTTTAAAAAGCCTCTGTTTTTCACATTAAGCGGACAAGCTTTAGATGCCGTGCACAGACTGGTCATTCAATGTCAAAATGCAACCTTTACTTCTCAAAAGTGGAATTTTTCAAATTAACTGCGGACCTAAATTTTTGCAATAATATTATTTGCAGTCATTGATTACCATGCTAAACCCATCATCACAGCGCGTTTAAACGTCAGATTTAATCACAGACGACCATGTCGCTAGTTTTGCACTGTTAAAACCTAATACCATGGCTGTTTTGCCGTAAGGGAAGTATGTTACGTATCTGAAGGCTTTGTAAGCTCAGAATTTGGATGGCCTGTACTGTGTACAGGGAAAACAATGGTTAGAAATGAGGCTTTAGCATAGTGCTGTTTATTGATGAAATAATCTAATGGCAAGTATCTTCACTCTACTTAAGAGCATTGATTTATACACACCAGAACCATATTGAATTAGCACCAATCCCCTATAGGAATGTGCTCTGCAGTCATCTAAATTGCAAATGATAGATAACGAGGGTAAACTAAAAGCACCATACTGTGATGACTCGATTGCGAAATATATTTCAGTATTAAACAGTGTTATAGCCTAATAAAAACATCTTACAGATATTTTGCTGTTCACATAAAATATTGCACACATAAAATATACTTAGCTCTATTGCTCAGATGTTGTATTTTTTTATAGGTCAATGAATTTCAGGGGCTTTTAAACTCTGGAAGGCTGCCAATGGAAAATCAGCAGGAGGTGAGCATCAGAAGCGCCAGCTCTTGGTAGCATGGAGCATTGGCGTTCTGGCACACACGCACACGTATACACTGTGGAATATGGATATACAGCATGTGCGATTGTGCAAGAGAGTGTGAAGACAGCACGTTGGTTCAAGTCCTCCGGGTTTGTCCACCAGGCCTTTGAGCAGCTGAGGAGGGATCAGGATGGGCTCGAGCGCCGGTACTTGTCTCGGAAGGAGGAACACCGTGCCCTGCAGCTGCAGACCGATCGCGGTGGATCAGCCTCCGCTGGACACTTTGACCCGCACCGGTAAGGACATCACTGCTGGTTGGAAATGTACGTTGTGTGCTGGTTTTTTTTTTAAAGATGTTCTTCAGTATTGTGTTCATTATAAGTTTTCACTGATTGACGTATGGCAGTTGCTCTTATGGGATAGCCTGACAATGCCTCGAATGTGGGAGGGGAAACGTTGTGAAGGCGGAGGGAGGAACGCTCAACACAACCATCCCGACATAGCAGCTCTTAAGAGCATTTCTTCTACAATTATTATTTTGTTTGTGTCTACCCATTGTATTTAAATCTATCAAACCAATAAATGATTCAAAATCGTGACAGATTGTTGTACTGTAACATTTTAAGCAGAGTTATAATGATTTAAGAAGAGTTGAAAGGCGTCACAGTCCTGTGCATCGTTTATCTGCATCGATCACGATTATTACAAAGTGGTAGAGGGACCACTGCTGTGTAACTAAGCTACGCACAACTAAGGCAGATTCACATCAAAACGAAACATGATCAGATTGCTTTGCTCGTCACGAGCAGTGCTCAGTGTCGGTGCATTACGTCACCAAGTCGGTCCAGCCAATGCGAGAGTGGTCATTCGTGTGTGTGGAATTGTGTACTCTGCTTGCCACGTGGTTGAAATAGGATGCACGGGCAGCTGCTTGACGGAGCAAGAATTGCAGCACACAATTCGGAGAGAAGGAACGAGCCAGAAGAGTAATCTAATTGCTGTTAAGTGGGCCCAGAAATTACTTGAAAAATAAATAACTGAAACAATGAAGATGCAATTACATTTGCACCGAACGCTGTAACTTAAGACGTGTACGCTTAAACGCAGCAAGAGTTGTGCCATGCTGTTCTTTACCCTCTTCCCAGCCATAGTCCATCTTTCGTTGTTTACCACGTTCATTGAAAAGCTATGGTAAATTAGATAGATGAACTTTGTCATGCCATCTGTATACGTTTGCGGCCACATAGAGGAATGAAATAACGTTGCTGAAAACGTGCAAAAACTAAACAAGGCCGAATACAGGTTCAACAGCGCAGGGCAGAACACGCAGACGACATAGATTGCTTATAGTGAAGTGGAGTGGCCAGTGCTGCAGGTATGCGTAAGTGTGTTTGGGGGGGGTGGAGTGTCTTGTTATGATGAAGAGGGGTGAAGAAGCCTGGTGTTGAGGAGCCTGATCGCTTGAGGAGGGCAGAAACTCTTAAACTCTTGCAGAGTCCGGCAGATGTGGCCGGCACGCTGCGGTACCTTTTGCCAGACGGCAAGCGGGTAAGACAAGAGTCAGCGGGAGGTGTCCTTCGCAATGCTGGAGGCCTTGTGTGTCGATTTAAAAATGTCCGTTTTAGGGAGCGGTTTATGAACACTTGTTGTGGGGGGTTTTTTATTGATAGCGCATTGGCGTGTAATCTGACACTTCCCCCGCCACCCCCCCGCCCCCCGCAGCGAGGTGGAAGGTGTGATTTTTCAGCTGGGGATGAGCCTGGAGAAGATTAAAGAGCAGATGGACGGTGACCAATGCGGACCGTTATCCCCAGACACAACCGGGTCGTCTCCGCCACTCTCCGCCACCGCCATACAAGCACACCGTGTCCCCAGCAGCCACCCTGAGGTAGCGCCTCCTCCTCGGTGTGACACACGGCACTCCCAACTTCACTGCAACTTCACTCTATCTGCAACAGTTCGTGTAATTACAATAATAATAGATGTTCTAAAGCGCCCTTCGCCGGAGGGTCACTAAGCGCTGCACAGACCTGTGGAGAGAACGGCATGTCAACAACAACATCAAAATAGATCAATTGAATGAAATAGTGAATATAATTGAGTAAACCATGGGAAAACAGCTCAACCTGAGCTACTAAGCATTGATATTGCATTATCCTGAGCTGACTGCCTTTTGGCAACATCTGGCTGACACTGACAATCAGGCTCGAAAGAAAGCCATGTCTGGTGTAGGCCAATCAGTTTGACAGACAATGCATATGTTATCAAAGCTTCCTGTTTGCATATTTCGCCACAAGTATGTGTGGCTTTTGCAAACTAGACACTTTGTGAAAGGTGTCTATTTTGGTGTTTTAAGATCTTAACACCTGTATAATTGCCAGAAATGGTAAAAACCTTTTCTACTCGTTACATAATTCAATGAAATACATCAAAGTAACAAATAAAATAATTGTTAAAAAAAGGTAAGAAATAAGTGTTCCCGAACATAGTGATGTCATTTAAAAATAGCATGGGTTGCATTCAAGACATGTTTGTGGGGTTTATATTAATGCAATGTTTAATAACATGTAAGATTAATTGGTGATGCTATAAATTACTAAAACATTAAATGCATTTCACGATAATAACCAGAAAGACAGCTTTATATCCGAGGTGAATGTTGTTAATGTAAATCCTTTGCTGGATGTGAGGCATTCCCATGCCTTGTTGGCCATGGTATACGTTTTACCATACTTAACTGCGGGGAGTATATACACGGAGCATACAAGTAAAATACAGCAGTGTATTTTGCTGCACTACACTGCTGCGTGCCACACAGTTGTGAGAACCACATATGTATGAGCACTTCCACTGGCGTCGTGACCCTTACAGAGCCCATTGTCCGTGGTGATCCACCAGCACATCATCTTGGACCTCGTCGAAGGGAGTGAGACCGGCAATGGGGCGGGGAGGGCGGGGATGGAGGAGAGAGATGGGGACCAAGGGAGCGGCGGCGGCGGCGGCAGCAGCAGCAGTGAGACACAAACCGAGCTCGGCGAGAGTGAGAAGGAAGGGGGAGATGCGGTGGAGGAGGATTGGGGATCGGCCCGGAGCGGAGACTCGTCAGGGCTGAGCTCTGCGCAGAGGTTCGCAAACCGTGTCTCAGTCTCTTCTCTCTCCTCGCATCGCGCCATTTGACTACTCTGCACCGGAGATGTAAGCAATGATTTCCTGATTAGATGTTTGAGATCTTTGTGAGCTGCAAAACGTTAGTGAAAAAAAAGATGTGCAAGATGAAGTATACTATTAATAAACATGTAGGGTAGAATGTAAATATTTGCTTAGCATGTCTTTGTACTTGACAGAGATTGAGTGCTCTGTACGTCGAATCACGGGGTTACAAGGCCAACCTAGCAACGTGCAAACAAACGCTTATCATTAACCACCACTGCTGCGTGAAGTTTATGCAGGGTTTATGGCCGCGGAAAGCAAGGGCTGTGTATGTGTGTGCGCGTGCGCATGCGTGATGATGTCTCCCGTGGTGGCGGGCGGTTTGGTGGGCAGTCACCGCCGCGGCTCCCAAGCAACGGGCGGCGCAGGGCCGCGCCAACATCGCAGCGTTGCAGCACCAGCACGGAGGCAGCGCAGTGAACTGCCGTTGCGCCTCGACATTTGGGCTCGAAGCGAAACGGACGACGGATTGGAGAGGTCCTTGGCCCCCGCAATGGAAGATTCGAAGAGGAACACGGGTCGAAGTGGAGAGATGGACGGCCAGGAGGAGGAGGATGAGTTATTTGAAGGCTCGGGAAGGAGGGCGCCGACACCACAACCGTACGTCATGTCTCGTCGAATTGTTCTTTGTAGACTTTACCTTGGTACTGGCGGATGTGATGCTATTCTGAGATGCGATGTAACTTTGCTTGTTGTTTTAACTTACTAGGCACACGCCTCTACAGCCAAGTCAGCAGCCGCCTCCTCCTGCCAATGTGTCATTTAATTCCGTGGAGGCACAGTCGCTGTTCCCTGATCACAGACACCAACGAGACATACTGCCTAAAGTGCAAGCGGTGAGGATTTTTCCACGTCAATTCTTTAGCTTTTCCTGGAGAGATTGCGTTAATGTCACTGGATGGTTTGCTCGACTATACCCACTGGATGTTCTCTTAATGTCTGTGCGGTTGTTCTCAGACTCCAAAGAGTACAGAAGCAGGAGGAGTATCCCGGCATGTAAGCCATATCAGTCCTGGCAGCAGTGGTATCTCTGTGCAAGGGAGCTGCGATAATTTGCAGAGATTCAGACAATCCGTCAAAGAGGTACGTCTTTTTATATAAACTTAAGTAGTCTCTGAATTGTTTTCCCTGTAGTTTCACTTTAAAGTAATTGCATTATCAACCGTGCTACGAAAAGAAACCCTGAGAGACATTGTAATTAAACAATTAGTGCTCTGTAAAATAGCAAGAGCCCAATGTGCTAACACACAATGTGCTGACACCTCTTGCCAAGTAAAGATTAGCTATGTGCTCAGAAGCAAAAGTTTTTTGGCCAGTCAAGACTTACCCTTTGAGATGTATGTCTGCGGTGAAACGTTATCTCGGCACCGACAAAAAACACCTAACTGACAGCCATTCTCCTGTCGTCCCATAGTCTGATATTATGCGGGCAGGAAGTCCCTTCCCTCATGTAATCCATGTTGTTGACTCCCTGCTCCTTTTCAAGTCCAGGTTAGAGACATTTATTTTTTTCCCGTTGTCCACAACTTCACTGGCTACAAAATACATGCGCCAGCTTTCCGGATTGCGTTTGGTCGCATTGGGATGGGCGGCATGGTGGCGCGTTGGTGACACCTCACAGACAGAAAGTTCTGCCTGAAGCAGCTCGATATTACCACCTCGGGGCACTTTTCTGTGTGGAGTTTGTGCGTTCTCCCTCCGTTCTGCGATTTCCTCCCACAAATAAAAAAAACCCCATTAATTCATCGGCTGATAATACCATAAATATACAGGAGGCAATGCCTGGGAAATGTTTCCAGCTGGCTGTTGGGCTGCCTTTCCCCTCCCTGCCTGTCTGTGGCTTCCTCTTGTCTTGGTAGCTTTCCTCTTGTCTGCCACGAAAAGGCATGGAATTTGTATCGTTATTAATTAACATTAAACGTTCATTGTACCACGTACCAGTTTTACATTGCATTGTGCGTGCAGCTGTCGCTTGAGCCCATTTGCACTGCACTTTTGCAGGAGCGTGTGATCTCCCCTGAGACGGACAGCGGTTTTGTTGGCTCAGAGTATGGGAGGATACCTGGCAGGACCTCAAGTCTGGCTGAGAGTCTACGTCTCACTGCAAGGTAACAGCGCTGTGGCGTCAGTTTCTGCCACCAGTGGTTTAGGAGTTTCCCCGTTCACTTGCGGTCAGTAACCTACTTGAGCACGAACGGGTTTGCTGCTTAATGGAAAGCTTTGGTCCCAAACTGTGCAGCAGCCACCCTGCTTAATGGTGTGAGCGTAACAACCAAAAATGTCCAACATGCGCTTCGCACTCGATTGAATAAACCTGCATAGCAACATCGTCCCATTCTGTAAAACTAATAAACGTTGTACTTGCCCATGAAATATAGCGCCTTCTTGATAGTCCTGTGTTGTGAGTTAGCACAATGCCAAACATATCAATTATTCGTTTATATTGTGCTATTTAAAGTCTTAACGAATCGTGATTTTAGTCGTAACGATCACATTGCAAGAGAGACGAATCATTACAGGTTTCATCACTCCCGTGGGGAGTCCACGTGTGCGTTCGGCAGCGACACGAGTGTGCGCTCTGTGCTATCCCCCAGGAGCAGCAGCTCCCACCCGTCTCTGCCCGAGGAGTGTGAGAGCGACGCCCCAACTGGCACGCCGGCGCCGGGCCAGCCTGTTCGGCAACGCGCGGTCCGGTCCGACGCGGGGCACGGGGAGGCGCTTGCATCCCACGCCCCGCGCGCGGCACGCAGGCCCGGCGCGTCCTCGAGCAGGTGGAGCGCAAGCACGACGAGCGCCTGGGACCTGCGAGGCTGCCAGGGTGAGGGCCCGCAGGCCACACGTACGCACAACGGGAACTATCCCCGTGTAGGTTTTTGTAAAATATTGGAACAAGTGCTGTATGCGACCACCTATTTAGAGCCAGCGTGGCACATAAGGGCGTGGTGCGGGCCTGCACTGTGCCTGACTACCTTTGTCTCCCTAGTGATATTTTTTTTACAAAATCTCGTGCTGGGTATTGATTTCAAGCTGGCTTGGCCGAGCCCCAGTCCGGTACACATCATTGCCACTGATGTTAGTTATGGCCAGTAATATAATTCAAGTGGCAAGGTTCATAGCGCAGTGTTCCACACACACACACACGTCTGTGCTCATCACGACTCTGATAATACACATGCCAGGCATGAACACTCATGCTTATAATTCACAGGCTCGACACTATTGAATCTGGAGTTCGGCTGGGAAACATCATCATGCACCAACAGAATTTGATGCTATTTGTTGGCAGCAGATGGCAGTACAGCAATATACAGTGTTGTATTCTGCGTCTCTGCTTTCATGACTGCTCACTGCCATCACCAACCAACTCCGATCACCAGGGTAAAATGTGGTTCTATAACCCTCACAAGCATGGGAGGGCATCATCCAGCATTCGGTTGACAGAAGGGCTGCATATATTGCAGTTTCACGTTGTAGCATTTGTCACCGAGGGTCACTTCTGAGCGCAAGCCGTGTTTGATAATTTCTATAGGTGGAGAGAGATTGGACGATTTGGAGCGTGAAGTCAACTGCAGTTTGGATGGATTTCCCTGTCGTCCTCTAAAGAGAGCAGAATTGGGAGGCCTTGATGGTGACCATGTCAAGCGCCACACAGCATGGAGGTGAGTAGACCAAATATAATTGTCATGACTGACTTATGTATGCATTTAAAAAACTAAACACACCACCTTGAAAGCAAAAATATGTATGTGGTGATAGATAGTTCCTTATTATTTCAGCAGAAAGGACCCAGTGAGCTTGCAAGCTGTAGATGCGGGATTCCTGCGACACAACAAACGTACAGAAAGACCAACATAACATTGCACAAAATCAAAATGCAGATGAACTTGCAGCAGCAGTCTCTGAAAAGTGAAACTCTTACCGTGATTATAAAAGTAATCAGTAACACTTAAGATTGCACAAATATGCAAACTCATAACACCATCTTTGTACCAAGATGAAACGCCAACCAAACTTACGAAATAAACAGTAGCGCTCAAGATTGCACAGCACAATATCATGGTCCACCTTCATATTATGGTGATTGCCTGGAGAAGGGCCATAGCCCAAAACGTTGCTTATTCTGTATGTATGCATTTAAGACAGTGTTATTAATATATTATTATTATTGTTAAATGAGCTCGTGCACCACTGCCAATGCAGAACCACCAGATCATGTGTTTTGCTACAACCACTTATACACTGTAGCTACGCGTCTGACCGTCTGTTGATTTATGTTGGCAGAACGTGAGTAATGATCAGCTTCCTGGTAGCAGTGCGGTTCATTTTGGCATTGTCGAGTAATGTGTGATTTCTTGATCACAGTAGAGAGTGCTTTACATTTCTGAAAACATTGCATTGCACTCTGGGATTTAATACACCGCTAAATATACAAATGACGGAATGTGTGATGTTCTTCCAGGAATCTGAGTAAACAGCGCTGTTCAAACATGTTCTTGGGCTTTCTGCCATCATCGTAATATTTATGTAACAAATGAAAAAAAACCAAAGTTATGAACGTGTCTATATCCATTCAGTAGAGAGGACTATATCATTTCATTTATTCAGGTCATGGGCATCGCACATGAGGTGTAGTGATCTACGTGAAGAGTACTTACAGTGAGCGTATTTTTCCTATTCATCAGGATTATTTTCATTGGTGTGTACAGTTGGGTACCCAATACATTTATTGGTAGCATTCGTTCCTGTTTGGTCTTTGTCTCTTAATTGATTTGCCATTCTTATGTCGTTGTTGCTGCTGAAATGCCGTTCTTGCCACAGCTCTGTGCGGCGCTCTGTAACCCTCGGGTGGAAAAACGCTCTAGAAGTACAATTATTAATAGTTGTAGTTGCAATTAAAACACGTTATGTACAGTGCTTTGGTGTGGGTATAATTTACGTGTCTTTCCTTGTATTCTACTGATTAAAATTAAAAAGCATACATCGTTTGCACGCACGTTAATTTTAAACGTTTGCATACGACACATCATCTTAAAAATACCAATAGTTGAATGGCCAGCATGACATTAGCAAATGACATCAGGTAGCATACAAGGGGTTAATTCGACACCAACACAGACGTGCGCAGAGCAGTTTACGCGTGGCTGACAGAGCTTAATCCCGGGCCCAATCGCACCGCACTGCTCATTGGCTGCGGTTTCATCCAGCGGCCTCTGCCTTTGTGGAGCCTCTCGCACGCTCAAAGCGGCACTCGATCCGGACGCCTCGCAGCACGCGCTCGCTCGCACGCACGCACGCACGCACGCACGCACGGCCGGCATCTCTGTCATGTGATTGCGGTCGAAGGTCGCCCTTAAGAGACAAAGCAGCCGCCACCATTGCGGGTTCGTCCGGGCGGCGAGACCGCGCCGTCGCGTGCGCGGAGCAACGTTGAGAGAGAGGCGGCGCGGCTCGCTCGCTCTCTCTCACTCTCTCTCTCGCTCTCTCTCGCTCGCTCTTGCTCGCTCTCGTGTGTGGGCGAGCGAAAGTTGCTTGTCCCGGCTCTGTGTATTGCGTTGCAATAGCATCAATGGAACACGCACCAATTATCGCACGCTATTTTGAGAGTTTGAAGGCCTGCTCTGCTCCGAGTGATCATGCGATGGTGACAGAGTAAGTGCTATATACGCCCACGCGTGTGATAAGTGCAGGCTGCCTGATAATTTGTCTCCGTTTATCAGAAGAAAAAACTACCTGAACAAGGGCAGCATCAATTGTCATGTCTATTTTAAAATGCCGTGCCTCTGTTTTTTTCGTATCGGTTTTGTTTGCGTAAAATAATGTTTCAAACAGTATGTATTATTCCAAAGCTTGAACAAAGTAGCCATTTGCGTCAGCTGCTGTGTTGTTTGCTATCATTCCATGCAAGCCTCGTGGGTAATTTGAGCAAGGCTGGCTGAAAGAGTCTGGTAATTGGATAACCGACACCAATGCATTCTATATGTTCATTCGTTTCAGAATGAGCAGCAGTAACCAAGCATGGCAACCCATCATTCATTAATCGGTCTTTGGGAACAAAAAACGTCAGCCTATAATGGATTTATTGTTAACAAAGGAAGATACTTCAGTAAAGATCTCTCTGTTCTCAGTCACCCAGAGCTAATGGGCATTTATAAAGAGAAATATTCGAATATTGTGCTCAACGCACATGAAACCCATGCAGTTGCAAATCATTTCTAAGGAGAGTGGAATGTTTTTTATGGGTGATGGATTATTTGGATATTAACTAATACTGCAACTAAATACTGCATAATTATTGCACACTGGCTAACCAGAAACGTTAAATGTATTACATCAAGGGACTAAAACAATAAAACCCTTTATAGAAAGGAACTCAGTACCCAGAGTGGTTTTTAAAAAAAGTAAGGAAATGTGCTACCGATGGAAATAATTTTGTTTTACGCCTAGCGTTCAGATTTACACCTTAATTACTGTTGTCAATTGCTCCTACAACTTAATATTTTTGAAAACACACGTTTTACTCCAACAAATCATCCCTTGTAAATAAAATGACGGATTAGCAATTAATGGATTAGCAAGGCAAGCTGTCAGAGCAGGAACTGTGAACACAAGTGCCAATGCCACAGCAGAGCCAGTGGTCGCGGTGACGCGGTGTGCTTTCCCGCGCGTGAAGCCGGCCGGCCGATGGGCTGCAGGGCGAGGATGGCGATTCACCGGCGCGGCCATGGGACGGCGCCCACGGAGAGGACCTCACGGCAGAGGAGGGATCCGCATGCCAACGCGTCGGCGAGGAGGTGGCGGAGGCGAGAGAACCGGGCGTCGCACCCCGAGCGAAAGGAGTGCCATCAGTCGAGGGGGCCTACCCCGACCTGAGTCACCTCTCCTTAGCCCCGTAAGCACCTCTTCTTCTATGCGGCCAAGGCTTTGAGCAATTGCGTGACGATGTTATAGTTGCAGCTGTTCATCCATTCAGTTCAGTAACTGGCAGCTGTATGAGTACTTTTACGTTGTGGGTGATTTGTCCGTAGAACTGAAAACAGAATTCGAGTACTGAAAAATAAACACCCATGGGTTGTTTTTTTTTGTGACGTCAAATAGGTATGTTTCTCTTTAGACCCAGATGATTATATTTAATGGTTGTTTTGATGACCAGAACAGTGTAAGGGCAGTGGGTTTTAAATGAACAACCATTTGACCTTATTTGTAAGACCATTTTTGCATTGATTTATGTTGCGATTAACGCACCACAAATTAATACATTCTTCCCGTTGTACCCAAGTCTCTGACGTTTAATATCGTGCATGTCATTAATAATAAATTAGTTACACTTTTAAACCGCTTTTCACCCGAGGGTCACAAAGCGCTGCACAGAGCAGTGGCGAGAACGGCACGTCAACAATAACATTAGAGTAGATCAATTAAAAGTAAAATAATGGCAATAAGTCAGTGAAGGACATAAAATAACAGATAAACATAATTGTTAAACAAATGAAGGAAAGAATAAGTGTTCCTGAGCAGGCACAGGACAACAGGAAGCCATCTTCCAAGCAGAACAAAAGTGAGCAGCATCAACAGTCCTAGCCAGAGGACTTCAATGCCTTACGGAACAAGCGAGTCTTGAGACGAGATTTGAAAATGACCAGGAACTCAGCTGACCGAATTTCCAATGGGAGGCCATTCCAGAGTCTGGGAGCAGTGCGCGAGAAGGCTCCGTCACCCATCGAATGGAGGTGCGACCTGGGCACATGCAGCAAGCCTGAATTGGAGGATAGGCGTTGTCGTTTTGAGGAGGATGCCTAAAGTAGGTCACGGATGTATGTCAGAGCAGCGCCTAATGTAGGTCACGGATGTGTGTCGGAGCAGCGCCAGTGAGAGCATTGTAGTTGAGAAGGAGACTCTTGAATTCAATCCTGTATTTAACCAGTAGCCAGTGGAGAGACACCAGTATAGGGGATATGTGATCGTGGATAAGTGTGCGGGTAAGGACTCTTATCAGCCACATTCTGCACACGTTGCAGACGATTGACCAGATAGGTAGGGATGTCAGGGAGTAGTGTATTGCAATCATCGATTCGTGAAGAGATGAGGATTGTGTAGAAGCTTCTCAGCATCGGAGGGAGATGGGCTGTTGCACATTCTAGCTATGTTTTTGAGATATAAATCGGCTACCTTCGTCACCATGTTGATGTGTGTGTCGAAAGTGAGTGAGGAATCAAGAATCACTCCTACACTCCAGACTACCTTAGCAACGTCGATGGCCTGGTCGGAAAGCATCAATTAGATGGGTTCAGCCATGGACAATTGTGTGGTTCTGGCAAGCAAAACTTCTGTTTTGTTGTAATTTAATTTTAGGAAATTTGAATTGAGCCAGGCCTTCACAATTGACAGTGAGGATGACATGCAAAGACGAAACAGATTGATCGATGGCTTCGCGTAAATATAGATTTGGAGGTCATCGACATAGCAATGGTAGCTGAGATTGAGGCTGCACAGGATATGGCCAATTGGTTTTATGTAGATGCTGAGGAGGAATGGGCCAAGGACTGAACCCTGAGGAACTCCAGACCAAACAGGATGGATCTCCGAGTTACATTCTGCGAGGCTGACGAACTGCTTCTGATCGGAAAGATAGCTCAGCCAGTGTAGGGCGCACAGCCAGAGACACCTATGCCCTTAAAGTCGCTCCAGTAAAGTAGTAGGGTGGTCATCGCTATCAAAGGCTGTGCTCAGGTCCAGGACAAGAATGCTTGCAAAGCCTTTATCAGCAGCGACGAGTCGGTCATTAACTACTTGACCAGAGCAGTTTTAGTACTATGGCTGAATCTGAACCCAGATTGGTGGGGATTAAGGAGGTCATTGTGAAGGACATGTTTCTGGAGTTGCATGGCTATTGCATGCTCAAGGACCTTAGAAAGGAATCGTAAATTTGAGATGGGGTGATAATTATCAGGGATATTGCAATTAAAGCCATGTTTTTTTGAGCAGAGGGGTAACTGCGGCACATTTGAATAGCGGGGGGACGATGCCGGAGCGAAGTGAATTATGAAGAAATTAGTGAAGAAGGTGGCAAGGGATTTGACATTTGCCCGGATGAGTTTGCATGGAAAGGGGTTCCAGAAAGCAGTGTGTAGGCCGTGATTTGGTAACTAATGAAGAGACATCAGATTCCCGAGAGAGCTGATTTTCGAAGCAATCATCACATCAGATTCTGTTAACTCGGAAAATTCCAGGAGTTTTGAGATCAGTGTAGGAAAAGGAACAATTGTTCCTTTTCCTACACTGATCTTGGCGATGTGAACATGGATGTTCACATCGCCAAGTATCAGGCAGGATCTTTGCAGAACTGGAGCACAGTTTAGAATGCAGTTGACAGTTCATTGACCAAAGAAGTGGAGGCTCCACGTGGGCGGTAGAGCATCACCAACTTCACAGGTTGAGCCGACCTCCAATCTAGAGACATATGTTCGAATGATTGGAAGGTCAGTGATGGAATCCAACGGATGTCGGCAGTAACACGGTGGAGAACTGCAAGGCCACCATCGTGGAACGAGCCTTCTGATGGAGTGCTAAATCCCGCGGTTGAGCTTGATTCAACGTGAGAAACTCATCTTGATGGTACTGCGTCTCTGTTGGGCAGAGCAGGTCAAGACTCTTGTCCAAGATGAGTTCAGCAACGAGTTGGGCTTTTTCTGTGTTCCGCAAGCGCACATTGAGCAGGGCAGGGTTGTGTATCACAATGCCCTTTAACACAGGCACATGTTGGTGTTTTGAGCCACAGCCTGCAGTCCACAGGACAAAGGCGGTATGATTTATATAAGTTTGTCATTGATTTTTCCGATATTTGTTTCAGGAAGAGAAGAAGTAAAAATGCCGCACGGTCAGGGATGGAGCGCATCCCGCGATCAGAGCCCTGGGCTCCCCGCTTACAGTCTTCAGGAGCCAACCCCTCTGACCTGCAACACCGTGAGTGTCGTGGCACAGATCGAGTTCAGCCCAGCAGTGTGAGAAGCGGTGGCAGAAACCGCTTGCCCACTGATTTTTGGATTCATAACAATGTCCACTTGGGTAAAAAAAAAAAGCATCCTGCTACAGGAGGAATTGCCCTTTGGTTAAAACATGAGACTCATATTACATGCATTGTATTAAAACTGCTACAGCTTTGTAATGATGTAGGTTTTTCACGGCTCGATGCATGTCCCGAGAGAGCAGCTTTTCGAAGCAATCATCATGCTACATCTTTTACCATGTGTGGGTGGGAAGAGGCATAGCTTTATATTTTAACTGGTAAATGTGATTTATTTTCTACAGGCACACAATGCTTTCCTTGTCTGTCATACCATATTTTAACAGTGTGTGCAAAGCTTCAGAGTGCTTCATTATTTACTGAACACTTTATCACCAATTGACATTGCCTAGGTCATGATATTACTACATTTCACGTGCTACTTACATCATATTTGATAATACAGGCACAATGTGGTTTCCTTAAACATGCTGAGAATTGATGATCAGTAAAGTGTCAATCCCTTGCCCCGTCTGAAGGTGACCACGAGGAAGCAGGGGCCCCCACAGCCCCCCCACCTTGGTCCACTTCAACACCCCGAGCCGCCACGAGGGGGCAGCACTCGCGCGACCGCCGGCTCACCAGCCCCCGCCACAGCGGTAACAGCTGTACTGGAAGCCAACACTATTAGGTCATTTTTCAAGAATGCCAAATAAATCAGATGCCACGTTGTAAGAAAATCAACTTCTAACGGACCAAGTAGGTCAACAAACGGTAGACGTTTTTCTTGGACTTAAGACAACCAAGCAGTTAAACTTACAGTTTACGTAACTGTAGGCGGTTCCATAGTTGGGTCAGCTTGGTCAGTGCCTCATTCTCTTTATTTCCCAGAGCCTTGTATTTGATTGCATTTCTTTTTTCTAGGTGCGAATTATAAAAACTTCCCTCCTGGAAGACCATCTGGTAAATCAGGGGAGCGTGACCTTCCCTGCTCAGGGTGTTCTGCTAAAGGTGAATGAATCAATTATATCTACATTGAATGGGCTTTGTCACATAGAAACTGACGTCAGCAGCATCCTTGTTCTGCAAAAGGTGAATGAATCAATTATATCTACATCTAATGTGCTTTGTCACATAAAAACTGACGCCAACTGCGTCCCTGTTCTGCTAAAGGTGAATGAATCAATCACATCTCATTTCATGTGCTTTGTGACATAGAAACTGACGCCAGCAGCATCCCTGTAATGCCATTTGGAAGTATTATTTTGCAGGCACTATTAAAGTGGTTTTCAGGACAGTGATGCCGAGATGGGGTGATTAGATCGTTTTGCGGGACGGTGCAAGGTGGATGGTTCTATCACAGGACTTTGAGAGGTGGTATTCCAGCAGTGCACTGATCATGGATGATAATTAGTCGTTTTTTTAAATATCCCTTGTTTTTAAAAAAGTAAACTTTGCTATAGTGAAGGTTTTAACGTTTCAATTAATCAAATCCCTTATCCTGCAATTCCCTCCAGATACATATTTGTAGTGATGCAGGTTTTCACGGCTGAATGCTTGAGAATTGCTCTCTATAGCTGTTTTTTTGGTATAGTAATATTTGCCCTTTGAGCGCTTTTCACCGAAGGTTCACAGAGCGCTGCACAGGGGATAGCCATGTCATGGTCTTGCTCTCTCCTTTGCGACGTTTCTCCAACCACATTGGACAGAACTCCAGGCTTCTGCATCTGAATATGTGTTAGATTCATCATTTATGCAGGAAACGACTCGAGCCGTGAATGGTAATTTGTGCTTTCTGTGTGACTGTTGTGTTGTTTTGATTGAAACCAAATCCTCAAATGTTGCACAATCTTGGGCCATTTTTCATGCAGTGCCTCACAGCGTGTGGAGCCATCAAATTGCAGGAGAGTACGGATTGACATTCTTGGCAAGTGTTGTGAACCTGCACATGCCGAGTTGTTTATTTGTGTTTGTCACATTCTGCTCAGCCAGGGTATCCGAGAGACAATGGGACAGTGGGACAAATGTGGTGCCTTGTCCTGTCTGCAATGGTTCTGGAGTCTGCAATGAGTCAAGGAGCAGCCACCATGAAGATGACCTGTGTAGGGACACTGGGGGGGGGGGGCTTAACATAAAACACATTACACTCAACACACACATATTTGCTTGGCTTACTTTCTTTGGTATCAGTTTGTACAAAATGTTAGTGAATGTGACAGAATAAATGCCCACATGATTTCGACATTGCTTTAATGTACTGTACTCAAACATCTATGCTCCCGTAAGTTCCTTCAAGCACTCGCACTCACCAGTTCGGTAAAGTATTAGCGTTTGGGTAAATCCTAAATGAAAGTTTTTTTTCGATCCGGGAATCGATAATGGAAAGAGCCTAATGCCACTGCTAAATCTGTTTTCCCAGTACTGGAAGATCTGAGGGATGAAACGGTGCGTTTGCCACAATCAAGCGAAAAGCAGCGCAGCAAGACCCTTCATGGGCTGCACGCAACGCCCTATGTCTGCCCACCACTGTGAGTACAACCACTTACACCATAAGGATTTTCACTTAACCAGAGATCTCTGCAAAGCCGGTGGCGTCTCGTAATTTTCTCACAATTGCACTCCCGAGTAATTTCTCCAGCTTTACTGTTTAAAGGCGAATGGTCCCATGTTGCACTGTCCCCTTGGCGATAGGGCCATGTTTGGCCGTGTCATCTTAATGAGTCCATTTGAGGACATTTTGGCGACTCTGTAGAGTTTAATTTCACGGGCGGATGGGTTCAATTAAGTCTACTGTTCATTGTCACTTCCAAAGTAATTTACGTAGGCAGTGAATCTGATCTTATCTGTGCTCCCTGCCCACTGGCGCAAGGAGCCCATAGCTCTTAAGCACACACTGAGCGTGATGCATTCTAGACTGGTGCATTGTCAGAATTGTTCACAGCTGCCTGCAATCTCATGCCAATTTTTACAGGATGTAATCACCATCATTGTTGCAGCTTGTTGCCAAAAGTTGAACTTGCCTGTAGATAAATATTATTGTTGTAGTGTCTTTGCTTTCCAATTTATTAGGGAAAATGGCATGTGTTTTGGTGCTTACATGTCGATTTTTTTAATGTTCGGCTACAAAATAGTCATAACGTGGCATTTAACAATTCTCCATTGTGAGTCAATGAATTGTAGTGAATTGCAGTTACGATTCAAAAATTCTTTGTGTACATGGAGTGCTCCCGAATGGATGCAGGGGTACCATAGGCCTCTTGACAATAAATGGGAAATCATTAATTCCTGCAAAATATTCCACGTGTACATTGAGTTTTAAAACTGCACCAATGGATATGCATCGTTATATTTCTGATGGCATGTAAAAAGACATCTTAACAATGATAAACTCGGAGTCAAGACTTTACATTTTATTACACAATTGGAAGGTGGATGGTGCAGTTGTCATGCTACACTACTGAATCCAGCAAAATAAACTTTATTCCCAACTATGGATATCGGCGGTGAGATATTAACTGGCCTTAAGCCCTTCTTTGCCAATCTGTAATGGCCAGCAAGTTGACGCGTGATCAAACAACCCCGTGATCGTTGTGAATAGGCCCTCACTCAGCAATGGCTTTACAAAGGGCTGTGATACCATTGATTGCCACGTCCATGCAAATTTTAAAGGGGGTCTGGTTTGAGGTCGATGGGATGGTGAGCTGTTCAAACAAAGCCTGGTCATGCCCAGCAGGTATGGTCTGCCGTCGGCGCTGTACGTGTCGCCATATGACTCGCGCTTCTACCTGCCGGAGACACCGCCCAGGAGCGAGGTTGGCCCACGCAGAGTCCGCCTCGGCCGGGCACACAACGAGGACATCGGCATGGTGAGGTCGCAGCGCCACGGACCCGTCTGCATGAGTGGTGTTAATGGAGTTTAATAACAGTTCTACACCACTCTGTGCCACGAGTTCCCACAGGAGCATTGTTCGTGTGTTAAGATTACACCACCGCTAGAGATGAGCAGGTGACCCATGGTGAGAGCCCAGTCGGTGCTACTTATGTCCTGGGTGCACATTTATGTATAACTTACATCTGACTGAACTGGATTCTTACAAAAAAATTATGCCGTTTTCACCACAGCTTTGTGTGACCCTGGGGTGAAACGTGCAATTATTATTAAGTTGATGGGTTTCAGAGCAGTTATAATGAATACATAAAAAAGCATATTAAATTTGAAGTACGTCATGTGGCTAAATTGTAGCTCAATGAAAACGTCTGTTAACCAAAGGTCACTTCAAAGGATATCATCTGTGATATTCACTTTCCTGAGTTATCCAACACAGGATTTCACTGCTCTGCCACTAATAGCACATTCAGGATATGGTTTGCAAAATATTCCAGGCAAAAATAAGTGGTGATGCTGTAGTTGTTCCATGCCAGTCTACCAGCATAATTGTAATGGTGCAGGTTTTCTCGGCTCGATGCATGACGATTGCTTCGAAAAGCTGCTCTCTAGGCAGCAATGGAGGAAGAGGGAGCGATAGACGCGGCTGTCCCAAGAGAGCAGCCTCTCGAAGCAATCACCAGCATAATTGCCATCCAAACGATGTTTTTTGTAACAGTGGTGCCGTGGTCTCATGCCCCAACAGAAGTGGGAGCGAGAGTTATGCATGTCGCTGGACCGGGCGATTAGGACCGCCGAGGGAATGCGTCGCACCAGCCAGAGGATGGTGGAGTTCCTCTCAAGGGACATCGCCCATGTGCACACGACCCACCAGTTCCTCTTCCGCTGACTTGGGGGTCGTGAATGCCTTGACAGCTGTCGCGAACTCACTCGCAATGCCACTGAGATTTTACGGCGTCGCCACGCATCTTTGCTCAGTATTACAGGCAGGTGTATTAGCCCACATTTGCAATAAGGCACTTTGGAGGGTAAGAGTTGGTGGAGTATGTATGTTTGTGAAATTACCATAGCTACTGAGTTTGTTTATACATGTAAGCCTTAGTGTTACCTCTTTGTAGGCACGGGTGTTGAAGGGTATTTCCATTTCTTCCAAAGCACTCCACTAAAATGACCAAACAACTCCTTCTCAAGTCTCCAAATTAGTGAGGCTTTTCAGGATAATTAACTGCATTATTACAACTTACATTACAAGGTATTTGGTAAAGCTTTTAAAAAGATATTTCTGTAATGGCAGTATTAGATGTTTTACCGTGTTTAGATTTACAGCTTTTATTACCATGTTAAATTTCAATAAGCACAATGTCCTTGGCAGCAATAGACTTAATTGCAACTCCTCGTTGTTCCAGTTACAAGCACAGTCATTAATGTTGTGCATGAAGTTGACAATCTGCAGCAGCAGTGGCATTGGACATTGTAATGTAAAATTACTGCACAAATGTTAAATTTGTTTAATGTCAACTTATAATTTTTTAAAACCTGTCAAGTCTCTTAACTAATAATTTAAACTTTTAATCATATGGATAGACTGAGCCATGCAACAAAACCATGTAGGTATTAAATGATGGCCACCAGTGCCTTCCTCAGTTCAGGCGTTGCAATGTTGCCTTTAACAAGTTATCTTGCGTTCAACGCATTTCACTTAGAGACAATCAAATGCTGCTTTCACTGTTCCAATGCATTTTTATAACCTAATTGTATTGAAAGATATTGTAAATAGAGGGATTGCAAAGACATTAGTTTTGCACTTGTTTTTTTTAATGGAAGGTGTTTAAGTGTTGCCTTCTAAACTTTCTGTTTCAGGTCAGTTATTACATTTGACATTCAACAGCATTTACCAAATGTTTTAAATTATTCAGTTTGTTGTAAATGTACACTTGACTATCATAAATTTTACAATACTTTAAGGTTGGAGTGGTTACATTTCTTAAAAGCAGAATTTATTTTCACCTATATTTGTCCACTTTAGTGGTTCCAAGCCTTGGGTGTGCAAGGCGGTGGGGTACTTAGTAAGTGGAACTTAGATGCTGCAATTTTTCTTCAGTGAAACTTATTGCTCATTGTACAATTATTTAGATGTCAATTAAAATAAGACTGTGTCATGGCTTCTCAATTAAACATTTGGAGAAGTGAGTAATTTCTATTTTGAGTATTGTAATAGTGCATGGTCCTAGGGCCATTCTGTCGCAGACGAATCAATCAATCTTGAGCACGACAATGGTCTGTAGGTCCAGAAGCGTTTGTAACCACTAAGAGGACGCCTCCCAATTCAGTCTATGATGGGTACTTTTCCAGAAGACAGCCCCAGTCTTGAAATCTTACCATACTTGGCTAAATGCGAATCTCATTTTCATACGCTTGTGACAACACACATCCATGAATACAATCAATTTATATTTCTACAAATGTTTACTTTCATTGAACTGGCAAGAGGAATGAGATGAGTAAATAACAATACCAAGAAAGCAGATAGTACAAACTATATACAAGATGGATATAGGAAAAGTGCAGTACGAATTGCAAAAACAATACAAGCGACACATCAATGGAAATAAAAGGGGGAGCGGAGTGTGGCGAATATGTTTTGCCTGATAAAGTACAACCCTGCTCAAATGGTGAGGTCTGATGGTCAAATCCCTGGGTGGTACAGATGTAACCTCTCTGAAAGACATGGCATAAGCATGATTAGGTTAAAGAATAACTGCTCACAACACTTCCTGGGTAATGAAGCCAGAATATGTATTTAATTTCTTTAGAAACATCTATTGCACCACTGCACAGAGATCAAGCCGATACATGACACCGCATCCATATACAAGCACAAAAAACATTACACCCCAAAACCCACGCACTGATCAGACTGCCCATGGTACAACACATGAACATCATTAAAGTAGCTCCTTTCAAAGCACACATATTCACAAAGCAAAGAGATATAAAATAAATCTGAAGCCACAAATGCATGCCTGTTAAAGGACATGAAAAGGTAAAGGTGAACAAGGCAACATTAAGTCACGTGTGGTGTTTTAGCCAAAACTGTTTCTCTTCAAGTAATGCAGCTGGATGTATGCCTGCTCACCTATATTACATGAGTGGAGGAAAAAAACATAGTATTTCAAAGTATAATGGCTCTTGTGCTTTAAGCTTTGGCATTTATAAACTGCCCACCTGGATAGAAAACGCCATAAGTACTGTTATGTGTCTATGCAAAATCAACAAGCCTATGTTTATCTAAATAAATTATGATCGGCAAAAGCGATATAGTAGCAAGTGAAATCAAATATAACTTGATGCAGCAAATTATAACACTATTTAAGTAGTTGGGCATTTAAAATCTTGGCATTTGATGTCAATAGTCGGGTATGCCCACAAAATTGGAATCTATTTTGCTATGATTTCTTCCAAAATTCCCTTTGGTCCAGTTTTAATGTCTCCCTGTTAATTGAGTCAAGTACTCAACTGCAGCTTTTTTTTGTGGCTATAGACCATACTCGTGTCAGAAAATACAATCCCTCGTGCCAACCCACGTCAAAATGCCCGTCGCTCAATATATTCCTATTGTGAAGTATGCCTCAGCTGGTTGGAAGCCACATTAACAAAGCAATGCTGCACACTGTGTGCCACAAAGCCACCAGTTGGTAAAAGGGCCAATTGTTATGTAAAAAAAAACTACAATCGCAGCTTTGTGGTCCTGTTAAAGCCCTGGTTAACCAGACAGATGAGTGGCAAACTGGCCAGTAAAAACTTGTTTTAAAAGCAAGGCCTTAAATCACACGGCTGACACGAATATTTATTATCTGACCACTGCTTTCAGGACTGAATCAGCACTGAATATTTAACGCACTGTTGTGCTTTTTGTGCATACTTTGTTGCACTTCAGTAATACCAGCTTAAGGTTTATTTAGTCAGTTTCCTTAAGGCAAATTTGTGCCGGTTTTATACGAACTGTAAATGCAATGAATGCAAGCACTTGTGAACCTAAAATAAAAGGCCAAGCCATTTAAGACATGTTCATGCAATACAAAGCCTATTAAACACTCACTGAAAGCTAGTGCTTTATCTCAAAACTACATGTCAATTACTCTGCATCACTTATTTTTGAAAAATAACTCCTTGCCCACACATCTACAAAACACACAATAGTGAGGCATCTTGCGTTGTCATGGTCTAACAGCTTGTACTTACACCACAAGCAAGCACACTGTGCACAACATGTGTTCTAGAAGGCAATAAACAGTATGCAAGAATAAACAGTCAATGTGTATGGTACACCAAGCAAGATGATGGCACAGTTACCGGGTTTTTACTGCAATTCTAAGCCTCAAACATTCATACTTTACTGGCAACGCAGCCACTAACGATACGGAGAGTTACGCACATTGATGTGGATAGCGGTTTCTTTATGCTTTCGTTTAATAGAATTATCTGATCTCCAGTCTTGTCGCAAGCAGAATAAGCCGTGCACGGTTGTTGCTTGTTTACCTGTTGGCTTAGTAGGACTTCCAATTTATACCTTAGATTCCGTTTTCCTCATCTGGTTTGTTCAGTTTCTTCAGATCATCCAGGAGCTTCTTTGGGGTCAGGATGTGTGTGGACCCTAAAGACACAAGCAGCCCACACAAATTTAACTTTAACATAATATTAATATAACATTAAATACCCTGAATACAGCAACGAAAACAGTTCTCCATCTACAGGGCTTACGTGCAAGTGCTTTTTATTGACGGCAAAACTTCTGAAATGGCATTCTCCACGGACTGCAGCTTTACAAACTCACATCTGAATGATTCGCTAATGCGGCGGGCGTGTGTGTGTGAGGGGTTGGGGAGAGGGTGCGTGCATACGTACCGATCAGTACCTCCCACTTGCCATTGGCTTGGGTCACCTCGTAGGCGCAGCGCATCTCGGAAAAGGAGACGCCACCGATGATGAAGACGATGAGGCGGGGGCCGGTTCGGTACTCGCCAGGACTCTTGTTCTTGTGCCAGTGGCCGTAGCGGGCGCTGTTTATTGGAAAGAGATGGCGCACGAATGTTACGCAAATTAAAAACCAAGCAAAAGCGGTAACCTTTCACCCAACTGGACCTCCATAAAAAAAAAATTAGTGGCCGAACATCAAAAATACTGCGTGAACAAGACACTGCTATAGGTGCCACCAACCTACTAACATGCTTGGTTTGATGTACCTTTGTTGTGTACCTTCAACAGCAAATTCACATTACTGAAAATAGAACTGTTGTCTTATTTATTACTATAATCTCACGTTAAATAAAGGTGTAAGTCTACATATTGTAACATGACTAACATATACCGACTTGAGGATTTTTATTTTTGTTGAAGATTTTCGGACATTTTTACCAGACATCGGAATTAGGATCCTTTTTTCGATGCACATTTTCTATTTGCCAGGACTTCATCCTCTTGACCTCGATAACCAATAAAAATCTGAGATAAACCACAATCGTGCGGTGGTGCCACTCCGGTCACGCTACGCGTCACCGTAAAGCCGCCGGGCGCAAAGGTTTGAGCGAAACGGGAAGTCGACAAGATGACAAAAGCACGCCACCTGACAGCGGTGGTTCCGAAGGTTGCTGACGAACGGGCAGAGATGTATGGCCAGTGCTTGGCATCCAGTTTGTCATCAACAGCATCCTGGCCGCGGAACACACACCAGGGTTAAACTCACCGCACAATATTGCTTGTGTTCAAACGCAGAATATCCCTTTATCTGAAGTGAAGGTGGCTTCGGTAATGTAGCAGATATGGTCACAGAGGAGCCATTGCTGTTTGCCCTAAAAAGTTTGTTCGCATAAAAACAAGCATAATATTAAGCGAAAGGTTTAACTTTGGAAACGCATCATTAAGCATTTGCCAAACATTTCAGCGCAATGAGCAAAAATACTTACAAGTTAAAAATTAGCTAAGGAGTTAAGGTGCAAAAGCACACAGTTACATGGACTTTGGGAGGCGTGAGCAAAAAAAATCAATTGAAATGGTAGGAGAGGTCAAATGTAGGCGGCTGATGGAAAACGTAAGAACTGATTAGAGGTGTATGCAAGCCTTCCTTCGAAGAAGAAAAAAAATCAATGCAGAGAGATAATGATCACCTACTGCGCCGCACAGGGTTTAAATTGGTCTCCATCTGTGACCCCTATGTCTCCAATGGCATGTCATGACGATTGAAAACCACACTATCATGCAACCCACACTTTTAGCTAACCATCAAGGCTTTAGATGGTACCGAGATTATCAAGGTGTGGCATTGCTGAAGTTCAGGATAGTATGTCGATAACATACCTCAAAACTATCAGAAAGCCAATTGTCTGCCACACCATAAACATTGGGCAAATCACAGACCGTTTCCATGTTCGTGTTCTATTGCACTATATTACATTAATAACTCAGCAGGCATATATCACGCACCACGATTTGGATGAACTATGAAGCATCAGGTGCTTGATTTGATTCAAGAACCAATTCTTCATTACCTCGTTATTTCCCCACCTTGTTTTGTTACA
>JAZEWT010000010.1:20275797-20309157 GCA_036362905.1 Mordacia mordax
AATGGACCTCCAAAGGAGATTGCCTTTTTGGACACACATGCAAAACAAAACCGATTAGTGTGCAAAGTGCAGGCTGTAAATAGTGGGATGTTGAATATGTTACTTTATTAAACGCACCTTCCATTCTCCCTTCTTCTTCACCTTTTGGATCACTTCTTTCATGATCTCTGTTCAGGAATAGGTCATAAAATGTATGTCAATTGAAGCGTAAGAATGTGCATATTGATTTCTTTAGCATAAAACGTTATGTTAAAGCCATTTCAGTGTGACAAACAGCCCTGTAAATTGGTGACAGTAAAATATTTCAGTTCTCACTGACCACGCAACTATTAATACAGAAAAAAAGTCTTCAAATTTTAATGTCTTCAACTCACTTTATCGAGTGTTCTTTCGTTACTTTAATGTTTGTATATAATGCAGACGCGCACATATTACAGTCACGTGTATTATTATTTATATAATGTAAACATCACAGTGTGCGGGCGGCACGATGGCCCAGTGGGTAGCGCTGTCGCCTCAGAGCAAGAAGGTTCCGGGTTCGAATCTCGGCTTGGGTGCCTTTCTGTGTGGAGTTTGCATGTTCTCCCCTTGTCTGCGTGGGTTTTCGTTGGGCACTCCGGTTTCCTCCCACAGTCCAAAAAACATGCTGGTGCATAGGTTAATTGATTTGCAGACTAAATTGCCCACAGTGCCCGGTGATGGACTGGCGTCCCATGGTGGGTATATCCCCGCCTTGCGCCCTGTGTCTGCGGGGATAGGCTCTGTACAGGACTAAGCGGTTTCTGGCAATGGATGAGATCACAGTGTGCCTCCGTGTTTAGTGAAGCGTTGAGATCACACCACTCCATGCAGACACTGACATTTGCCGTGTTTAACTGTAAAGCCAAGCCCCCTCCTTAGTAATATGGAATTTGCACTACAGCACCCACTCGAGACCAACGGAAATAAGCACCGCCCTGCGGTCAAGTGAGAATTACGTCAATTTTTTGACATTTGCGCACAAAACACGACGTGGAATATCGTAATTGAACTGTCGCAACGTCAGGAAATTTTACACAAGCGGCAACAGCTGTAGAGTGTAACCCCGCACGTGGTTAAACGACAGTGTAAACACGGAGAATCCAGTCAACCAAATTAAAACTCCAGAACACAATGCCACTGGCCCCGCATCACGATTTGATACAAACAGAAACGCACTGCTGACAACGCCACACTCTACAGCATGACTTGTAACACGACAGAGACGTTTACAACGTAACAATAATGCTCACTGTTTTAACATACGCGCGCATTAAAGTAGAGGAATGTCAATTCACAGCATCACAACTGTGAATTGACTTAAGAACCTCAGCCCAGGCATAGAAACGTAGAATTTTCACCACTCGCTGCAATTATTCCGTACCAAGACCGATTGAAACCATACACTATATAAATATATAAACACGGACATATGCCGACCGCAAAACATACAACCTATATCCTGTACAGTATGCGTTAAAGTATAAGTATCTGGTTTGTGTTGTTAGCTGTATTACATAACTGTAAGATAGTCATTAAGGTAATACATATTTGTAAAGAAAGGTATTAACGGCATAATCATTGGAACTCGATAGTCCTATCGCTCTGACAAAAGTCTCATCCTTATTAGACCCTCGTGGTGAAAAGCGCTCTATAAATACAATTATTATTATCATCCACAGCCGAAGCAGTGGTGAAAATTCTACATCCAATGCCAAAGCTGTCACACTGCCAACGAACTGCAGAGCAATGTTGTACTAGTACGTCTCGGAGCTTTAACACACACACACATCGACATTACCCTCGTTATCACACACACTCCACGCCCTGATAAAGAGTGTTGTTTTTGTCACTCGAGGCACAAGAACTTCCCGCTCACCCATGACAGCTCTGTGCAAACACCGCACAACTGCGCCAACGTAACGCATTGGACGGACTAAACAATACCAGGACTTGTGAGGTACGGCTTCCATCCCCCCCCCCCATGTCAAACGCATAGACACTCTTAGAACACGAAACTTGCGAGTGACAGTCACAGACAGCGACCCCCAGGACGAGGGACGGACGGCGCCCGACCTCCCTCGTCCCCTCAACGCATGTCCATCCTCCTCGGGTAGAGCTTCTAGGAAAAGCGCAAGGCTCCGCGGAGGCCCGGTGCCCTACGCAGACCGGCGTTCTCGCCACACGGCGCCGTGCGCGAATCCTGCTCTCAATATATTTATTTTTAAAAGACACGGCGAGAGGAGAGGAGGAGGGGAAAGACAACAACAAGCGAGCGAGGAGAGAGCGGCGTCGCAGGCGCTTACTTTCTCCCACCACCGCCTTGAGACCGTACGCAGGCGCCATCTCGTCGCTCGGCAGGGGGGGAAGCGAGCGCCGTTTGTATTTCGCAGTGCACATGGGCGGCTCTCCCGAGGAAGTCCGCGCGCGCCGATTGGCTCACGCCCCGCCGGCCGCTGGCGCCGATTGGTCAACGTCTTTAGGCGAGCTTATCCACGCTGGAAATTTAAGACCGGCCTTTGAGTGACGGCTCAAAGGGGGCTCATCACCCAGGGGACATAGGGCGTTAGGTTCTTTGGGCTGATAAACCCTAAAATAAACATTATTCCATGTAGACAGTCGTCTTGGTAATTACTTTTGTCCGGGATGTTTGTTTGTGTACGCGCGTGTATTCTAAAGTCGGGCAACACTTCGCTGGCGTACGTTTCAGGAAACTATATGAAGGCACGAAATATGGTGTTTCAAATCCGTCCAGGGTGATGTTGATAATATCTGATAAATCTCAAGGAAATAAAATCAGAGCCTCGGGAATTATTGATTCCAGTAGACAGTCGTTTCGTCTTGTCTTTCCTTGGGTCACAGGGAGACAGACGGGCTTGTTTACATAACGTATTTCCACTTTTAAGAAGGTATTGTTGGCGAATGTGATGGGTGATTTTTGGTGTTTTTTTATTGTCAGTAGACACCGATTGCGACCACAGCAACATCACCAGATATATAGTTTCAGGTAAATGGGTGAGCAATTATAGGAAACTGCTCTTCAGGGGGAATTCTCATCCTGTGTTCTGTTGTGGGGTTTCCAGCCAAGTTGTTTGGACTCAAGGAGTTGAAGAGTTCTGCTTAATATACGGTTGGAACTTGCAAATAAAACGCAATGTAAGGTAGCCTGACTATGGGGAACACTTCCATAGATATATTGCAATGGGACATTTTAATTTGTGTAAGCAAAAAAAAGACTGAGTTGAATTTAATCTCTCTCAACCTGTTGTTTTTTTTCTGGCTGGAAAAGTTGGATGGAGACCTCTGTCAGGACTTTTTAGATTTACTGTATGATCTGCTGTTCTATATAATATTAATAATATTTGCACTTCTATAGCGCTTGGATCACATAAAAAAACGTGGTTATAAATAAAGTGTGAAAAGATGTTAGATGTTTATTATCGCAGAAAGTGCCCAGTGAGCTTGCAAGTTCTAGATGTGGGATTCCTGCGACACAATAAACGTCTGAATCGATTAAATCAGTCCGTGCAAAAATGTAACTCTAACCGCAATCATAGCTAGAAAGAGTGACACGCAAGAATAGCACAATTAAACAAACTCCCAGCCCACATTGGAACAAATATGAAATCCCCACGATAATCATAAACCACAGCCTTCCCCACAGACGTGACCAAAATAGCTGAGAGTATTCAAGCATAGAGATATAGGCTTGGTATTGGAAACGTGTTTAAATACTCTTGTAATACTTATAACAATGAAACAACACCTTGACGTCTAAGATTATCACTTAATAATACTTTTTACCAACACTTCCAACGTGTTTCCTTTTAAGTGTACTTGTAAATGCACCTGTGCGCACAGCATTGAAGCACGTTATGGTTTGTTATTTTTTATTGCAATTAGAGCAATTAGACTGCCCACACTACATTCAATATGCCATTATTATGTCTCGCTTATGTAAAAAAAAAACTTGTACTCACATTCAATACAGTAGTGTGTGACACACACACAACCAACACTAAATCACATTCAAATGTGTGTGTTTTTAATGCCTGCCTTCTTACGAAGTTAAAACACATTGTGCTAATGATTTGTCACATTGCTTTGACTAGCGTGCGTAATCAACCGCACACATTTAAACAAGTGTCAGGCCGAGGGAAAATACCGTAAAGCGTGCTATCTCATTTTTAAAATGCATAAACGTGCCGTTAACACGCGAGGGCACTTTGTCCGGCATAGCCACCCGTAGCAGCTGTCCCAACCTCCTATGCCTTGGCCGCCCCTCTCTCCACCAGCTTCCATTGCCTCGTCTCGTTGAGAACTCGAGATCGTTCGCTCGCTAATTGAGACACGGGGCATCATCGTCTTTCGCGTGATCGGTTTAATTCCGTCCTCCTCGCGCTTGTGCACGACGATTGCAGCCGAGGTTTCCTGACGGCAAGCTCGTGACTCCTGCTTAATGCCGAGCAAATGAATTTTAAATCGACAGCATGAATCTGCAAACTCCATTCAACAGTCTTCAGACGCCGAGTCATCTGCAAGTTCCACGTAAAGAAGGTGATTGTTGAATGTTGTAATGTTTTTTTTATATATCGAAGATTTTTAACCGACCAAACGCACACTTGCCACGGGTAATGTCATTAATCATATTAAGCAATTACCTCTGCGTTGTAAATGTGGACTGTACGCCATGAAATCCATTGGCCTGGCACTATGTGTATAATAATAATCTGTGATAATCTGCGGCACAATGTGTATAATAATAATCTGTGATCCTTTACAAAAGGGGGATTGGCTGACTTTCTAAATTACACTTATAGTTGCGCAATGTGTTTGCTTAGTAGAGCCTAATTTTTGTCAATCCACTGCTGTATGAGGCCATACTTCACCCCGCGATCCAGCTCTGGCCGGTGAAGTCAAGTAACACAATTGATGTTGTGTACTACTCGCAGGCGCCTACATAAAACAGGTTTTGTGCATCACTGGTCGCCCTGCTGAGCTTTCGAGACTTCTGGGTGATGTGGTCATTTAAAAAATAAAATCTCATTGTTTTTTTTTACAGTTCTTCAATTGTTGCGGATTTGTTAAACGCACGTGGCTCACAGTTTCTGGTCAGAAGAAAAATAATCACTGCCCAGCACTGAATGAAATGTAAACACGGTTACTTGTTTTACAGTGCGAAATGAATGCTCGGCGTTTAAAACCGTAAAGAAAGTATAAACACTGCCCTTTTGGATGGGTGCATACACAGCTTAAGTGGCCTTTATTTGTATCCAGCCAATGTTTTGTATGATAAATTGCGGGCACATTCCCCAAAGGCTGTGTGTAGGGTGTCCATTTCTAATGGTCTGAGGATTCCTTAGAACCTTAAGGGGGGCCAGGTTGATTAACATAGAGAGAGAGAGAGACCCACAATAAAGTAGAAGGGACGAAATCTACCATACAGATATTCAGAAGAGCTCTGAAAAGTGATGGAACGTGGAATTAATCCGTAGGCATGGCAGAGAGCTGACGGTTGCTATTCAAAGATATGAGATATATCTATAAGATGCGAGAGCTAGAGCATTGGGAGGTGAAAGACATCGAAGGGATGTGAGACAGATGTACTCAGGAGAAAGATTTATTCAGATGGGGTAATATGAGAGGGTTGGGAGAGAGATGTTGACATGCCGTTCTCCACACAGCTCTGTGCAGCGCTTTGTGATGTTTTGGTGAAAAGTGCTCTAGAAATAAAATTGTGTTATTATTAAAATGCAATGAGAAGTTATGTTTGGGCATATGGGCAAACCCCAAATTTTACTATTCTGGTAAAAAAAAATGTTTGTTAAACTATAAATTGCAAAACACAGTGTAAAATTAATGGCATATTCATTGGTGTTAGCACTTTTTTGTGCATTGAAATTAATAATTTGTGTAACAACAAAAAGATTTTGTGAGCAGTAAAATTGTGGTTAGCCCATATTCATGCTATCGAGATAATAGAACATTGATAGATGCAGTTGAATACTAAAGCACAGAGGCTGGTTTGAAGTTTGGGATGCGGGATAAATCCTGTTGTTCCGTCTCACAAGATGACATCGGGAATTTGCTTTAAGTGTCTTGCTTTCGACGTTGTGTTTATTACGTCCAAAACATACATCCATCCATTTTCTACACCGCTTGTCCTGGTGAGGGTCGCGGTGGCAGCAGTCCAAGGAGAGTGGGACCAGACATCCCTTTGCTCAGCAATAGATTCCAGCTCTTCTTGGGGGATTCCCAGGCGTTCCCAGGCTGGCCGAAGGATGTAATCCCTCCAGTGTGTCCTGGGTCGGCCACTAGGTCTCTGCCCAGTGGGCCGTGCCTGGTAGACTTCCCGGGGGAGCCTTCCAGGGGGCATCCTTACCAGATGCATGGTCTCTCTTTGCAGCGACAGTGGCTGACACGGATGCCACCCATCAACAAGGAGACAAACCAGCATGGCCTCAGGACAAGCCTCTGTTCGTCCCCCCTCTCTACAAGCAGCGCTACGAGGCCATCGTGCAGCTCATCAAGAAATACAGGCCGCGCAGAGTGAGCGGAGACAATTTTAACGACCGCCATTCACAACCCATGTCCAGTCTCCTAGCGTGCGTGACAGGCCAGGCATCAGCACGCAGAGTGCTGGTTTAACTCGATCCTCCAGCGCGATGTGCGGCTGGCGTGACTGAGAGGTTACGTTTCTCTTGACTTTTTTTACAAACTTTACACCCAGCCGAGTCGGGTGTGGAGATGCACTTCGGTGAATCGCATAAAATTGTGAAACTCCCAGTGGCAAGATGGTAGTACAGTGAGTGGGTTTGTGCACCATTCTGTTAGTACTTCAGTGCAAAGTTTACATGGATTGTCTATGAAAGTTGTAGAACATCATTGTTTTATTTTTCATAGCTAAATGTAAACAGTGCAGTCATACTACATTTAAACTATATCGATGTTATCTATGGCGTTAAAACAGAGACGTAAGGGCATTCTTTGTATAGACTTTCCCAAGTTTATTGTCTTATTTTAAAAAATAAGAATTTGGTTTTGTAAGCGTGTAGCGTACAGTAGGTAAGAACATCACAGTTCTGAGCAGGATAATGATGGGTATATAGTGGACCTGTGAACTCAAACGTATAGTAATGTTAGGCCTCAGCTGGAATGCTGTATTTTTTTCACTGTAGGTGGCTGATTTTGGATGCTCCCAATGCAGACTGCTTCAGCGAATCAAGTGGGAGCCCTACGTGGAAGAGTTGGCTGGTGTGGACATTAATAGAGGCATCTTGGTGCACAACTCGTGAGATTTTATGGTTCTTCTTGTATTAACCCACATTGCACTCCACAGTGGTACAGCGGTAAAAAAGAAGCGCTCAAGCTGTGTGCTACGTTTACGCATTGGTGAGTCAGATGATATAGTCCTTGTTAAAATGTAACTCATTTTTATGTTTCTCACAGGCATACACTGCAACCGCTTGCAAGTGACTACCTGAAGCCCAGAGACAACCGGCTCACCGTCCGGCTCTACTCTGGTTCCGTAGCAGACAGCGACGCAAGATTGCGTGGCTACGACTTTGTCAGCTGTGTTGAACTGTAATTATTGCCTTGTTCCATGAGCCATAGACATGAGATGAGCCCAATGCATGGGCAGTTCAATGGCTCCATCATAGGTTTCTAAAGGACAAAAATAACCTGAATTCAAATATAAACGTATGAATATGAAGCATTGTTTGCGACTGACTCTTCAACATATGACCATTCACACGTTTTATTCAAGCTCGTTAATGACATAAATTGTGAAATTTTATAAAGGAAATGTTTGGACGAATTTGGTTACAGTTTATTCTTTAGAGAACTATGAAACATTTGTTGTAATTGTAAGCTTTAATGCACAGTAAACAAAGGTGATTTAGCATTTTATTATTGTTCTGGCTTGGAGCATTATCTTTGAATATTTTGCCATCTTCAGCACCACAAATGACTAAAGCTTGACATGTGTTATAATGCCTTTTTGATTAAACCATGCCATACATTCATCCTAATTAGGACCCTCAAATACGACAGATTTTATTTATTATCTAAAATTGTAACTTGCTTTACAAAAAAGAAATCCAATTTTACAATCGCTTGTATATTTTGAGCAGGTGTTGATGACTTTAGTTGGATGACTAAGCTTAGTGTTTGAGACTCACTGTGTTATTAAGTGTGAGAATTGTTGGATTCATTCGCACCGGCTGTTTTTAATGCAGTTGAATTTTAACCGGCAGAATTGAGCACCTGGACCCGGAAGTGTTGGCTGCACTGCCTGGGGTGCTATTGGGCCATGTGTGCCCTCAAGTGGCCGTCATCACCACACCCAATGTGGAGTTCAATGTCCTGATGCCGGGACTTAAAGGTCTCCGGCACTGGGACCACCGTTTTGAATGGACACGGAGCGAGTTCCAGGCATGGTATGGTTTTATCCGGAGCAGTTGAATATTGGCCTTGAGGGTGAAAAACAATAATGCCGTTAGCGTTTAGCAATGCATCTACCGACATAGTGTGGATTGTTTTATCTGAATGCAGCAGCAGCAAAAGCTGGATATAAGTCCACCTCTTGAGAGTAAGTCCAGCTGTGCTTGTATCAGCATTTATCTTTGCAAGGATTGGAGCAGTATAGAGAGAAGTGGAGGGAATGCCACACACCACAAACCCTCTGGACAGGGGAGGGCACTAGCTGACGATGAGAAGTGTGTTGAAGTGTTGGGCACCGAGATTGGCGTGCAGGAACTCGTGTGCTAATAGACATCTATTTTGTTAGAATGCTTTAGTTTGATGCGTTGAAGCTTGCAATCGATTATTGTATTATTATTATTTAGCAGACACCTTTACCCAGGGCGACTTACATCATTACAGTGGCGTAGCAAGTAAACCACAGGGAGGTGAGGGGAAGGCAGCCATGCAATCAGCCGACACCAACATTTGCCAGACACTGCCTATCCCGGCCAACAGAGGGCGGAAGGTGGGGGAATACCCAGGATGTTGCGCCAGTGCAGTACAGGGCATACTTTTTGGGGCAATTTACTCAGTATGCCAATTAATCTAGACACGAGGGTGTCTTTGGACGGTGGGAGGAAACTGGAGTACCCGGTGAAAGCCCGCGCCGGCACGTGGAGAGAGAACAAGCAAACTCCACACAGAAAGGCACCCGAGCTGGGAATCGAACCCGGGTACTTCTTGTTGTGAGGCGACATCGCTATCCACTGCTCCACCGTGCCACATTGACAGAGCTTAATAACTATATTGAAATGTATTTTTTTTCATTTTGACATTTTGTTAAGAGAATGTTTTGTTTAAAAATATATTGACAATTTCACCCATGATTTAAATCTCTCAATGGTGTGATTAACGAGGCGGACGTGTTGACAGGTGCACGGATGTGGCGCAGACCTATGGATATAGCGTCGATTTTGGTGGCGTGGGTCTGGCTCCTCCGGACCACCAGCATTTGGGCTTCTGCTCTCAGATGGCTGTCTTTCAGAACATCAACCCATGGTTGAAAAGCTTTCATCACACCGTCAAAGACACCGGAGCCCCCTATGAGCTAGTACGTGGATTGCAGTCTACATCGAGTACAATTCAGCCAGTCTGGCAACTAGTTGTTTTGAAATTGTCAATGAATGCATGTGTACTTTGTGAGCCATAGCAACTCAAAATAGCCATATTCCAAAATTTAACTTTTTTCACGATTTATATTCCATTGAAAGAGCAATGTTGAAAAAGGTCTTCCCCATGTGATGTTGTTAATGGGGGTTGTGTGACCATATATCACTAGTCAATCAATGTGAGCTGGTGAATGTGCTGTGGATGGTTGATATCACTGACCATTGTCTCATGGTCTATGTACCATTAAGAGCCGTTGCTTGAAAACGTCTCGTTGTATATTTTAAAGGAGTGTTATTAATAAGGATACATCAAATTCGTAACACGCACATTCTTTAAATTTCGAAGGTATTCGAAGAGAGAATGACTCAGAGTTGCAAGGGACCCACAGAGAGAGGGTGGGAGGTAGCCACTTAGCCAGTGCCAACATTTGCCAATCACTGGGTCCTACAATATTATTGGCCGATTAAATAATGAGTATTTTTTAGTTGTGGGAGGAAACCAAAGAACCTGGAGGAAAACCATGCATAATAAGGGGGGAGAACACAAACGCTACACAGGAAGGCTCCCGAGGCAGAAACTGAACTGCCACGGGGAAGAGTTTATTTCCGCGAGGTGCGGATGTTACAACTGTGCCACCCTTATTGATGAAGGCGTTGGGTTTTCATGATTGGTAGCCGTGACTGGAATTTTAACTCCGGTAAGTGTTCATGGCACAATACGCTGATGCACCACAACTTCACCATGCATTTATGCCTCCAGCCTTAAATGGAGCTGTACCCTAGTTGTTAAATAGTCATTGGCCCTGCAGATACTATCAGCCACAGATCTGCAAATCATGTGCATTAACATACAATATCCATGACGTTTCAACTATGTTATCAAAAACGGTGTGTGCAATGAACAATGATAAGATATAACCGTCGTGTATATTTATGGTAACAAGTTTGAGAGGTTAGGGATTCCTAGCCAATGGGAAAAAATATTTTCCCACGTCTATATGAAACGTAATCAGAATTGCAGTTTGTCCCTTTATAAATGTACTACTGTGCATTACTTATATCCTGGCTTTAATATGGACTCCCGAACACTTCTCTTGTTTAGGTGTTCGAGTGTGTGTACCCGACCTTGCAGGACAAGTGCCGCAGAGACTCGATGTTGCTGATCGAGGTGCAGGTCGTAGTCAATCAAGCTCTGCAGCGACACCAGATGCGCAAAGGCCAATGGACTGACAACGCCAACACTGACACCAGCAAAAGTCCCATGTACCTGTTGCCAACCAGGAATTGTGCCACGTTCCCCTTCACCGACTGGAGCGGCTTTCCCCAGCATTTCTGCTCGGGAAACAGAACTCTATTCGACGGCACTGTGTTACAGCCTGCTCATGGCTGGCCTCCAGTAAGGCAGACGGCCATCGCATCGGCTTATAACGGCACAGAGATCCTGATAGACTTGGCCATGATTTATCTCTCAGACAAGGTGCAGAAGTTGTGTGCTTCCATGGAGGACCTGCGGCAGGTTCTAAAGTCCACAAGCACCTTCCAGCTCAGCCATGATGAGTCCGCTATCGTGTGCCATTTGCCATAGAATCAGGACCTGAATTGTGAACGATTATATAGGCTCAAGATGGCAAACTGTGATTTGCATGTTTCACCAGCCCCTCTTTTAAAAGTTCAGTTAAGACCCATGAAAACAGTGAACATTATACTTGCGTGGAGATTGGTATAAATGGAAACATTGGTACTGGAGGTGAGACCACAACCTATTTTGAAAGCACTCAGATTTTGGTCATGTTTTGAGTTCCGTTTGCCATTTATCTTACAACTATGCATTAAGTAATTCCCAATGGCGTATTGTCCAAAAAAATAGCACCTCCTTAATGTGTTATTGTTAATAGATGGTGATAACAAAATCTTACTGTTTTAAGTTGTTTAAAGAAATGTTCTTTTTTATTGAAAAAAATATGTTCGTAAATTCGGCAGTTATTCTCGTTTGACGTTAGAAGTTTAGTTTTGAATCTGAGGTCAACTTTGCATCTATCGGCCCTATTAAGGAGTTAATCCAGAGGTTATGACAGCAGCAGACCTATTTGAAATGTAATAATTTGTTGGACTTAATGTAACAGGTGAAAAAAACTTGCCTTCAAAATGTCACTGCATTAAGTGCATTTGGTCTGTATTCCATTGAGGACTTTCACCTGAAAAAAAAAAATTAATGTTACTTGTGGAAATCAACGTTTTCTCAAATTAAACCAAAAAAGCATTTCTAACAATGCCCTCTTTGTTATAAATTACACTATATACCTTTCCAAAAATTGCACCCCCTTCAGTTGGTTAAGAGGTTATTAGAGCAAAACAATATTTATAGAGAATAGAATGGTACAGAGGGGCAGCGAGTCATTTACTTATGCTGGTACCGTTGGGCTGTAAAGTTGTCTGGTGGGTTATAGGCAGTAACACGTATGAAGTTGATTTATTCGTGGAACAAAAACAAATCTAAATTATCACCCTCATACGAGCATCGATTGTGCATTATAATATATTACTTTAAGTGATTGGTCACAACTGATGATTATGAAAAGAGTTCCTTGTCGCTAATATCAAACATAAGATAGCGGTATAGATGGGATAAAAAAAGATTCGAAATGGAACTGAATCAGGATAAATTGTTAGGATATTTTGACTTGGCCACTATGGAAAGCTATCGCATCTATTCACAATAACAAATCTGTCCCAGCCCAGCCCGTGAAGTGTTGTTAATTACACCCATCACCGAGATGACCTGCGAAGGCTTTCATGCAGAATGCAGCTGCTAAGAGTCCTTACTTGCACACCCATCCACGATCACATATCCCCAGTACTGATGTCTCTCCACTGGTTATCAGTTAAATACAGGATTGAATTCAAGATCCTCCTTGCCGACAAGGCTCTCACTGGCGCAGCTCCGACATACATTTGACCTACTTCAGGCACCCTAAACCCAACTGCGATCCTTGCTGCATGTACCCGGGTCGTACCTCCATTTGATGGGTGACAGCCTTCTCGCGCGGTGCTCCAAGATTCCGGAATGCCCTTCCACTAGAAATTCGTTCAGCTGAGTCTTTGGGCATCTTCAAATCTCGTCTCAGGACTCACTTATTCTGTGAGGCATTGAAGTCCTCTGGCTAGGACTTGATGCGGCTCAGTGTTGTGCCGGGATGTTGGCTCTCTTCCAACCTGTCTGCTGGGGAACATTTGTTCCTTCCTTGTTGAAGAATTATATTTTTTTTCTGCTGTCCGAGAATGTATCTCTACTGTTTGACTTTCACTTGAACCTTTCTGATGTTGTTATGGCGTTCTCAGCTCCCGATTTGTAATAAAAAAAAACCCTAAGAAAAACGTTGTTGCTGATTTACCGTTGTTGTTGGCGTGCCGTTCTCTCCGCAGCGCTGTGGCCCTCGGGAGAATGGCCCTATAAATGCAATTATTATTGGACAAATTCTTTTGAGGTCATGTATTTAAGATTTTAGTTGTACTAGGGGTCCATGTAGCTTTTCATAGCTCGATCTCAAGAGAATAGTTGCACTTCGAGAACGCTTTTATCCCGAGGGTCACAAAGCGTGTCAGCAACAACGACATAACAGCAATCAGCAACAATAACACATCACACCAGATGATCTCAACACGACAATCACAAAGGAGCAACTCTTGAAAGCAATTATCTGCTTGGGTTACCTAATAAATGGCAGAAATCCACTCCGTGTACGTAAAACCCCCAAAAAAACATTGCTGATTTTCCATTATATCCTTGTTGACATGGTCTCTCCGCAGCTCTATGCAGCACTTTGTGACCCTCGGGTGAAAAAGCGCTCTAAATACAATCATAAGCAGAGGCAGAAGGAAATAAATGAATCGTACACAAGTGAAAATTCTATATGTTTTATACAAAAAAGGGAAACTCACATGTGGACCTTTGGAAACTTATACTAACATGCTGATGCATATTGGAACCCATGCACAAATGCTCTCAAACACAAGGGAATAGGTTTCATTGTTTCTTGTTCTCAAAAATAAGTCGAAGAGCCGACACGATGGCAAAGCTTCACTATGGCACGATGAAATGTGCTACACTCATTAACATATACGTTTGACAAACAATTTACATGAGCATTGGCAGGACATACGTTCTTCTATAATGGGAAAATAGCGTTTGGATTGCATTTTAATGTCCACACAAAAATAGCAAAGTTGTAAATGTGTACTCTATATTGTATTTTAGTGTGCAAGTTTTATTTAATACAAAACTCAATGAGCAGCATTTTGTGTAGGTTACGACTCGGATAAAACAAGTGGTCTTCCAGTATTTTAATCGTACACACTCCACAGGGACATGGCTCATTTTTAGTTTACATTATGAGTGTACTTAATGTATACATGCACTCACAAGTCAGCTGTTAATGTGTCCCAAGTGATTTGGTTCAGCAGGCCCAAAGGTTAAAACAAAAAATATCCAAATTACTCCAATCACCAAAGACGGCATAACCAATATTTTCCAAGGCTGGAAGCTGCCAGTTTCATACACAACTCAAATGGACCTTGCCCAGTGCGGATCGTACTAAAGCGCCTTGGATAACGTAGTTGCACCGAGTTTGGGGGGGGGGGGTAACGATTTTGGAGTTTTGTTTTGGAGTGTTTTCATTAAACCCTGAATTTTATGGACTGCAAAAAAACCTCTTATACTACAAGCTAAGCTACGTACATCAAGTAAACAAAAAACACAACTACATTTTCCAGAAAGAGGTAACCAGCCCGCTGGTTACATGGCAGAAATATAAAATTAATCATGAATTCCAAGACACAATGATAAATTGGCACAAGCAACAGCTCGAAATCCGATCAACACTGCAATTGGATTCAATCAACCAAACCCAATCTCTGGGCTATTTCTAGTGCTATTATCCATTTCAGTGTCTCAGCCAGTAAGACAAGTGTACCCAATTTAATTGCAGACTAAGTGAGACAAACAACAATTGGGTGGTTACGGATTGAACGGTGTAATTTCGAAGAGGAATTAAAATATTGCTTGACCAGACCACAAGCCATGAATTGTGCCAAAAAGGTGCAGTGTACCCAGACCTATACAATGCATTCTACACTTTCACAAGCTACTTAAAAAAATACTTAACATTTTCAGCTATCAGCTTAAGAATGTGAGGACTATCACCCATTGTTGAAAAAATATCGTAATAAAATGAAAATACAAGTGATTAGGCAAAAATACATCGATTCCATTATCCGGACATACACAAATCTGTTGTTGATGCAGTTTTATACATTACTTTACATAGGGAAGCAACCCAAACACGTTTTAACATTTATTCCTTGTTGCAGAAATGTGTTTTTTATCGCTAATTTTATGTCCTATAATTTGTTGCTGCTGTTTGACTTTCATTTGAACTGTCCAGATGTTGTTGACATGTCGTTCTCTCCACAGTTCGGATTTGTAAGAAAAAAACCCAAAAAACGTCATCGCTGATTTGCCGTTTTTATCTCGTTGTTGATGTGCCATTCTCCCCGCAGCTCTGTGCAGCGCTTTGTGATCCTCGGGTGATAAGCGCTCTAGAAATACAATTCTTGTTATACGGTAATTGTTATATTAATCATTTCCCAATGCATTACACTGATAATTTAGCATTTTAAATTTTTTGTTGAAAGTCAGACCATATTTTACATGTTTCTGCAACAGTGTGTATATTTAAAAGAAAGCCCAAAACAATGGTTATTGTTGCTGATTTTCCATTCTAATGTTGTTGACGTGCCATTCTCTCCCCAGAGCTTTGTGACCCTAGAGGGTTGAAAAGCGCTATATAAATGCAATTATTATTAAAAGCTTTTCCAGATAACAACTAGTCATTTGCGTTCATAATACTGCAACACGAGGTGAAATTACAGTAAAATCAGATTTGAACAAATCAGATTTTTTGTGTCCATCATTTAGAAATCAAATTTGTGCGTCATATAAAAGCCACACCTACGTTACTCGCCTCGCCAAAAAAAAGAGCCACATCACAGTCACTGACGCGCATGCTTTGCCGATGACACAAAGCACAAACGTGGAAAACCGACACAGCGAACGTGCTGACGTTTGTTGCAGCACGTGACAATACAACACCACTCAAGTAAAATGCGCACGGCTCACGATACTCTGGTCGGTGTGCAGCAGCTTACAACTAAGCGAATAGTAAACATCATGCCACGCCTGACTTTAAAAAAAAAACATGCAGCATTCGATTAGGGGTTCAAGGAGTCAAATTTATCTCATTTGTGAGTTACAAAAGTGAGCCCACTCGGGCATCGCATGTACCAGCGGCATATGCGGTGGCCACTACAGTTATAATTTTTGCTGCATGAAGAGCTCAGTAATCCAGTCAACTTTACCGATGTTGTCCAAAGTGGGAGAAATGAAAGTGTAAAATATAAAATGAAGAAAAACTCCGGCAGGCTCAGTTTGTATAATAAAGTGGCATTCAAGTTACCCCATGCTCTTTCTGCGAATTTGATGTGGTGGCTCAACATTTGTATCAATGCCCCCATTACATCAGTGCCTACGTAGTCATCTGAGAGAAACTATGCTTAGCGCACAGCAGTGGTTCCATCTGCCACCCCACAATGCTTCAAGCATCGCCTCCCAGAGCAACGTCACTGGCCCCAGACTCATAATGTTCACTCCAGAGCATGACCCAACGTGGAGATTTGCTTTGCACATTTTCTTCTTGGCTGGATTTTGTATTTTTATTATTTCAGCCCTGTGGTTCCATCCCTCTTCACAAACAGCCTGAGGCCCTCATCTGGAAAACATCAAAGACCGACAAAAATTGTAAGTGCCAGCCTCGACATGGAGCCTCATGATGAGCTGCATTCTCGAAAATTGACCCTTACGAAAGCTAGCGGGGGGAAAAAACTGTTTTTTGGAAACCATGTGCACAGCAGATGGGTGGCTTCATTAAGCGAGCTGTGGATGCAGCACCCGTGTGACCTAGATTCGAGTAACTCAACAAAAACGAATGGAATGCCTACACATAAGCAGCCTTCAACAAATATTTTTCTGCAAAGAATATCTACAATACCCAAACTTGTTTTAGATTTTACATCTATGTATTCACACAGCAACACTTCATGTGAAGAACTCAATTAGAGGCAAGTGCAAATATCAACGTATGTTCTCATTCTAACCAGCACCTATAGTTTCACAGCCCAGCACCGTAGGCAACTGCAAAAGTCCAAACGCGATGATAGAAACTATACTTATAAAGACAGAGGAAGCTTCCAAAAGCGTTTGTAGGATTAACTTAAAATGCATGTCTGAGAACGCATTAAGCTTGTGATCAAAAGCTAACCATATTGTTTTGACAGAGGGTATTTAAAAAAAAAAGGTTGCAGCAACGTTGAAACAGCACCATACGTCAACACTGGGGGTACTTCTATATAACCACTGAAACATATATACCACAATTTCCTATGACCAAATGACTCTGAATGTGCCCGAACTTGTCCAATCTCAGTTGCTAAGCAAGTCTTTTTAATGCGTGACTTCACCACACAAGTCATGTTGTTGTAAGAAGCTGCAGGGCTGCACTCGGTGGTAGGAAGCAGAGTTGTAGGATGGACAATACAGAGGTCTGTGCTACTACGTTCTCACGTCTGTATATTACGGTTTTAGTTGTCATTTTGGGGACCCAGGCCACTTTTGAAAATGAAACTTCTTTTCCTGGCCTTTAGTGCTTACCTGGTTAAACAAAATAGCCATGAAACACGAATCCATATTTACTCTAGGTTTTTATTTTTTCATAAGCACAGCCTTTTCATGGCATCAATATTATGTAAGCCAGAACAAACAACCCGACAGTGCAAAATACTTCAATCGCAAACTTGTGTTTTGTATAAGGCGGGCGAGCATGACACTGTGCGTTGGGTGATCTACAAAGACAAAGACAAATCAATACCTTCAGTGTTGGGGTCGGCTGTGAAGTCCTGCGTCTGTAGGATCTGTTCAACAATGTCATCGGCATCCACCCTTGTGGCGTCAAACCGCTTCAGCTGGTTTTCCACCGAGTCCTTACGTCTACACATTCCACACAGCGCACTATTGTCACGGGAAAAGCCTTCAAAAACGCTCTGTAAAAAATCATCATTCGTGAGCACGATTTACAACGCCTTGCAAAATATGTCTTCAGAAATATGCAATTAGCAGTGTGGAAACCAGTGAGCAACTGTTAATAATAATTGCATTTCTACAGTGCTTTTTTCACCCGAGCGTCACAAAGTGCTGCACACAGCTGTCGTGAGAACGGCACGTCAGCAACGACATAACAGCAAATCAGCAGCAATAAACATTGTTACAAATCTGAGCTGTGGAGAGACTGTTATGTCAACAATAATATCAGGACAGTTCAACTGAATGTCAAATAGCTATAATTTATAGGACATATAATAAGCAATACAAAATAATTGTTCAACAAGCAAGGAAGGTACAAATGTTCCCGAGCAGGCACAGGTTAGCAGTGAGCCATCATCCCAGCACTTTGTGACGCTAAATTTGCCGAAGAGAGGCGTTGTAATGGAAGACGTTCATGCTTGAACTTTTATGAACCTTACGTGCGTGGGTTTATCCAGGTTGCCTAGTACCACCCCTCATGTAAAAAAATATATTTACAAAACAAATAGTAAAGGCATTCATATGCATGAACCTCCTGACATTCGTAACCCTAGAAATGTCCTGGATATAAAAATTATATTTCGATACAAACAAAATAAACTATATTTTTGTATTAAGCTGCACTTTTGTCACTGCACCAGAGCCAGATCCAATTACCGAAAATCGTCGAATTATTTCAGTTAATCTCCAGCTCATCATTGACAAACTGAGGGGCAGTAAAATAACATTTTAAAAAAATCCACGATTTTTATCCAGATTCTATCAGCATTATATCACAAGACGAAGAATCAATGTGCGTCTCGCACAGAAAATATCCTGTGGAGGTGACCTTTAGAGAGCTACCTCTAAAATCCCTTTACGTAACATTCTTTCCACCAAACAGGGGGCAGCACTTTGCCACCACGCAAATGATTGACTCATTGAACGACATGCCAAGCGGTGTATTATTCTGTGAGCTGGAGTTTATTCAAATTAAGTGAGGAACAAAATCTGACGTGATATTTTTTAAGCAGTCATCGTTGACAAAGAAAGTCAACAATGAAGGTCGTTATGATGATGTAGGTTTTCACGGCTCGATGCACGATAATTGCTTCGAAAAGCTGCTCTCGGGACAGCCGCGTCGATCGCTCTCCTCTCTCTCCATCGCGACGTTTCGCCTCGAGGCATCCTCAGGCGCCTGAGGATGCCTCGAATGTGGGAGGCGAAACGTCACAACGGAGAAAGCGATAGACGCGCCTGTCCCGAGAGAGCAGCTTTTCGAAGCGATCATCAAGCTCATTATACTTGATAACCTCATTATCACCACAGGCGGCCTCCTGGGTAAGAATGCAGGATATCAGCACTACCATCACAGCATTCCGACATCTTTCCCAGCCACCTCAAAAAATTATATTCTCAAGCATGTGTCAAAGCGGGCTGGGATATGACCCAGCAGTATCATGTTCACCTCTTGATGTAGAGGTTCATTCTTCACATCTGCCAGGCCACCCTGGTTATTATGATAGATTATGCCTACAATATATGCTGTCTGCTTCACACAATACGATCAAGATCCCCTAGACATCAATCAAGCTCGCAATTGTATGCTGGCATCATGGTCCACATCTGCCAAATTCAAAACAATGACCTGTAAATCACTGCATTGGGATCACAAACCACGACATCACCCACAACCCCCCCCCCAAGCCTGACACCGTGGACCATGTCTGTGAAACATTGCACCTTCACGATGACAGCCGTGACCCTGTAAAAACGGCACGAACCCCAGACGTTCTAAATGACACCGATTCCAGTTATAAAAACACACACACACACACCTGTACTTGTCGGTGGGCTGTGGGGGCCGCGGAGGCTTCACGCGCTCCTGGTTGATGCTGTCCGGCATGCTGCCGATGCCCGTGGATGCGCTGCTGTCCCCGGACGTGTTGCGCCGGTGTGTCAGGTCGCCTAGGCTCGAGGCGCGCGAGTGCTCCGTGCTGTACCCTGCTGGCACCAACAAACGCGCGGGGTAAACGTTTGCTGCCGCCGCCGCCGCCGCCACGCGCACGCCTGGGTGACCTCCGTATCCTCTGGCCGTTTAAATGAACATGCAGCTGCACCATCTATCGTATTATAATGCAGAGCAAGTGTTTGTATCCATGGTAAGCGCAAATTTTATTTGCACAGCAATAAGACTTTTAAGTCTTATTTCAGTTTTACATCCCACTTATTTACTTTTCTAAAACACTAAACACTTTCAGATTGAAATTCCCACTTTTGCACTACCTTCAATTCTCAAGCACTCTTCTTCCTTTATTCGGACATCAAACGAATGTGTTAAATGATTGGAAGAATACTGCTCGTAAGGCAGATCCTCTCCTCGTGGTTTCAATAGAACAGGTTTCTCCAATTGGGATTTTTTGGCAGGCCACATTAAAGATCAGTATGTGTTGCCTGGCCACATGACGTTACGTGCTTTTGTGCGGTCATAATGCAGATGCATGAGCCCAATGGTCGTAATCGCATGCCTCAATGTCTCTTCTCTCCCTGTCATCCCACTAATCTGTACCCTCTGTATCTCAACAATATATTTCTCTTATCAGGCAAGCCACTTGTTCCTGAACCCCCTCAATGTAATAAAACTTGGATTTATGGAGCCTCAAATTGTGACACCATCTCAAGATAATGTGTAAATTTGTGGAGCGTTACACACGCCAAAGGAACTTGGACGAGGTAAGATTTTATTTTATTACTTTTCAGGGAGGTTGCGTAACTGCTCATAAACAAAGCAATGTTACACTGTCTTACATTGTTGATTTGTGACTCACATGGTGGGTGGCACAATATTTATGGTTTGAAATGTATATGCATATAAATACACCGCTGTGCTGCTCTGTACAATGCCATATACAACCAGAAAAACTAAGGTTTGCTGAACCCTCTGAGCCAAAGTGGTGTTTGCAGACTTCACCCGTTTGGCTTCAAATCACTTCACCATTTAGCAAAAATTGAGTTCACAACACCAAGTTATCGCCATCATTGTACTCAGCCATGATGTTTTTGATGCATAATAAGCAGCTATGACCCTCCAAAACCCTGCAACACCAGCCGATCAAATCTCTCACACACAAGCTGGATTCATCATGCCTTCTCCAGTGCTTATGTTCCCCAAGATTATGGTCCACATTTTGGCTGCTTCTCCATCACAGTTACCATTTATTGGCCATCTTTACCCTCCAGCCGATGCGCCCAGCAAAAGCCTACGTTCTTCTTAACGGTCAACATATCTTTAATTTGTATTTGTTCTGTGATGAGTACCACACCAACAGAGAACATGAATCAAAAACTGAAAAGTTGCACGGATGAGCAAAGAGATACAAGCGTGGACTTACACACACACACACACAAATCCATGGATCCGTGTCAAGGTACATTTTAATACCAAGACCAAACACAAAAAGGCCCAACATATAATGTTACCACACCCAACGTGAGGATGGATTAAACACAGTGTGGCCTTACCATTAAAGTTTTACAAGTAACCAAAAACACACATCGAGAGGGTCGGCTAACACGGTCCCTTTATATCAACAGGGATACAATTACACGACAACTCATCGTGCCTTTCAGAGAAGACCATTGGACCAAGCAGCAGACAACCCACATCGATAGGACAAAGAAGACAATCGGCTCTCTTGCTGATTAGTGAAAGGCAGCCCGTGAACGTGAACGAACTGGCACAATAAGCGCATTTGGTGCGTGACGGTGCACTTCACGCGGCGCTGCCAAGCGACGCCGTAAAACGATCGTTCTGAAGGGGGCTTCATTGGTTTAGTCTGGGGGAGCCCGCGGTCGTGCCCTCCACTTCATCTCCGCACGAGGTCATTCACGGAGGGGAATACTGGCCGCTGGGCGTAAGCATCTGATCTGCCAACACCACGAGCTGCATGGAACAATCAACGACTCTCCCACTTCGGTATGGTCGTGAAATGTTGACCTGCTCATGAGCAATACCCATAACGTACCCGGCACTGCAATGCACCCACACCGTACCAGCCCAACAAGAACAGACACTCGTTCAGCATGCCTCTACCTGTCTTCGTTTGCGATCGGCTTACGTCAGCAACATGTACGCAGTGAGAAAACAAAGCACCTGACAGAGCTGTACCTGAGATTCTGGAATGCTGGCTGGCAGAACTGGAGCTGCGAACGTGTCCCGCTTGAAAGGGTTCATCTGCACACAACATATTCATTTCTGCAACACGTTAATGCACACCAAATAGAATGGTGAACACATCAAGCACATTAGGTAACAAAGGTAACAAAGGACATTTGTTTAGACGCTGAAGATAATTGTTGTTGGAGTGTGAGAGTGTTATTCAGGAGAGAATGGTTAGTAGTAAGACGGTTTACTGTATTAAATTCAGGAAAGGTTAATACCGATGTACAGCTCATGGAATTTCAAACAAGTTCAAGGCTTCCATAAGTCCTCAGGTTGCATCCCAAAGCCAAGTATCCAGTTCCAGCACAAGCAGATGTGTCCCACCAAGTAGTCAGCCCTGAAAGTATGCAGGAATCTTTAAATAGCCGCATGCCATCAAGTCAGGAAGAGAAATGGTAGGGTTTAATTGCAGCTCCCTGAGACCGACTGCTTCCAAATGCACTGCTCATGCATATCCAGAGAATGTGTTTTTTCCTCCAAAAACACTTACTGGCGAGATCTTTATTCTTCAACCACTTTCCTGCTGAATTACAAGGTGCAAGACTGTCATCATTGTAGATTCAATTTAATCTTCTAGACATTTATATTTCATCCGAACCTCTTCAATGCCAAAGAGCAGTGTAAAGAAGACTAATATGCGGTAACACATTTTTCAGACGAATTCAAATCTGCTCTGAATGCAGAGCAGATGTATTTCACACCACACTTCGAATATTACGGCAAACTGATGTTAGACTCCAGGGTGCAACTGTATTCAAAATTATTAATGAGCTGTTGGCTTAAACATCATTATAATAACACAATAATGTGACTGCATAATTTGACTATTGTTGTTATCTTCTGCACAACACACACTGAACCATATGCATAAAACATCAATAACAGACTGAATCACTATTCTTTACTGATTTTTCTTGCGTTACACATGGGTCCTAATGAAAGCATGAAAACAGAAATTCAATGATGCATCAACTCAAAAACTTTTTTTACACAGTGGCCAAGGCTAAGTGTCCCGGGCTGTCCAACACAAGTGTGAGGCTTCGGTGAATGATTTTGAATAATTTTGTCAAGCACTACCGTCGTGTTACTGCGATGGATGCAGCATTAATAACGTATGGAAGTGATGAGAATGCCATCACCCGTGCCCTGAACACACGCATGAGACCAGGACATTACTGTGCATATTCTCGATGTGGCCACGAGGCTAAGTACGAAGCCGGCTTTACCATGCTCCTGTGGTCGAAATAGTTACAATAATTCTAGTTGTATTACTGGTATCTCATCTCATTGTCAGAAACCGCTTAATCCTGTACAGGGTTGCAGTGAGCCGGAGCCTATCCCGGCAGACACAGGGCGCAAGGCAAGGAGATATCCATGATGGGACGCCGGCCCATCACCGAGCACTGAGGGCCATTTGGTCTGTAAGCCAATTAACCTCTGCAGCAGCGTGTGTTTTGAACTGTGGGAGGAAACCGGAGTACCCGGCGAAAACCCATACGGACACGGGGAGAACATGCAAACTCCACACAGAAAGGCACCCGAGCCGAGATTCGAACCCGGGACCTTCTTGCTGTGAGGCGACAGCGCTACCCACGAGGCCACCGTGCCGCCCTGTATTACTGGTATCCGCAACGAGAAATACGGTTATTGGTTTGTGGCACGTTTAGAAATGTCGTGCAATAAATATAAAACGTTTATCTTTATCCGTCAGACTACATACTAGACTGGCAAGGGAGAGATTGCCAACTTGATTGCACCTCATATCAAGGCCGTGGGAACAATTGGGTGAATTTCGTACATTAGTGCATTACTAAAATTCCTCTGGCGATTGTTACCATAGAGGATTGTTTAAATGGTGACTGGTTTACTTATAGTTTTCAAGCCCTGCTTTGCTAAAAATGGGTTCTCAGATATTATAAGATGATGGTCATAACATTAAACAGATATGGCATTCAATTTGGCTCTGCACTTAATTTAGAAAAATTCTAACTGAAAATTAAAATATCACTATGACGGTCATGCTGCACACTACTTCATGACAACGCTGAAAACAACAATTGGATGAGATCTGGAATAAACATGTTTTAGTATTAAAAACCCACATCAACATTAACACACCTTAAGCCTCGTGTCGGATAGCATGAGACACACAGCTAAGGAACACACCACAAGATAAGCGAAATTACATTTTTGGCGACAGCATTTTTGTGGGTGCTGAGCGAACGTGTCTGAGGAAGCTCTCCGTCTGCATGGCTCTCTGGATGAGCTCACCTGCAGGTAACACACTGGGCCGATTCTTGTTCTGACGTTGTGCCAAAGAACCCGGGGTGCTGCTCCCATCATCACCAGGGCCCTTGCTCTCTGGCTGCAGGGTGCCGGAATCCTCTCCGGGCACGGGTAGAGGCATGGGTGCCGGTGGCCTGAAGACACATGTATCTACTTAATTAGCATATAAGTCTATCACACACACCCACCAGATGAGACACTGCTTCCACTCCTCAGGGTCTTGCGCCAGCAGTCAAGAGATTTTTCCATGTTCACGGTTTTAAATTACAAATCCCTCTGTACAGTTTAGTGTCAGCTCATTGGCAGTCACCCTCATCTTCGTCTGCCACTTTCCCGGAGCCACGTAAAAGCTTGCCGAGCCCTTCTTGCCAATGATGCGTGAAGCGGTCAGCGCCACACCTGGCTGTCCATCATTTACACACAACACCAGTTAAAGCGGAGCTGACCTCGGGGAAACCGAGGTTAGGTTCAGACTCCACTTTAACTGGTTTTAACCATGGGCAAAAATCGAACCCAGGTTGCAATGATAATAGCCTAATAGACTAACAACTGTGCTACTTGTACAGCCCCCCCCCCAACCTATACACATGCCCTGAGGGCACTCAAGCCGACATCAGCTATTACAGACGTGTGTGTGTGTGTGTGTGGACATCTGTGGGTGGCCTTATGAACATGCTCTGGCTTTGATCTGACCAAATAAATTAAAGGCCAATCAACCGAAACGACAAGATCTTTCATCTTCCCAAGGGTAATAAAAAATCATTGTTAATTAATCCATTATGAAAATGTTCAATGTACCCAGTGTGTGCACATGTTTATACAAGTTCACATGACAACAACCCAAATGGCTGTCTGTTTCCTCCACTGAAGCTATTAAGTTAGGTGGGAGGACAGGAAATATAATTTACGTTACTGTAAATTACCAAGTCAGTTTTGCATCAATTGCGATTTTTTTCCGTGTATATTTTATAGGAACTCAAAGCCACTACATAATTGAAATATTAAACTCAGACAACAGTCAACTAAATAATGTTTCCAAAATTTGAACCATTGTAAAAGATTATAAACAAAACATGTTGTCCGTGTGCGAAATAAATATAATTACATCTTAACATTTAACGTTTTAACCCATTTTAACACCAGCTGCAACCCCGTGAGGACAATTAACCTAGGTTAGTAGGCGTTTGGACTTTTGCATGAAACCGATAAAAACCTACTCGTGTGCAAGGACAACGTGCAAACTCCAGACCGAAAGGTGCCCAAAGCTGAGAGTCAAACCTAGAACCTCCTGGCTGTGATACTGCAGTGCCACTCACGGTGCACACAATGTCCCCCTATTGTCCTTTCGTTTAATTTTAGAAAAATGGATTTATGGGATTTGTCTCGAAACCATAATTGTTAGGCAAATGAAGAGCTTATAAAAAGCATATCCACTGCAACCAGCTTGCAACAGATCTGTGGTAAAAGATAACGCAACCCCGTGACTTAGTTTGCATAGTGGTGCTTGACTTTTGCAATATACTGAAACCTTTTAGAACACATAACCGCAGAGATTTCCCAACTGTTGATTATTTTTGTTACCGATCATAGCTACTACTTTGCATTAAGCAAGTATTTGCGCGTAATTCCCAATCGTTTTAAAGTACAGGTTCACTGTATGCAAAATGATCATTTATCTAAAGCTGCTGCGCATCATCCACTTCAAAGTAATACAAGATGTCTCCCAGACTAAACAGAAAAGGTTGGAATCAATACCACATTCAAAGCCAAATGAAAACCGATAGGCATGGCAGCCGTACTTGTCGAGTCAATAGATAACTATGCAAGTCACCAGCTCTGTGGGCAGCTATTAGTCACCGAATAAACTCTTCAGATGCTGCAGCAGCTCTGCAATGTGTCAATGTGCCCTTGTTTAATCTCTGCTAACCATTTGGTGGGAAGCGTTTCTTAGTGTGTTAAGTGTTTACTTCATGTTTACGGCTAGGGTTTCACCTTTGCACAATTGAATAGTGTACATTCGTTGTAGCACCTTGTGATTTTATGTATTGTTTGCGTTGTTTAGTTCCAACGTTTGTTGCATCACAGGAATCCCGCACCCAGAGCTTGCGAGCTCACCGGGTATCTTTTGCTGCAATAATAAACACCTATTTATCTAGTTCTCCACCTTGGAATGGTTTTCACTGCACTACACAATGTATGTTGACATTCGTCTCTCTGGCATTTTAATACATAGATTTACGTAGAAACTAAGGGCACACAAGGCAATAACAGCTTCAACACATGCTGCAATTTGTTTAAGTGTTAAACTTACGTTTTGAAGCAGGGGTCTCCAGAGAGCAGAGTCATCCCAATATTGACCTAAGAAGTGATCATACACAAATAAAAATGGACTTGCAAATGTCACGCAACGCAATTTCAACGCGACAATAAATAACACATTGTGCAACAAACCCAGCAACAATTTACACTTTTATTAATTAAAACAATAGCAAAAGGACAAAGGTGCGTCTAAGATGTACGTAAACAAATTAATTTCAAGGCAGCTTAAGGCAGTGATCTCCGACCAGTTGATCGTGATTGACAGGTCGATCCCAAAGCCTTGAACAGTCAATCTTAATTTAGCTGTTGGGGGCTAACGTGTAATGAATCATACGTGTAATCACGTCACCATACAGTGTAGACATATTAAATGGGGAATCAATTTGGAGGTCGATCATGGGACCATCCAGAATCCAAATATTCAGAATCGATTCTGAAAGTGATGTGTTTAAAAAGTTTAGAGACCACTGACATAAGGTATTAATGGAAATAACAGGTAAGTCAACAAATTGAAAGTGTAATAGTAATATTTTAGTCAACCAGGCTTACTCAGTGAGCTTTACACCAGCAAACCTTAAAATAGTCTTAGTAGGGGTGAAGTTGGGTAGTAGTTTAAGTCACTTAAAATGATGATTGCTTCGAAAAGCTGCTCTCTCGGGACAGCCGCGCCGATCGCACTGCGCCTGAGGATGCCTCTAATGTGCGAGACGAAACGCCGCGAGGTGGAGAGAGGGGAGCGATCGACGCGGCTGTCCCGAGAGAGCGGCTTTCCGAAGCAATCGCCACGCATCGAGCCGTGAAAACCCACATCATCGCTTAAGATGCTCAATGTAACCTCCCACTTTACGTACACACCGACGGACCGCGTCATTCACACGGGCGTCATTTCCAACACCGTTTGAGCGCTCACGTGCCTTGAGGATGGAGTTGTCCTGCCGTGCGTTCTTGGTGTCGTATCCCTCGAGCAAACAGCGGCGGGTTGTGCAGCGCGAGCCGGCAAACTCTGCCATGTTCAGGTCGGCAAAACCCAACTGCAATCAAACACAAATCGGCACGCGAACCCCATCTATATATCACAAGCATCTAAGAGGTGGCTCGACGCACTGCAACGGTGTCGGAGCGTGTCGGAGATATGAGCCAGCACTGCTTATATCCTGAATTTGAATTCAGACAGCGGATAATATTTAATCCAGGTGCTCAAGAGGAGCAAACGTATAATTCCAGCCTATGCAAACTCATTTTCTTATGTATTACAGTTTAGAAAATGTTTCTGTAATGGCTTTACTGACAAGGCGTGAACCCAATTCACATAGCATTAAAAAAAAGTGTTGCAAGTATGCTTACGCTTATTGTATTGACATAGTTATGTAGCTGTGGAGGGGATTTTTTTATTATTTTAGAAGTAGCTATGACATCCTCATCTATGGTCTTCCGCTCGCGCAGGGTGCTGTACTGCTGTCACAGATCATGGAAATGTGTTCATCTCATGACGCAAAAATGACGAAACGATGAAATTATATCATCTCTAAAGATTGTATGAAGCTTAAACCCTTCCCGTGGGCAGAAAACAGATTTCAAAAACAATTTCGGTTTCGCAAGGATGCAAAACAATGGTGAAACTTTTTACCGTGCTTATTATAATTTTTATATCAACTGATAATATGGTGAAACTATTACCACACTTTAAATGGCATTTTCAATACTGCCACTTTCAAGTATAAAGTACTGTGTACAGCTCTGTGGTAATAGGCTGCTAGATGGGGTATTCCCAACTCTCTGTGTGAGTGACGGGGATTATTTTGTCACATTTCCACAGGCCGTTGCTCGGTGGGTTGCGAAGGCATGGAGCATAGTCATGAGAGCGCATTGGAGAACAAAAACAACGCATTTTGCTTCCACAGTCACCAATGAGACACGAGCACAATCTGGGTGGTTTGGTCAGAGGAAGCATTCTATTTATCGGAAGGGAAAACATGCCACACGGCACGTGGGATAACTGGAAAGCAGAACATACCGCCCTATTTATATGCAAGACAGCTGGAAGTCGGATACATGTGACCCAGACATATGACTCAGCTCTGTCACTCTGGTGCATCTGGTTGTTGAAAAGTGATATGAATAATCCACAACAGCCAAACCGTTGCTTCAAATATATAATTTATCGTGAAGTTGTGTAGCAATACGCACAAGGGCGTATCAGTTGTATTACCAACAGATCATTTTATTTCAGTCAGTTGCTTATGTACAGAGTAAACGATATCCACAACATATTTAATGAACCAAAGATGCACTATGCGATATCCGTCATTTTACTTGCATTTCAACAACACTGATATTAAGTTACTGATATATCACTGGGCAAAATATGTTTCGTGTCCATTTACACACACTTCAAACACATTAGCCAAACAAACTAGCTGCATGATAATTGTACACATATCAAGGGACAGATGTAATTAAGAGCCACATTAATTACTTGCTACTATCATTGGTTATATTTCTTTACAAACACTAACGTGAGTCTGCTGATGACAGCAGGTTAAGAAACATAAGCAATATCTTAAATGGCAGCCTACCATCTTACCTTGCTGTATGCCTTTCCACCTTTAAGTTCCTTAAAAACAAACACAAATAAAAAAACAGATGATAGTCCAGTTGCTGTGCCGAACAATTACCTGATTACAGGAAGCAGTGACGATACATTTTTAGAAAAACTCATGTAACGTGAGCATTTTAATGATACAGTACCACGCAAACTAAAGTACAACTGTGGTTTTAAAACTAAAACACAAATGAACATTTTCATATCAAAGGATGCATTTTAAGCACGAGCTTTTGTCAAGAGCCTGACTGTCAGTGTGCCTCGCATCACTCATAAAAGAGCGTCGGATTACATCCACTAACCGGTCATGGGCGATAGATAACGCTCTACTATTTGGTTACTTTTTGGAAGCGTGCGGATGGCATAACTGCGTGCTAATTGCACGCCCTTCACATTTGTGTAATGTTTTAGTGTGGGGAAGCATGAATTCCATTTGATAGCCTCAAACGAAACACACTATTGAAACAGCATGGGATCTGGATAATTGTTGGCAAGCCGTGTCCACACTGGACATTGGCAATCTCCAGAGAATGTAAACATAATAAAGATTATTTATTGCTGCATCGCACGTACAAAAAAATCCACCACCCTTCCCTTATGTGAGAAGGAATGTCCATAATTTACCATAAAAAACCCCCAGGGGAAACGCGATAATCTGGGAAACAGTGGTGTTGTGCATTTTCTCACATGAAACAGATAGCTTAAACAACTACAAGCTATCTGTTAGTGCAGCACTGTAATAGCAAACCAAACCTTACTTCTTGATATTATACATATGACAATGTTAAATATTCTGGCAAAGCATTCTATAAATAAACAATTTTGTAAACAAATACGTTTACCTGTTTGAAAAACCGTTTTTACTTGTTGAAACTACCCGCAGATCTTATATAAGTTGGGATATGAACGTCCCGGGAGCATGCATTTCGTAGTTATTGGAACTACAGAAAAACCATTCCAAGATACTGTACAATGCAAGGCATGTCCCCCCGTTTAAACGGGCGCATCCACTTTCCCTAGCAACCATGGGAATACATAAATCCGCTTTTGAAAATCACCATTCCGATGTACAGCCATTCCTTGAGCGATGGGGCTTGATGAGTAACCGCACAAACAGGCTGAACCTCAGATGGCCACGAAAGCACCACACCCCTATAATTGCATGCAGGGCGCAACAGCCTTTCACAGTTAAAACTCCCCAAACCTGGCAGCAAAGAGGATCACCTAAGCCGCACCTAGCTGGTGTCTGTCGCTGATATCATCTTCAGTCGTGGTTTTTTTTCAAGGCTGAAGGGCTCCTCGTGTTTCGTCTTCCCCCGTGATCCAGCCGCTGATGAATCATCAACATCATCACTGCCCACTGGCTATCTACTACTGTGTGAAGGCCTCGTTCAAGCTGCTGCTATTCCTCACAGCTTCGCATCCGTTTATACCTTGCACACAAGCTCCATCCATGCGGCAGTCTTATGCGTTGCCCCCTCTGGCTACCACTCCGTAATTATTCCCGGCCAACAGTTATCATTACTACTTGTGACAGTGTCCTATCAAAGCCTGCTAACTTTAAAAAGTCAATATGGTGGTTCGAATTTGCTTAGGTTCTCTGATCAGTGTGTTCCTGCACGCGTTTCATAGCTTAATTCCAAACATTCAACTCTCAATTTCTGGCAATAATACGGGTGTTAAGATCTTAACACCAAATAGACACCTTTCACAAAGTGTCTAGTTTGCAAAAGCCACACATACTTGTGGCGAAATATGCAAACAGGAAGCTTCTTCCCACAAGCAGTGTAAACTACGCATATTTCAACGTAAATGAAAACGTTACTAAATTAGCTCCGTTTGCAATGCCCTTTAATCCTTTAAAACAAAGGCACGTCGTCATAAAAAGGTGCAGTTACAGCACTTACAGTATCAAACATTATATGGTGGGGAACCTTATCCCTAATGAGGGCCAAATTGGACCTTTGGCGGGTCACACATTAACACATACTTTGGCACAATGCCAGGTAGAACATATTACTCCTCCAGTACCTAATTAGCGTGACTAAGATGCTTGTAGTCACCGATAGAGGTTTCAAGAGTCATTTCCAAGTGGTAGGCCTTGGGTTGGCTGGCAAGCCACCGGTCAGATAAGTTTCCCCACTCCAGTTGTACGCATTTTAAAAACCGAGTGCCCATGCCGCAGTCTCCTCCACGAGAGGTTCAGTACCAGTGTGAGCCCTCTGCTGTCTTCTGTTGTAACGTACCTTGCGGATGGACACGCGACACACACAGTGGTCCAGGACTCCGCTGGTGGGGCTGGCCGTCATCTTGCACACAAACTCAAACGTCTTCTTCCATCGGACGCAGTTCTCACGGACCTCCTCCCTGCACGCAGGCAGTGGCACAACGCGGTCAACCACAACTCGCATTTCACACCGTCGACTAAAATCTCTCCGCGAAGTGCTGAACTCGTTTGCTTGTTGCGTTCAGACAATATCAAAATGCATCCAATAAGGGGTGGCTTGTGCACACGACGCCCCTGAGCAAGCATAATATTTGCATTTCTGGAGCGCTTTTCACCCGAGGGTCACAAAGCGCTGCACAGAGCTGCGGAGAGAACGGCGCGTCAACAACAACGACATAAGAACGGCAAATCAGCAACTGTAACGTTTTTTGGGGGGTTTTTTGTTCCAAATCCGAGCTGTGGAGAGAACGGCATGTCAACAACAACATCAGGACAGTTCAACTGAACGTCAAATCGTAGCAATATGTAAGGCAGCAGAAGAAAAATATGATTATAATGTTCTGATGATCTGTAACAATAATGAAACCAGTATAAGATCTGTTGCTGTCTGAAACAATCTGGCCAACAGTGACCATTTAGCGCTGGTGGTCAAAACAAGACTATGTATCATACAAGCAATATGGTGATGATACACGACATGCAAGGCACGATGAAAGGAATTGATATTCTGGTCCCAACAGTGTGTGTTTTAATGCATTATTTTGCCTACACTCTCTTTTAAAGTTTCGCAAGGTCACGCATCGTTTTTTGGATGTACCATCCCACAAAGTGCCTACGAGCAGACATTTGTTAGTAAAATAAATGGCTACACAGTATGCCGAGGGACATTCTTCGAGTGATGTGCGTGGCCGTGGGAAAGTAGTTGGCGCAGAGCGAACACGGTGCAATTTTAAGTCAAACTACGGAGGGAAAAGCCATTGTTTATGGTAAACAAGTGGCACAACAGGCGAGCGAATTCCACCATCATAGTCTTTACGAAAGCTGTTTGCGGCTGGCATTTTAAACCCGACCAAGCTGCGACAGGGAGACAAAAATACAAAAACACAAGTACAAACCTACTCTTCAAAGACAAGCAAAGCAAGCATCTTTCGACTGACAAGCTACCTTAAAATCTGCAATTCTATGGTTTCATGACTCACACTGCTTGCAATTAAAGTTGGACATCGCAACACACGAGGAAAACACATCAAAGAAAATGGATAAGTATTCATCCCCGAGACCGCACCATTTCAAGCACACGTGACTAAATCACAATAATGCGTTCAATCTTGCGAGATCTCAGAAGCTACGCCTGCATAGTGCTTTGATGGACAACAGCCAAATGTTTAATGGGTTATTGTAGATTACCGCAGACGGCAAATGGAACGAAACAAATTGCTGTACTATACTACGGTCTACCATCTATGCTTCCCGGCTTCATCAAACCGCACTGACCACAGCATGCTGAAAGTATGGTGATACACCGTCAAAACCTTCACGGTGTGGGGACGTCCTCACCCAGCAGTGGATTAACAAAGGGGCTGTCAATGTGCCGTACCACTTAAGAGATCAATGGTGTGCTAGCCTGCAGTAAGCAAGGGCAAACGCAACAGTTGAGAGGTTAAAGTTGGTCTCCCTGCCACGCCAGGGATTGTTTCCGTTTTGCTTTACTGCAACAAAAAAAGCCCTCTTTGGAGAGCTCAGTCGCGGACAAACCGGGCATGAGTGCAGCAAAAAAAAGCTTTGTGCTCAAGCCACACTGTCTACCCAACCCCCATCGCCCACTTTACTCAAGGAATTTACACGTTGCAGCACTTAATTCGGCAAAGCGAGTCCCCATTG
>JAZEWT010000010.1:20333260-20344419 GCA_036362905.1 Mordacia mordax
TAGTGCACAAGCATTTGGTAAAGTCACAGTGATTGCTTTTCAGAGCAGTTACGAAACGACGGGCGTGTGGCCATTTACTCTTATCACAGGAAATCTTCAAGATCTCGGACAAAGACCACGACGGGCATTTGGACTTTGAGGAGTTTGTGAAATACCTGCGGGACCATGAGAAGAAACTGAAACTCGTCTTCAAGAGCCTCGACAAAAACAACGACGGTAATGACGCTGAACCGTCGCATCAAGCGTGCACCGACCGACATGGTACATTTGCTATATGACAGTCAAACGTGTACACTGGTTCCAGGAAAAAGGTAATCTGACGAAACTAAATACACTAGCAAAGAATATGCATTCATTATGAATAGACACACATCACGTACATGTCGAGTTCTTAGTCCACTGCTGGATGAGGGCCCATTACACTGCGTAGGGGGTTTTTTTGACCATATTTCACCACTCTTGTGAGTGTGGGTTGGTGAAGGTGGGGAGCCTAGGTGTGCGTGCATTGTACCACAATATAGTTGCACTCGTTTAATATAGTATAGCAGTAAATAGCATGCACAATGGTCAAATAATGACACGGTAACCTCGTTCTTGACAGTTAAAAGGAATATTTTCTTTTTTGTGTACCATAAAACATCTTGCCGGGATCAAAATCAAACATTTGGAGCTCTTAGAGCTTGTAGTGCATCTCCTTGTGGTATGAACGTCTCTGCAGAATCAGGTCAACCAGTGTGTGGCACACGTGTGAATTGACTTCACCAGCCTCTCTATCGACATTAGTGCCACGTGTTTGATTTGTCATGCAAAGATGCTTTCACGTGGCAAAGCAAAACTTCAAAATGTTAATACTGTCACTGGTGATGGGCCGAGACCATACATTTGCTCTACTGTACTTGGAAACCCAGTTAGTGACAGATATCTGCCTTCAATCAAATCCAGAATATGCCTCAATATTCTGACAAGGTATTAGCCACCTGAGATAAATTGGCCACCTCAAAATAGGCATTTTAAAATTCTGACATACTTTACAATGTCTTATAAGTGGAATACATTTTTCTCATTTATATATCTCAAATTTCAGTTTATATTTTATCCATTATGTAAGCGTTAGCACAGTGGGTAATGTGTTGTGCTGTAAATCAAACCTATGTTTTGATTACAGACTGACTAACGTCAGTGGTGAGCATTGTTGTATCGCAAGAACCCCGCGTCTTGAGCACGCAAGCTCAATTGCTACTTTCTGCTGTTACAATAAACATTTATCTATCCTTGTGAAGTACGGTCAATCGATCCCTAATGAACACCATGTAATAGGGAGGCTAGCATAGCTGTTGAGTGTGGAATTAATGCTACTTCACTGTGGCCCATGAGCCAGCCGGGCCCATAAGCCAGGGGGCACCCTTGGGCTAGAGGGGCCCACGTCCCCAGGCCAAGAAGAGGGGGAAATTGAACAGCCTCATTCCATTCCTTGCGCCCAGGCCCGTGCTGCACTGTTGCATTGGGAGGCCCTCGTCCAGCAGTGGATTGAGAGGGGGGGTTTTAGCTGTGTATCAATATGGTTGTATGAGGAAGAGACTATTAATCTGCTTCTATATGCTGGTGTTGTGCTTGTCCTTTGAGTTTTTTTTGTTCTAATGTTGAGTCCACGGCAGGACGCATCGATGCCGCCGAAATTGTGCAGTCTCTGCAAAGTTTGGGAGTCGAGATCAGCCTCTCCCAGGCTGAAAAAGTCCTCAGGAGGTGAGACGTTTGTGTGCGTGGTTATCCAGATGCGTTATATCATCTTACTGCTGCATAAACAGCGTTGCGTATTCTGATCAACATTAGACACATTTAAAAAATACTCGGCGGAAAATAAACGTGCAAGTCCCTGTACTGTATAAATGTTAGTGCGACTGTTTATTTGGCCTGACATCTAAACAGTAGAGGAATATTTAAAGCGAGTCTTTTATGTTTTTGTGCACATTTGTTATGGGTACATTCCCCGAGTTGCCACGGGGTAGTGGGACATCCTTGGTGCCGTCTCCTGACATAAGCGTGTTCGTGCATGCGGAGTTTTGTGTCCCTTCTTGCGTCTCGTTTTCTTTGCCGCTTCAAAGAGGGGTTCGGGAGCGATCGTGTAAATCTGTCAATGTTCTGCTTCTGGGACTGATCGTCTGGTGGCCAAATAACGCAACGTGTGCTTGTGTAGCGCCTGTCAGTCTGCATCGCTGTCTGCAATCGCTTGATCGGCAAGTGCAGTGGTTGCTTGGAGTCCAAGGTTTACTTTTTAACGTGTCTCTAACGATCTTTCTCATTTAGTACCTTCAACCACAGTGCCAAGGCCTACTTCCCTGTACATATCAAATACCATGGTACTCATTTTCAACAGCATAATTTCGTTTGTCAGTAAACGATCCAATTGGTAATATGCTACATTGTCCAATATTTTTTATGGACAAATCGCGTGAGACGTTTTTATATAATTACTATGCGTGTAAATTTGTATTCCTAGAATTACCAGAGTTAAAACGCGTTTGAAAACGTACGTCTTATATTTTGACTTCGATTACATGTTAAATCGTCTTTACACTTATTTTCTACGGCGATGGACTGGCGTCCCGTCGTCGGGTGTATTCCTGCCTTACGCCCTGTGTTTCCGGGATGGGCTCCGGCTCACCGTGACCCTATATAGGATTAAGCGGTTTCAGATAATGAGATGAGACTTATTTTCTACTGTTTGAAATGACTGCATTCCGTATGCTCTATTAACACATTTAACACTGCTTATGTGAGATAACATTACATATTGTGTCCGGTTGTCTTCAATGGAGCCTAATGTAAAAAATAATGAACATGGTGCTCTTATCATTATCTAACACATGGCAATGCACACCACACTACAAGTCTTGCCATTCACAGTACTCTCATGTATTTACAGTGTAATGTGTGTGTTTATCATGAATGAAGCCAGAGTACATTGCTACTGTGTTTTGAATGGCAGTATACGTTCCATTAATAACTTGACCAATACAAAATCACATGTAACTTTATTAACTTCACAGTACAGACTTTCAATGACAGTAGCAACATTGGTTAATGCTAACTTAATTCTTTGTTTTATCATCTTCATTTGCAACCTTTTGGATTAAAATTGATGAGCTCTGTATAAACGTTGCCAACGCTTACACATTTTCTTATTTTGCACTGTGATCTTAACAATCTGTGGGGTTGTTTTATCCATTTCATACATTCTCCTTCCGGCTGTCATTAAATCCTTGTTTCATGCCTTCCTTCTTGCCTTCACTAAACCGGCAGAATCAGGATGGGGAAAATGTTTGGCACAATCAATTTGTAAGTAGTTGGCATGTTGTGCATCTAGCTGCTCAATACAAGTGAAATGAATATACAGTTCCTTGCAGTTTATTAATTACAATATGCAAGCTGAGAGTGCACTGGCTTCACATTGCCCATGGAATCTATGTGGTAGTTTCATCAGCAATGTGTATACATGTGTAAGGTTTTATTTAGTTCCACGATTGTTACATGGTAACTTAAAACTGAACTCTAGCCCAGTCAGTCAACTGATCTGCTGTAGGTGTTCTATGCTCATGTCCATACGTCCACTGGGTGACAGAGAACAGTTTGAATATCATCATTGTAATTGACATTCTTTTATTGTCCATAATTTACAAGTTGTTTCAAAATGCGTATAACATGAATCCGATATTTGTATCGATGCCAGTTATTCACCCAGGACAACCTCACTAAGTCTTGAGCACGTGGCTTTGTTTTGGGTGGAAAGTGAACGTATGTAGAAAGAGCGTTCCTCTGTGAGATGACACCGATCACTGCCATCTCCGGGCAAACTCCAGCTCCACACCTATACTTACAATACCCAGCAGACCTTGTCCTCGTGGCACCCATCGCAGTACTAAGTAGGCTCGATCTAGCTTGGCGTTGAGATCTTAGATGGATTTTAAGTGGCTTGGTTGTAGGCAAGTACTGTGCTGAAATGCTATGCAACCAACTAAATAAATTAATAGTAATACAACTAATAAGTATAAATCGCCACTTTAATCGTTCATGCTACCTTACAGCAGACATTTTACAATCTGATAGGCATACATGATAGACATTGACGGTTGTATTCTGAAGGGGTCTCCTGTTTATTTTTCTGGTAGAAGTCCGTGTTAGTGATGAGCCCAGTGAGTTTTGTTGTTTTGTCCTTGCGCTGTAATTCATCATAAGTGATACGACATGTCGTCCCTCAATAGAAAACAGGTATTCGACTATCAAGCCTTGCCATTACGTTTTCTCAGCAAGTAATAATAATAATTACATTCATAGAGCGCTTTTCACCCGAGGGTCACAAAGCGCTGCACAGAGCTGCGGAGAGAACGGCACGTCAGCAACAACGGCACCAGAACAGAAAATCGGCAGCAATAACATTTTTTTGTGGTTTAAGTAAAATTTCATCATTTTAAGGATTTGATTTAATAGTGTCAATAGAACGTTCTCCCTTGTTTTTGGTACTACGCATTTAACCAATGCCCCTGATCATCGAAAGCACTTCTGTGCACGAAAGCACGTCTACAATATTACGAACTTCACAATACAAGAAAATAACCCAGTGCCGATTGAAACCCATTGGATGTGTGTGCGTGTGCTGTACCACCTGCACCAGCTCATTTGATTAATTGGCATAGAATTGAGGTCAGTGCCCCTGGGTGTTTTAAGAGGTCACTGGTCACACACGGACATGTCGTGTTCTCCAGGTTATTGTTGCCATCAGCATGCATCATTGTAGTGTTGCATTGCTTAAAGAGAAACAGGGCACTCGTTCCAAATAACGGTGCCGTTCATTGCTTGAAGGCATGCAAGGCTGTTCATTCGCAAAGTGATAGATAATTTCACCTTTAAACTGAGATTATAGCATTGTGATACACAATTAAACATTGAAGAAAAATGTGATACTTTCATTATTATGTCCGAATTCGAAATCGCCTACCGATATGCTTTTCTACATTCTCACATTTCCCGCAAGGCGTTACCCACGTGAGAATGTTTACGTTTAGCCATTTGTCAATCCATGACCAAATGAGGCCTCTCCCATTTGGTGTGAGGTCATCGGGGTCTTAGACCATATTTCACGCCGGTCAATGCTGCTTGAAGATGGAGGGCAAAGCTGTTGGAACATAATTCAGTTGAATAACACATTTGGCTGCATAACCTTGTGTTGCCCTGCAGAATTTACAACATTCACAATATGCATCGCGTTCAGTCTAAAGGTGAAATGTGCATCTCGGCATCAATTGCAGTTGTCATTTTAGAATACCGTTGTGTGTTGCCGTGAAGAATGTTATCCTGAATACTCAAGCGTAATGTTCAACACTCCCTGCCGGTTACAGCATGGACAAGGATGGCACGATGACCATAGACTGGAATGAGTGGAGGGATTACCACCTCCTGCACCCGGCAGCTAACATCCGCGAGATCATCCTTTATTGGAAACACTCTACCGTGAGTGCCACTTGCAAATTAAGGATGTTTGAGAATTGTACATATTTGTCTGCATTACTGGTGCATTCTCAAAATGGTTTTGAAGTGTTGGTAAAAATATCTGAACTGTGTCGGTCATGCCATAACGCACAGGAATGACATTGCGGTTGCGTCACTAGTGATACATATACATATTCCCTGACCATAGCTTTTTAATCTTTAGTCTGAGTAATATTTTAAACGAATGTTAGGCAGTCGGACACAAACTGCTTAGGTGTGGGGTCTGCAAACTAAATGCTCCTAGTTTTGAGGTTTTATATGTGAAAGTAAAAATTCATTAAAGTGCTAATTTATGAACATTTTCAATGATCTCGTCTATGGACATTGAGGACAGATCATGATCATTTCTAATTATTTTCCCAGCAACGATTAAATAGTAGGTACAGGGTAGATAATGCCAAGAGGCTCACCTCTATCCAATGTAGGCAGCGACACTTTGTATTTACAGGGCAGGCAATGTAATGGCATTTTAACACAGTGTTATAGACCACCACATTTCTTATTATATTTCGTCAGTGTCTGTAAATTGGGGGGAGGGGTGTTACATCTCACAATATGAGCCATTACAGTTCTATAATTTAAAACAGCTGCCTGCACTCATGACCGTACGTTAGAAATTTGATAAGAAAGTGAGCTAATGTATGGACAATGACTTTTACTTGCCGTGACAGCTCTGCCGCTAACATTGTTTTAATACAACACGCTACTTTCAACGGCTCATCAGTAAAGCATTAACAGGCGTGCCTTCTCGAGCATAGAATTGGCTGAGGGTGCCAGCAGTCTTGCGTGTCCATTAATGTACAGTGGTTTGAGTTAAGGCGATTACCAAGCGAAAGCACATTACTCTCAGCATAAATTCAGCCCCTGTGCTGAGGACGGCCGCTTTAGTCGTTCCCAGCATTGGTAACGGAAGTGTGATGGTGCCGCTACACAGCGGCTGCAACGCGGTGTCGCCTGCTGCACGTACAGCACCGTGATTCACGTTCATCGATGTGGAATGCGAGGCTTTTTGTTCGAAGAGACAGGCGTATTGGAGTCGTGCATTGACTACGTACATTTCAGAGATACGATAAAGGTGGTTCGTTTGTTAATGTTGTTATCGTTGCTCCTTTGCCGAGATTATTATGGACTGCTAATGACACTGCAAGGATGAACAGAGTGCAGCGGTAGTGTTTTAAACGGTAACATTTCATCAAGGCCTCGGATTATTTCGTGACCGTTCGTGTTGATGATCCGCCGCGTTCTCATTCAATGGCGCGCACGGACGCCCACCGGCGGCACGGACGCGTCCGCTCGCGTCACCGCCTTTGTCTTCTCTGCACAGATTTTCGACGTGGGGGACAGCCTTACGGTGCCGGACGAGTTCACGGAGGAGGAGCGCAAGTCGGGCATGTGGCTGAGGCAGCTGATGGCCGGGGGGGCGGCTGGAGCCGTGTCCAGGACGGGTACCGCCCCCCTCGACCGCATTAAAGTGTTCATGCAGGTGCCGTGTTGTGGTGCTTCCAGTAGCATAATGGGCATGGGATCTGTGCGAACACCGTGTTATTTAGTCTATATATTATGGAGCAAGGGGTGGCGCGGTGGCCCAGTGGTTAGCGCTGTCGCCTCACAGCAAGAAGGTCCCGGGTTCGAATCTCTCGGCTCGGGTGCCTTTCTGTGTGGAGTTTGCATGCTCTCCCCGTGTCCGCGTGGGTTTTCGCCGGGTACTCCGGTTTCCTCCCACAGTCCAAAAGCATGCTCCTGGATAGGTTCATTGGCTCGCAGACTAAAATTGTCCCGCAATGCCCGGCGATGGACTGGCGTCCGGTCGTCCCGTCGTCGGGTGTATTCCTGCCTTACGCCCTGTGTTTCCGGGATAGGTTCCGGCTCACCGTGACCCTATATAGGATTAAGCGGTTTCAGATAATGAGATGAGATGAGAGATAATGGAGCAAGTGTTTGTATAGACTTCTTTCACACTGAAGGTACCGAGTTTGAATCCCTCATAAGGACACATTTTATCTGCACAGCACTAAGGCTTTTGTATATTGTTTCAGCTTTGCTTCCCACTTATATTGATTGCCCTCCTAAAACGTTAACACTTTCAGCTTTATATTCCTGTTTGTGCACTATCGTCAACACTCTTAAGCACTCTTGCACGATTAGAACTCCTTTATAGCACTTCTATTTTACTCACATTGAGTGGTGGTCACTACACAACGATGCGTTCATTAATCGCTCCAGCCCGCGTGCAGTCTGCACAAGGCTCGGCGCTCTGCACAATATGCAACCTCGAGTCGCGCTCTCTTTGGGTACGGTTTGGCGCGACGGCTGCAGTGGCGTTTGCGCTGCCTTCACAGGTGCACTCGTCAAAATCCAACAAGATCAGCATCCTGGCGAGTTTCAAGCAGATGATCAAGGAGGGCGGCATCTCGTCGCTGTGGCGAGGGAACGGCGTGAACGTCATCAAAATCGCCCCGGAGACCGCCATCAAGTTCATGGCTTATGAGCAGGTGAGCCTGCAGGGAACTCATTAGGAGTCAAGAGCTATCCTGTTGCTTCTTCAGATTAAAATTGCTGTGACCGAATTAAGGCAAAATTACAGGAAGAGTGCTTGCACATGACCTGCCTTGGCTCAGTTAAGACCTCTTCACCTTAACAATCGCATTCGGTGCACTGTTATACTATTATTAGTCATGTATGTTATTTCATAACCTGGTAGTTGTATTGGTTCTGCAACATCGTGTCAGTGCTGGTTTGTATTCGCACTAACATTTGCATCTTGACTTTGCTCCGCACAGATCAAGAAGTTCATCGGAAGTAATAATGTGAGTCTGGGCATCCATGAGCGCTTTATGGCCGGATCTCTTGCTGGGGCCACAGCTCAGACCATCATCTACCCAATGGAGGTGAGAACTCATCGATGGTACTTACGATGGTGATAATTACAGCAGAGACCCCGAATAAAAAAGATGGTATTAACTTGCAAGATAACCATTGAGGAAGAGATAGTCAACGTTGACGAAATCCATTTTATTAGGTCAGGTCGCGCAAAAAATGGTGTCGTTTAACCCTCCACCACCCGACACGGCCAATCAGAAAGGTTTGTCATGTGAACAGAACGTGCCAATTCCTTCGCTATCCCACCATCATGTTATATCTCATTATAAAACACTGTGGGTTTACTCTCCCACACACCGGTGTGCTGAGATGGTGAAGGAATTGGCACGTTCTGTTCACGTGACAAACCTTTCTGATTGGCCTTGTCGGGTGGTGGAGGGTTAAACGACACCATTTTTTGCGTGACCTGACCCAAAAATTGGATTTCCTCGATGATTTTGGTCACGAAAGCCTTTGAATTAAAGTAATTGTCAACATTGTATACATGTAAATGGTTATGCTTTTATATGATGAGCATTGCATGAGCTCTGTCCATCTCTGCCTGTTGTCAGACTGTAACTGGGGCAACAATAATTCTCATGAAACTTTAGTACAAGCTTTGGCTGCTGTTAATAGACTTACCCTGTGTAAAACTGGCCACATTGATTGTCGTGTTACACAAAACTTAGCGGTGAAGAGACGGCAATAAAAGTGTTCACCTCCAATTGTCAAGGCGTCTGCATCTGAACTCATGCTCAGCTAACCATGCCGTCATTACCTGTTGCATCGTCACATTGTGCGGCCAGGAAAGTAACGTTGCCAGGTTCAAGACTTCCCATGGCAAACACGTATTTGAAGGCTTTGCAGGATCCAAGCCTACGCACAATTCACCTCCCCTGATCGTGTTCGTTCTGCAGGTTTTGAAGACGAGGCTGACGCTGCGCAAGACGGGGCAGTATTCGGGCATGATGGACTGCGCCAAGAAGATATTCCAGAAGGAGGGGATTATTGCCTTCTACAAGGGCTACGTGCCTAACATAATTGGGATCATCCCCTATGCAGGAATAGACCTGGCAATCTATGAGGTCAGTGCTGATTGCAACACTTCCGCTCTGGCTTGACCTGGCTGAACCACCGAGAATATGTTTCACAAGTATGCTATTGTGGATAAATAAGGCTATGTGTTTTATAACAGTGTCTCTGCCCTGTATTTTATAAAGTGTGTTTTTCTAAATGTCTTACATTTAAATATATTATGATTAATTTTAATTAGTTTTTTTGTTAAACCCCTGTATATTATGGATGCTCGTTATGCCATGTGTGTAATAGGAGCGGTGGCTCAGCGGTTAGCGCGCTGGGCTACAAACCTGGCCACCCGAGTTCGAATCCCGCTCTCGGTTAAACACCAGTGACGATTTTCTGAACTGGTCCTGTGCCTCCCCTATGTCGACTCAGCCTCAAATGGGTACCTAGTGCAGTGTGTAACATTGCCACTAGGGAGACAAAGGCGGCTGAATCTGGTGCTGGTCACCCACCTCCTCTTGTGCCGTATCGACCTTCATTGGTGCTTGCTAACGGCACTTGTCCCTACAGTCCGTTGAGGCTATATGGGGATCTTTGGCTTTGTAATGCGTATGGTTAGATAACCTACAATGCACACGGTCTCGTCACGTCTTGGAATCCGATTTTGGCAGCAAAGTAGGGTTTATCCTGGATAACGGCTGGTTTGGTGAACATAATTTTTTTTAATGCAGCTGCTAGGCACGGCCCCAGGGGCTCAACATGTGATGGCAGGCAACAAACACCACCCTAGATATTCTAAGAGAGTTGACACGTTAATTAAAGTGAGCGAGCTTGTTAGCGCTTCGGGAAAAAAGAGATGATTGGTTGGATTCCAAAGTCGTGTTGTACTAGAGAGCCGGCAATAAGAGAAGGGTTTGGACCTGTAGCTTAAAACAAATTATTTGGTGAATCTACTTTGGCAGTGGTGCACATATAATAAAAAAAACTTTGTCAATAAAACCGCATTGGGGAAAAAAAGTATATTACAGATCATGTAGCCATTTTCACAGCACTGAGATGCTGCACAGCTAGATTATATATGTTTCTGGCCTCTGTGTATTAATATTAACTTTTCAGAGCAGTGTCATTGACACGTGTTGCGTTTGCTTGCAGCTTAATAAAACGAGGTTGTTATTGGCTGCATGGCTAGCGTTTGCCAGTGGAAGGAAATGTAATAAAATCTCAGCTTCCGGTCTTCACAAACACTGTCCAAAGTGGACATGATGTATGATCAACTGAAAACTGCTCTTGTCGTCTGGCTTGATTAAAAAATGTAGCGTTTTGCCTACGGGGGTGTAACTTAATGGAGATGTTACAACCGTAAAATAACTTCTACACTTTTTTTTGTTTATGCTTTAAAGACACTCAAAAACATGTGGCTGACGAAGTATGCCAAGGACACGGCTGACCCGGGCATCCTGGTGCTGCTGGCGTGCGGCACGGTGTCCAGCTCTTGCGGGCAGGTGGCCAGCTACCCGCTCGCGCTCATCCGCACGCGCATGCAGGCGCAAGGTACGGCACACGAAGGGCTGGCGTCACCCCGGCGTCTCACCGTGACTCTGTTTTGCGATGGATTTTTACGCCGTGAGTGACCTTGTCGAGTCATCCCAGAATGATTGAATCGTGGCCATGGCTTGCCGTCCATTTTTTTGAGCTGATGGCAAACTGATTGATTTAACGAGCTGTCAGCATCT
>JAZEWT010000010.1:20359112-20377725 GCA_036362905.1 Mordacia mordax
AGACGGAGCACACAGAGCCGGGACTGGGGGCCATGCTGGCGTGCGGGGCCGTGTCCAGCACGTGTGCCCAGCTGGGCAGCTACCCCCTGCTGCTGATTAAGACCAGGATGCAGGCTGGAGGTGGGGGATCTGTTCGCGCACGGCTCTGTCACTTGGGTTTGGGCTCAAGTCCCTGGGTCGCATTTCAAATTGAGACAGACGGTCTCTCTGCTGATCCGAGTGATGAAGTTTGCTTTGCACCTCCACTGCCCATTGATGATATGTGGACTTAATCGGGACGGTCTTGGTCTGCCTGAATAGCATGGGGTGCTCACATCCACCCCAGTGGCTAACGGATACAAAGTGCGGGTAAACCTTCCATCATAAACACGATTACCAGTTTGACAGATGTCATTTTGTAATGATGTAGGTTTTCACGGCTCGATGCATGATGATTGCTTCGAAAAGCTGCTGTCTCGGGACAGCCGCGTCGATCGCTTCCTCTCTCCACCTCGCGACGTTTCACCTCGCACGTTAGGGGCACACTGCGCCTGAGGATGCCTCTAACGTGTGAGACGAAACGTGGCGAGGTGGAGAGAGGGAGAGCGATCGACGCGGCTGTCCCGAGAGAGCAGCTTTTCGAAGCAATCATCAGATGTCATTTCGACACACTTTGTGTATTGGTGTATGTATTCACGGCTCGATGTACGAGAATTGCTCCGGACAGCTTCTCTTTCGGGGTCTCTGCCCTTTAGGGCAGCGTCATACGCGAGCGTGTGTCGAGTCTTTGTTGTTGCTACTGCCACTGGCAGCCTGGCGGTATCACCAGACGCTCCGCTCCATTTCATTTCTCCGTTGCCGTTCAGCGGCGCTCTACGGTGGCCCGGGCTCTCCACACGCCGGCACGTGGTCGTCGCTGTGGCAGCTGGCGGCTCGCGGCGGCTTCCTGGGCCTCTACCGCGGCGTCGTGCCCACGTTCGCCCGCGTCATCCCAAGCGCCGCGGTGTGCAGCGCCGTGTACGACCGCATGAAGAGCGCGCTCGGCGTGACGCACGACGCCGGGGAGCAGTGCCGGTGCGCTCACGACGAGGACCCCCCCGCCGGGTGATGGGGACGAGACGTTCCCGGTGTCCACTCGGCCGCGCCGACAAATGTACCGCGTTGAGACGATGCAATAACGCTGGTCTTCTTTCCATCATAACGAGCCATTTCTACTTGAACACCTGCACAGTCAGCAAATCATTGTCGCTTTGTTTAAGATGAATGAAAATTACTGTGCTCTTAAAAGCTGCGCTTTTGGGACAGCCGTGTCGAGTGTTCCTCTTCTTTCCTTCGTGACATTTTACACCCCCCCTGCCCCCTCCACGTTGATGGCATCATCGCAAACCTGTCAATGCCTCCAGTGTGGGAGGCAAGAGGACCGAATGAGCAGCTTTTAAGAGCAACTCTCATACATTGAGCCATGAACACCTACACGGACACATTCAATGTGTTTGAATATAGTAACGCTTTACGATGTTCAAATAACCGTTGGCAGTCTTCCAGGTAAGCTTGAATGCAGTTTTACTATTAATGGAATCAACTGTTGTGTTACAGCATATCACTGTTGTCTAAAGTACAAGAACAGCCATTTCATATAATTACTTGACGCGAATTCCATCTCTGGAAGTGTGTGCACGTGTGAATCGAGTGGTGACGGGATTGTGTGTTATCATCTCAGGCATGTGCGTGGATTTTTTTTGTGTGGATGAAAATGTTAAAAGTTGAAATAAACAACACGTTCCTGACAGACTGATGACGAAGGTGTGTGTGCGTGTGTGTGCGGCAAGATGTTTGGAATAACCACAACCCACCTCACTCACAGCGATTCAGTTCATTTCCAGAGTGGGTTACGGTCAGATTCAGGTATTTTGTTCCGTATCGCTTTCGAAGTTTCATTTGCACCCTTGTTTTACGGTGTCATGTGTGCGTCGCTTATACCTCCTTTGGAATTTTCCGTCACATACGATATTCGGTTGCATGTATCAAAGACATTGGACTCGCTCGTAATGAAGGAGTCAATGGCTCAACCTTCTTGGTATGATGACCCCCCCAATGAAAATATTTGACCCCAAATCTGTTTCCCCAACTTTCCACGCCAGCCCTAAAAACGCATCTGACATTACCAAGTCCACAATACGGAGAAGTTAGCTTGCCCGCTTTAGAGTCAATTCCATCTGAGTAAGGCATTTGGTTCGCTTTGAGTGTTGCTCATTTGTGTCCGCGAGGCACGTCCCAAGTCGTCCGTTCCTGTGTTCCGTTGAATGGCGCTGACGTTCCTCGCAGAGCGCGTTCCAAATCTGTCCTGCACGGTGTCCATGCCTCAGTCTGCACCCCCCAGCTCGCTGTCAAGGGCAATGGCTCACGGGTCGACAACCGCCGCTGAATAAACTCACACATCAAAGTGCTCGTGTACCAAACTGAGGTATATTTCCGCAAATAAAATGTCACCGACGAAACAAAGTGTTAATTTGAAAAGTGCACGGTAAGTGTTGATAATATAATATGATGCAATTCTGTTGAACAATTTCTCAAACCGCTTGATTTATTTGTTTTATCGACGAAAGCCTCACCCAGTTTCAAAACTCGTTTCATTCGGAACGTCGAAATAAATAATTACTTTCTTGCTAATTGCGTTTATAGAGCGCTTTTCACCCGAGGGTGACAAAGCATGTGGGAGGAAAACACAGGACGTCTACTCAGAAAACTCCAACGGTGGAATCCATGCTCAACGATCCACACAGATGGGTTCACAAACACACTTGCTGTGCTGCCACCTGCTGGTCACTAAGTTGAAGGTTTCACTAAGCACTGGATCAACAGCCTCCAACACGGCATCTGAGATCTGGCACCTCACCATGGTACAAGTGTACACTCTACAAGTTACCGGGCTCATAAAATGTGTCGCAAGCGATTAATTTCAGGCTGTAAAATATTTCAGGACCCAGCACACCACTTCCAGTATATCTCTCTCCGCGGCTGTGGGTACTGCTCACATGCCACCGACTCCAGTTTTAGCAGTGACCTCGAGAGTATCCCGTGAGAGGTCACGCCCTGGTAACAACTGCACTTGCCTTGCAACGGAGATAGGTTTTGGAAAATCTGGGAAAAGCTGACAACAGCAGAAGAGTGACGGCAGTTTGTTAGGAGCAGTGGCATTAAGGGAAAGGTTGACATTCGGCAACTATTGCCACTCACGGTGTGGCAATATCCACCACAGTGGCTCACGGGTGCAAAGCGCTGCTGGTAACCCGTTCATCAGAAACCCAATTACCAGTTTGAGATATGGCATTTTAGTGGATTTACTGTATTGAGCTTGATGTATGATAATTGTTAAGGTATTTTATTTGGAGATAGCAGTGTCGTGTGGTCCTCCCCTCTCCCTAGCGTCGTTTCGCCTCCCATGTTGGTGGCATCATCGGTCTCTTGAAGTCTGTTTCGCCCCCAAGGTGGGAGACGCAAGAGCAGCTCTGAGGAGCAGCTCTGAGGGGCAGCTCTCGGGAGCAGCTCTGAGGAGCAGCTCTCAGGAGCAGCTCTCAGGAGCAGCTCTCAGGAGCAGCTCTCAGGAGCAGCTCTCAGGAGCAGCTCTCAGGAGCAGCTCTCAGGAGCAGCTCTCCGGAGCAGCTCTCCGGAGCAGCTCTCAGGAGCAGCTCTCAGGAGCAGCTCTCAGGAGCAGCTCTCAGGAGCAGCTCTCCGGAGCAGCTCTCAGGAGCAGCTCTCAGGAGCAGCTCTCATGAGCAGCTCTCAGGAGCAGCTCTCAGGAGCAGCTCTCCGGAGCAGCTCTCAGGAGCAGCTCTCAGGAGCAGCTCACGCACTTGCGATTTTCAATTCCCATTTAAAAGCGCAGCGTCGAGCGTTTTAATCGGTGCACCGGCGAACGGGCCTCTGCGGTGACGGGCGGGCGCCAGCTCCGCCACGCAGCACGCGAGGTCCACCAGCGGCAGCGGCAGCGGCTCGTCGGCGTGCACCGCTGCCACCCCTTCCTCCCTGTCCCCCCCTCCTCCTCCTCCTCCACCTCCTCCCTCGGTCGTCAGCCCGTCGAGCACCACCACGGAGGCCTCCTTGCGCATCTCCGCCAGGGAGCCGCCGCCCAGCACGAGGACGCGGCCCGGGGGCGCGACGGCGGCGCCGAACTGGCACCGCTCGATGCGCGCCGCTTCCAGGGCGCTCCACTGGTCGCAGCTCGCGTCGTAGAACTCCACCTCGTCCACGCTCACCCACGCGCCCGCCTGCACCCCGCGGGGACGCACGGAGCTCCGGCATGCGGACATCGGAAGAGAATCACCAAGTATTTGAAGAACTGGGCGGACTTTCGTCTCATCTCATTGCCAGAAACCGCTTAGTCCTGTGCAGGGTCGCGGTGAGCAGGGGCCTATCCCGGCAGACGCAGGGCGCAAGGCAGGGATATACACACGATGGGACGCCAGTCTATCACCGGGAACTGCGGGCAATGTAGTATGCAAGCCAATTAACCAATGCAGCAGCATGTTTTTTGGCCTGTGGGAGGAAACCGGAGTGCCCGGCGAAAAGTCATGGGGACACGGGGAAAGAACTCGCAAACTCCACACCCGCGGTAGACATGGCTTGGAATGGCAGTGGAAAAGGAAGAATTGAGGACCCACCAGGAGTGCAAGTGACTTCAATTTGTCACCCGTGCAACTGTGTCACCACGCCACTTCCCACCTCAACCGTACCGAATGCTTCGGCCACTCTCCGGACCGTACTGGCTCACTTTCGCCCCTGGGACCCAGCAGCCGGCCGGGCGAGCGGACACACCTGGTCAAGGGCCCTCCCGCCCAGGCAGTAGATGCGCTCTCCGGTGGACGCCATGGCGTGCTCGCAGCGCGGCCGACAGAGCGGCCGGTGGTCGAGCCACCGGCCTAACCGAGGGATGTAGCTGCTCACATCCCCCAGGACCAGACCCCCGTTGTAGCCGCCTGCCCGCGCACGTGGGAAGACGCACAATGGGGTTCCGCTATAGACGGTTCCCGTTGGTAGATTATCACATTGTCGATGTTATTAGCATTGATATTATTAATATTAAGGGCACCCTGCTTATTTCCGTCATATCTCATCTCATCTCATTATCTGAAACCGCTTAATCCTATATAGGGTCACGGTGAGCCAGAGCCTATCCCGGAAACACAGGGCGTAAGGCAGGAATACACCCGACGACGGGACGCCAGTCCATCGCCGTCCGTCATATAAATGTACTTTTAAAGAGCTGGGTAAAATTGTGAATAAGCACGGATTATGCAATGCTTTTCAATATGCATATGTTGTCAAGCATTAATTGTCAACACATGCTGAGAGATATATCTCAGTCTAACATTAATTTGCGTATTAATACATTGTATTTGTACTCATTTGTGTCTCTAGGTTTGTCCAGTGCTCTGATTGGTTAAGTAATAGTAAGTAACTGCAACATAACTTTCTATGATCGACTAAAGTTTGTTTGTATTGAATCATCTTTACCAAAGACATAACGCCCCAAATTACAGACCTGATGTCTGAAGTCTTATGAACCTCAGTTGAAAAGTTTTAAAAAGTGATTGATTAAACATCCCAAGCAGCTTCATGTTTGTTAAGAACCTAGGCCTCTGGATGTTTTAAGGAGCAATGTCATTAAACCCTTTGGGACTGCATACTTCCCAGCGATGCTCAGGCACCCATTTCTGTAGATAGTGGGGAGCGGGGTTCCTAACACATCTCTTATTTTTGCCGTGTCTGAGCGTTCAACCGCTCGCAGACCACTGTTCTAGCGCCGGTGGAAAAACTCCCAAGATTTACTGGCTCTTTGAAACCACGCGAATTCGTTGAAGTGAGACGTAATGATTGCTTCCAAAAGCTGCTCTCTCGAGACAGCCGCGCTAAACGTCGCGAGGTGGAGAGAGGGAGAGCGATCGACGCGGCTGTCCCGAGAGAGCAGCTTTTCGAAGCAATCGTCGTGCATGGAGCCGTGAAAACCCTACATCATTACATACGCGAGACATACTTCAATAAACGTGGACAATTCAAACGACGACCGATTTTTCGAACGATGGGACCGTGCGGAGAGCCGACCCTTGCCTACCCGACACAAAGAGCATCCCCTTGTGCACTGTGCCCGCGTGATCCGCCACGGGCCGGGGCAGCGGCCTCACCGCCTCCCAGGCGTTCGCCGCGGGGCTGTAGCGCTCGGCCGAGGCGCTCGCGTTCCCCAGGACGTTGCCCCCGCCGGCCACGGCGACGAGGGAACCGCCGAGGACGAGAGCCACGAAGCGCGTTCGCCGCTCCAGCATGGGCGCCACCTCGAGCCACGAGCGCGAGCGCGGGTCGAGACGGAACACCTGTCAGACACGCGGTGTCAATCACGGCGGCTGTCGGCGTAACAACACCGCCGCGTAATTGGCCTGGGCGGGTTAATTAATGTCCCAGATGAGCCGCGCGATATCGTGGTCATGTTCTCCAACGTGTTTGATCGACGGTTGAACCGCGCTCTGCTCGGCAGGATGCGTGAGCTTCTTGAAGGGAATAAATATCAAGTCAGGAACGGTATGGGTTAATTGGCTTGCAGATTGAATTGCCCTCAGTGCCCGGTGATGGACTGGCGTTCCATTCTGAGTATATCCTTGCCTTGTGCCCTGTGTCTGTCGGGATAGGCTCCGACTCACCGCAACCCTGTACAGGACTAAGCGGTTTCTGACAATGAGATGAGGTGAGATGAGGTTATTGCCAGCGTACAGACGTCGAATATTGTTGTCAGAAAGGCCACAGTATTCTCAACGACAGCTGTGGTAGTCTGGCAGCAGCAGAGGGCAGTGCAGGACCGCGTTACACAGCCCCTTCCTTCGCCGAGACGCTCTGCCCAGTGCGGTGAAGTATGGCCAAATTAATCCCCACCACTAGGACAGCCGTGCAGAGACAGAGACCCTCATCGCACGAGAGTACTCTTTTTTGTTGTTGTTGCAAACATCACATCTTTAAGCGGGGGGGAGGGGCGATCATCTATAAAACGTGGCTGTATTATTTGTAGGCAAAGTTACTTTAGAAACACACGTAACAAATCATTGCACCGACTCGCGAACACAGGGTGAAACGAAGACAGCTCAAGAAATCTGTCGTCTCAACCGAACGATCATCGTCACCTGGTTGGTCGCGGATGTTCCCTGGGGGTCAAACCGATGTTGTCCACCGAGAACGAACACGAAACCTCCCAGGGTCACGGCGCAGTGGTTGTACACGGGCACAGGTGCATGGCACACCTTGCTCCACGCGCGTCCACCTTGCGCGCCGACTTCTGCTCCATCAGCGCCCACTGTGTCCTCGTCGTCGTCGTCCTCCTGCTGTTCGTGGTGCTGCTCCACCTGCAAAGCCCAAACCTCGCTGCGGACTTCGTTGTCTTCGGAGCGACCTCCGATCGCCAGGACATTGAGGCGGGCCCCGCGGGCGCTCGTCAAGGAGGTCTGCAGTAGCGGCTGCTCGAAGGGCCGCCCGTGGTAGCGCAGGGCTTCCTGCAGATGGTCGCGACAGCGCGCGTAGCGGGTCATCGCCGGCACCAGCGAGAGGAGTTCCATCAGTTCGCGTGGAGCCACCAGGCTGAAGCGCACACAGCCCAGGAGGTCGGCACCGTGGATCTCCATCCTCGATGAGGACGATGACCTTGATGATGTTGAGCGGGTCGATGACGCCGAGGAAGAGGAGGAGGAAATTGAGGAGGCGTCAGCGTCCGCGCAGAGCCACGTGGTGGCCACGTGGAAGAGCTCCGTCTCGGAGGCGCCACAGCTTCCACCGTGGGCGAGCAGCTCCTTCATGGTGTCCGCGTTCACCTTGAGCAGGTGATCGCGACTGGGGCCGGACTCCATCGCGGCGCGAAGGTTCTGCGCCACCAGCCGCACCGCCCGGCGCCTCAGCTCCAAGGCGCCGAACCTGTGCGCCAAGGCCAGCACGGCCGCGCAGTTGTCCGCGCACAGGTTCGCTCCCAGGAACTGGAGGCACAGCTTTACAGCGTCGCGCATGAGCAGCGAGGTCGAGGCAGTGAGGATGTCCTCCATCTCGCACATGCTCAGACGCAAGCGGCCCGAGTAAATGAAGTCCAGGACTCGCTCGAGACCCACGGGGGTGACTCCGTGGATCTCCATGACGGTGACCTGATCACTGTTACCGCTCACTGCCGTCCTTGGTGGCGATAGGCGTGTAGTTGATGCCTGTGGCGGTGCTGAGGTTTGTGATGATGACTTGTCAATCGATGACGATGACGTTAACGATGCGTTCACAGATGACGAACATGACGATGAGGAAGACTTTCTCATGGATGAGACATCGATCAGTGGTTGTGATGGTGGTCGTCGAGAGAAGAATGATCTGCAGTAGGAACTTGCCGAAGCCAACACGAGTCTGTGCACGGGGAAGGAGACCCCTCTGGCCACGAGAAGGGCATCGCACATCCATCCCTGGCCTCTGCACGACCTCAGGCCGTCCAGCAACCGCTCCGGGTACGAAGGTGACTCCAGAACGAGATGTGCGGAGGAATCACTCGTGGCCCCCATAGCTGCTGCTGCTGCGTCCGCGTGTGTGCGCGTCTACTGGTCCGCTGGCAGTGGGGAGCGGTGGCGCAGCGGTTAGCGCGCTGGGGTACGAAACCGGCGAGCCGAGTTTGAATCCCGCTCACGGCGAACACCAGTGGCGATTTTCTGAACCGGTCCTGCGCCTCTCCTAGGTCGACTCAGCCTCAAATGAGTACCTAGTGCGGTGTGTAAACATTGCCACTAGGGAGATAAAGGCGGCCGGGCGTCGTGCTGGTCACCCACCCCCTCGTTTGCCGTGTCGACCTTCATAGGTTGCTAGCTAACGGCACTTGACCCTGCAATCTGTTAAGGCTATACGGGGATCTTTGCCTTTTTGGACTAGGAGTGCAGTTTTGGAACCACGTGCCTTATGGATGTGTGGGTGCAGTCGTGGTAGTGTTTGCTCCTGTAGGGCAGTCAGCGATAAATGGTATTGCGAGCATCACCCTCGGCGATGGACCGGCGTCCCGTCGTCGGGTGTGTTCCTGCCTTGCGCCCTGTGTTTCCGGGATAGGCTCCGGCTTCACCGTGACCCTGTATAGGATTGAGCGGTTTCAGATAATGAGAGAGCATCACCCTTTAATCTATACAGTCCACGTTTTATAACAGAGGATTTGGAGACCAGAGATATAGACGAGTATAGGTATAGAGAAGATAGATGCGGGTACGTGGAAAGAAAGCTTTATCGCATGGTTAATGTTTATTATGATTTTAATTTGGGATTAAATTGCAACGCGTGACAGCTCGGTTGGTAGGCCTGTGCAGCAGGAGCGGTGGCGCAGCGGTTAACGCACTGCGTTAGGAACCCGGCCACGACGTGAGTTCGAGTTCTGCCCCCTCGGCACTTCTCTTTGCACACCCTCACTGACCAGCGTGGTGAAGTATGCTCAAGCAACCCCCACGACGGACAGAGCGTGGGGAGTTCTTCATCCAGCCGTGGGTTGATATAGCACTGTGGAACAAAATCCCATTACATTGTTAGACAGCAGTCAATTTATAACCTCTAGAGCTGTGTAGCTCATTATTTACGGTTGTCCAACAGGGAAGGATAAGCAAGTTAAAACCTGGTCATCCACATACAATTTCAGGAGCTGCAGCCTCATCTCATCTCATTGTCAGAAACCGCTTCGTCCTGTACAGGGTCGCGGTGAGCCGGAGCCTATCCCGGCAGACACAGGGCGCAAGGCAGGGATATACCCAGTCCATCACCGGGCACTGCGAACAATTTAGTCTGCAAGCCAATTTCCTCCCAGAGTGCTGGGCACTCCGGCAAAAACCCACGCGGACACGGGGAGAGAACATGCAAACTCCACACAGAGAGGCACCTGAGTCGAGATTCGAACCCGGGTCCTTCTTGCTGTGAGGCGACAGCGCTACCCACTGGACCACCGTGCCGTCCAGGAGCTAGAGTCTATCGTTTTATTTAAGATGCCCAACTAAAATTACCCAAGTTCTCCCGAGCACTGCACACAGCTGATTGTATGGATATGCACAGTAGGCACAACTTTTTATAAAAGCAGGACGTGTTTATGTAGGCGTTTTAAAAGGCACACAAGAGCACTTACCTGATACTGCTTAGTGCTCTCCAGTGGACGAACTACGCTCTTCACTGTAAGCCCTCAAGTTCACAACAATTCTCACTTAAGCGCCAATTTATTATAAACGTTGTAGGAAGAGCTGCCCATGTCACCAGCAGTTGGACAACAATGAGCCCAGCGTGGTGAAGTATGGTCAAACAACCCTCCCACGATAGCCAACGCGGCGTGTGGCCAGATCTTCACCTAGAAATCGATTGACAATAGGGATGTAAATTAAGCAATTAATTGTTGCAAAGGTTTGCAACGTAAACCCAACACTGACTTGTCAGGCCAATGTGCGTGCTTTCAGTCTACAAATGAATCAGTAGATGTATGAGAGGCTGTAGCCCTAGACAAAATGAGCAGTGGCTCACACGCACCGTGTATATATGAGTGCGGGTCACCTATTACCCCATACACACGCATGGACGCATTGAGTGTACAACCCCCCATCTCCCGTCTGCGCAACACATGACCTGCACGTCTCAACACGCTCCTGGTTGTTGACTTGACACTCCCGTGTGGTGGAGAGCAACACAGCGGAAAAACGTAGCGATCATGGCCCCATGCACCTCCCCATTGACAACCTCCAACCCATTTAATGACCTCCCCCTTATCAATGCAATGCATGCAAGCGCGCAGCATGCATGCCCTACACAACGGCGGACTTGCAGCCGCGTTCTTTTCATGAGTAGGAAAAATATACTTCGGAAGTTTTTCTTCCTATTCTTTCGTACGGCTCGTGTTGGTGTTGTGCAGTGACTAAGTTTTTTTTTTCTAAAGCGGTTGTTCAGAACAAAAGCCAAGATTGATCATTCATGTACGTGGTGGTTCTGGCTCTCAAGTTACACATGCAGGATGCGGATTTTTTTTTTCAATGTGTCAACCGCTGTTGTTATTTACACAATACAGACGATCGTCACCGACCGATGCAAATTCGAATGTTGTCGAATTGCCATGGAGCTGGCATTTTAGCGCAAATGCCGTCGAGTATTTCATATTTTCACGGATCGATGCTCTCCATAGCCGTTCATTCGGAATAGCCATGTCGAGTGTTCCAGCTATTGAGAGCAATTCTCGCAACTCAGTATGCGCTAAAGAAATTATTGTACGGCCCTTTTGTCAATACACTGCTGGATAAAATCCTAACCACGCCATGCTAGTTATGTAAGTTATTTATTCATACTTTATTTACTACGTTGGCCAGCGCGGGTTGAAGAACTGGAGCCATAAGAACGATTCACTGTTTAGCACTGGTTTAATGAGGTTCCGGAATCTAACTCAGGTTTCAAGATCATAGGGCAGCATGCGGTTTTAAAGTCTATTCTTCTTTATTAAAAAGCCGTTGAATCCCCTAAAATTACAGCCAAGATAGTTTTGGACAGTCTGCCTTAAACTGCTAAATGTTGTAGATAACAGTGCCAGACCTAGCAATTACAAATATACAAATTCAAAGGGCGGCACGGTGGCTCAGTGGGTAGCGCTGTCGCCTCACAGCAAGAAGGACCCGGGTTCGAATCTCGGCTCGGGTGCCTTTCTGTGTGGAGTTTGCATGTTCTCCCTGTTCTCTGCGTGGGTTTTCGCCGGGCACTCCAGTTTTCTCCCACAGTCCAAAAATCATGCTGCTGCATAGGTTAATTGGCTTGCCGACTAAATTGCCCGCAGTGCCCGGTGATGGACTTGCGTCCTATCGTGGGTATATCCCTGCCTTACGCCCTGTGTCTGCCGGGATAGGCTCCGGCTCACCGCGACCCTGTACAGGACTAAGCGGTTTTTGACAATAAGATGACTGATTACAATCACAAATCGTACGTGCAGAAAGAATGGGCAGCGCAAAGCACAGGAGGGTCTTTATTCTCGAACGCAACTGCAGTGCTCACACATGTAAACACACACCGCTCAATTACCCCATGTCTAGGCTTGTCGATGGATGTTCACATTCGGAAATGTGTGAATTCAATTTAGACGTGAGTTGCAGGGAACCTGCAGAAACAGGCATGTACGTGAAGTCCCAAGTTAGATGACTTGACAGGTAAATTCTTTATTTAAGTGCGGTAAATCCCCAAAAAGTAAAACCTAAGGTACAGCAAAACCAATTGTGATAATTACACCCAGCCACATAATGAATAGCACACACCTTTATATACAGGATTAATTTACAGACCATTTATCATATAACTGTACCCGTGATTTTAGAAAAATAAAATCAACATATAATGCTCTATTTTGTTCATCTCATTCATTTAAACCATCTGGCATAGACTAAATTATATATTCTGGAATTGTGTAGCTCTATGAAGCGCAATAGATTTAATCAAGTGCAGTATATACAAAATATGTTGCTTGTGAAACAATTGTGAAACGATGTTCAGTTATTGGCATCCAATACCATATTGAACATTACATCCTCTTCTTCACCCAATTAATATTTCTGCACAACAGCTTGCTACCCCCTGCACAATTCACCATCATTAAGCTGCTCATTAGTCTGTGTTGTGCTGTTAACAACAATGTTAATAGATTATTGTAACAAACTTCGGCGGTGTGGTGGCGCAGTGAGTGGCACTGTTGCTTCACAGCAAGAAGTCCCGGGTTGGGTTCCTGGCTCGGGTGCCTTTCTGTGTGGAGTTTGCGGGTTCTCTCTCCCCGTGTCCGCGTGGGTTTTCGCTGGGTATTCCGGTTTCCTCCCACTGTTAAAAGACACGCTGCTGCCTAGGTTAAGTGGCCTGCTATGTAAATTGCCTCAAAAATTGTGATAATGATAAACAAATTTAGTGACGTAATAATTTCAGGTTTCTATAGAGTTTGAAAAAACTGTTATTACTGCCTGGTCAGAATTGATTGCTGTAAATTAATGCATTGGCACATCATGCAAGCTGAATGCTTTGCACTCCCTACAGGTTATCATAAGTTGCAGCAAAAACTGACTCAAAACCTTGCTGTTATAATGGCTCAAATGTATGAGAAAAAAAACTGCAGCTCAAGTTTCACGACGGCGTTGTTGCCTGCCGGGCAAGCTTCCAGTCCTAAATCTGGCACAACACCCTCCTAATCACTATCAATGAAAAGCTGATGTCACAGGGCCACCACAATTTAAAAAATACGACTCGTCACAACAAAAGGCATTTCCGTAGCGTTTCACGTCCGTGCAGCGATATCTGTGGCTGCAGGTATTACCACAGCTGAAATGACGTTTGCGAATACGTAAGCGGAACGATGATTGCGTCGTGATATTTACCTCAATAACCTCTATTGTACAGTGTCTCTTCCCGTCGCATGCATAACAATGACCGGGAAATATTTACACCCAAACACATAGTGTTCAATATATGCCTGGTCGACTTTCGGAAAGTTTGAAATTGCACAATGCTTTAGGTCTCCGTGTTACCGATGTATTCAGTTGGAACTCAGTGAGTCATGAGCCACGGTGGGGTCTGTTTACAGGCTGCATGAACAATTGCACTTGACAATTATTAGCGATGTAAATACAAGCCAAATGGAATTTGATAAAAGCTCAGGCTGACATGTGCTGGGCAGGCTTGAAAAGAAAAACACGAACTGGATCATTCTTGCTTAACATTGATTTTTTCATCATTTACAGAACGTTGTATTTGAAAGTTCAGTGTTGTGTGCAATAACAGAACACCAGCATGTCTCCCCATATAACAAAAAAAATAAGTTAAAAGTAAACAGAAAAAAAGTGGTCAAAAACCATTCCCAAAATGAACTAAACACCTTGATATTAACATGAAAGGATTTCAGTAACAATTTTGATTTACAATCAAGTTATTAAACAAATGTCATGTACCACAGCTAACATCATGACTCAATTTCACCGACACGGGGTAACCCGTTAAGAGTTCAAAAGCACTGTGACATGCCAATGTGCATTTACATCTATAAAGGTGGTGAGTGAGGAACCCCTCTTAGAAGACGACTGGCTATTGAAACGTTACATCCCCTTTGTCAATCCATTACTTCATGAGACCGTCTTGTGGAAGTGATGCGGGCTGTTTGAACATACTTCACCACCCTAATCAGTGTGATTTAATGAAGATAGGAAGTATATACATGGGCGAATAGAAGCACAACAATTGATTTTCCTTAGCTGCCCTTTGCATAACCTGGCAGCCCTACCAAATGTTGATTGTGCAGTGCGCTTGCAGTGACATTCAAGCTCAAACCTGCTTAGCTTCTGAGATGTGATGAGATCGGGCACATAGCAGATGATAAAGGACAGAGGACAAGGGTGTGATTTTAAGGTTAACCTAACACGGAGTGAGCCGGCACGATGGCCCAGTGGGTAGCGCTGTAGCCTCACAGCAAGAAGGACCTGGGTTCGAATCTCGGCTCGGGTGCCTTTCTGTGTGCAGTTTGCATGTTCTCCCCGTGTCCACGTGGGTTTTCGCCAGGCACTCCGGTTTCCTCCCACAGTCCAAAAAACATGCTGCTGCATAGGTTCATTGGCTTGCAGACTAAATTTCCCTCAGTGCCCGGTGATGGACTGGCATCCCATCGTGGAGTATATTCCTGCCTTGTGCCCTGTGTCTGCTGAGATAGGCTCCGGCTCACTGCGATCTGGTACAGGACTAAGCGGTTTCTGACAATGAGTGAGATGAGAACATGGAGTGAATCGGCAGCACAGTAGTTCACACATTGTGCTATGAACCTTACAATTTCAGCCACATTCCTGGCCACAGGAATCATCATGGATAAGTGAGATCTGAAACGGTCCAGGGCCCATTTTTCCACCACCTCACTAACCCAAACAGACCAGCATGGCGGGATTTTTTCAAATAAACCTCATAATCAACATGCCTCGAGGATATCTGATATAGCAGCAGATTGACAACGGGCTGTAAATTATTACCACCTAACGTCACGCAGTTTTATATTCACAAACTGGATTAAATAAACCACATATAAGAATGATATACACTCAACAATGAACTGAAACTGGTGATGGGTTATTAAGAAGATTCTCACCATAAGTGGAAGCAGCTAACACGTTTCAAAGGATGTTATTACAATCAGTACTGTATAATTTAACCGTTAAATTATATTATTCCCTCTTTGACAAAATAAAATAAAAATTATACCGAAGCTGTGGTTATTTCCTTTTTTTAGTTGGGCATGTTATTTCATGAACTCTCTTTAGGCAAAACTATATACTTTTATATGGTTCCACAATCCAATGTCAATCGAGTATTCCCAATGCACCAGATCACACGCATCAGTTCGCCATTCACTCAGTACAAGATGTGGGGAAATCTTAAAACTCGACCTCCACATTAAGCTGTTGGTGCCACAGATGGGCACCAGAGAATTTAGTAAATGAGATGGCTCGGCGTATTGGTGCGTGGGCACGTGTGCGTGTGGGGCAGACAGGGGAGACTGTGCCCTCGAGGCGCTCAGCCCCACCAGCCCGTAAACGGGGAACTGCCACTGCCACCCTTCACCCCTCGGTGCGGATGGGGAAGGCGTGCGCCTCGGTGTTGAACACGTGCTTGTCGGGCGAGAGCAGCGCTTTGTCGTCGGAGAAGAGCAGGAAGAAGTACTTGAGTGTCTCGCCAAGGAAGAAGCTCTCCATCTTGTCGCGGGGCTCCGGGTTTGAGGGGCTGCGCACGTTGTTTATGGAGGAGTAGCCGCCCGTGGCGACCTGGAAACGCAAAACACACCGGTGCCCTCCGTTTTAACATTTGCGTGTGAGCCAGCACATTGTGAATGAGAGCCGTCTTAAAATCACTCCCCACCGATCTAGTTCAGTAGAGCGCTGCTGAAATCCTGACTGCAATCTGGGTCTCAGCCACCCGTGAATAAACTGGGTTCTCAAGTGTAGTGCGTTGATGGTCTCGGCTCAGTCAACACTGACCGCACGTTAAATCACCTTTTCACTGAATTTGGCAACACCTCGGTTCTGAGAATAAGAAAATAATTGGTTTGACTGCTAAATAACAAACATCTCTGTAGCAGGAGGTGTTTAATAGCAAGCACCCTTGTTTGGATTTGTGCGAAGTAGTTTTGTAACCTGCGGTCATTTCTATAGCACAGCGTGATGCACTTGTATGAGATCCAAATAAATACTTATGTTTTAGGACAAGATGCCGATAGCATGAATGAAATAATATTGGCACACACACAAAAATGAGCAATAGGATGTAAATAATCGTATTCCAGCAATTTGCAAATTGGGATATATTATTCAGGCGTGCAAATGCTTAAAAAGATATTTCATCATTAGGGAATATTATCCCTCATTAATATTAATGACCATGTTAAAAATCAAAAAAGTCCCAGCTCAGTAGATCGTTACTCATCCCAGCTCATTACAAAGATACAAACTATACACGTTAATGCAAGTTACATTTATATTTAATATTATTTAAATGGCTGTGGCTTCTCTTAAGTACACAATTATGCCTATATACACATTTATTCATGGAGCTAGGATTATTTGCGCAAGATATTATTGAATGACTCAAATCACACACAGCATTTCCATTGCATCGACACTCGTTAATTTACATCGCTCATGACTCGCCAACTCGTCCAGCATGCGCTACACAAACACATGTTGATGTTGCGAAATGCCAGAGGTCTGGCGTCAAGTGAAGGCAGGCAATCTGCGTGGCAACACGACAACGCAATTAGACCCTGGAATGCGGCAGTGACCTTTCAAAAAAAAACACAGGCACGGTGACTGGTAAGACATAACCAAGTGGCGGTTTTACGAGAGGAGACACCTGTCTCTGAAATTCTCTGCTCTGGAAAATTCTCCACAAACGTCACACACGCTGGGTGCCCTTTTCTCTTGCCTGTGCCTGCCATCAAGGCCTCACGCCGACCCCACATTAACCATTCCCACATATGTGTGCGCCGGGGCCCATCGAGTAAAAGCGGCTGTTGACTCTCCTCGCCCTCGGGGCCTGCCCCGGCCTGTCCACTCGCCCCCCCCCTCACACAAAACGTGTGGCCCTCTCGTCAAGTCGGCCGAGGAACCTTGATGTGCGCCGCAATGGCGGGTTAAAGAGCGACTTCTCCTCCACACCTGATAGCTCTCGGCTCGTAAACATTAATGAGACTTCCATGCTTGTCGTCTGAGAGCCACCGTAAAAAAACCCCATCTCGTGCCAGTTGTATTTCTACCCGCAGTGCCCGTGCCTGTTATCCATCAAGTTGCTTTTAACTGCATGGCACTCGTGAGATTGTTATATGGCCGAGTTAAACAGACAACTAATCCCTTGCAACATCACTATTTGCTGTAATTCAATGTTCCATAACGCTATGTTTGCACGGTTTGTATTGGTTACTTAGCGTGTGTGTGTGTGTGTACAACGAATCCTGTTTTGTTTAATGAACATTGTGCTGGTATTTTCGTTTGGCTTAAGGTCCATACAATAGTATTTGCATTTCTAAAGCGTCTTTCACTCGAGGGTCACAGAGCGCTGACATATCGTATGTAAACTGACACCCGCAAACCAGCCACTTGCAAGCTCTTGAGGTACGCATGCGCACGTTAATGCTGATGCACATATGCGGACGTTATTATACAAACATGAGTTTTGACATTTCTGTATATTGGCATTTCTGTAAGCATGTGTTTGAAAAGGTTTCACTTGGCCAAATAAATACTGCAGAGACAAACGTCCTCTCAATGGGCCAGAAGCTCAATGGGGGAATGTAACTGAGTGTCTGGTCTTGGAAGGTTTCTGTTATTTTTAAAAAGAGGGATGTTATTTAAAAATGGTTGCAGGAATCATCCAACTTCAAAGATGATATCAAAGTACATTTAGTCCTTACAATGGCAATTCAACAGTGTGTGCGTGGGCCACATGACCTGGGTGCGTACTGGGGTTTATTTCTCACTTGCCCCGTCTCTTCATGATTTTACGTCAATTCAAGTTGATAATAATAATAATAATACATTTTGTAACGCCCCGCGCAAATTCCAGCGCTGGTCATGGACGAGACACAGATATAGAGGCAGGAGGAAACAGCAGCGGTGGGGAGTGAGAACGTAGCCATGCAGCTAACATTTACTCAGACACTGTGTCCTATACATTATGATGGTATCGGGCAATTAATGAATGCTTTATTGTTTGTAAGAGGAAACCGGAGGAAGCCCATGCAGAGCGGGTCGAGAACACACACTCCACAGAGAAAGGCACCCAAGGCAGGAATCGAACCGTCTAGGGCAGAACTTCATTGAATAATAATAATAATGGCACTTTAAAGCGCTTTTCACCCGAGGGTCACAAAGCGCTGCACAGAGCTGTTTCTGTGAGGCCCAGGCGCCTGTATAGACACCTTGTCACCCAAGTTGGTTGCAGTTTTGAGCAGGAGCCAGAATTCCTTGTTAAGGCAGTGAAACTCTGAGTCTCAACGCATTTTAGTGCGTTAAGTTATACGAAATTAATAAAAAAAATTACAATTCGCGATGAAACGCAACTTGATTTTACATAGCCTCTGAAT
>JAZEWT010000010.1:20377765-20392777 GCA_036362905.1 Mordacia mordax
GGTCAGTAATAGGCAGAGAGGAAAAAAATGAATGTGTTTAGCCTGGACTTGAGCAGAGGAGAGGAGTCAACAGTAGAAACAGCTGGGGAAGATCGGGACTGTCTTCAGCACAAGAGAATAAGTGACCTCCCACGGAGAGAAGGTTGAATGGGTGCTTGGACAGAAAAGCCTTGGTTGTGAAAGGTAACTCTGTGGAGGGCAGCAGAGTAAGACGAGTGGATAAGGACGGAACGCGACTGCTTATGTGATGTCCGTCGTGCGCAGTCATCGAGGACAGTGTTCATGCTGAGCCACCTGGATACGCACCCGTGTGTATCTCTGGAAGCTCTGGAAGATCTCCCAACCCCAATCCTGGTACTTGACTTTGTCGGTGAAGCGATGGAGGTAGAAGAGGCTCTCCACGGTCTCAGGTCTCAGGAGGTTGTGTCGATCAGCGGGCTGTAGCAACAACATTCACTGAGTGGTGGTGATTTCACCACGGTGCCTGTACCAGGCAAGGTGCACTTTGACGCCAAGTTAAGTAGCAAAAGCTTCACTGGTGAGAGGTCAAGATACACACAAATGATGTGTTCTTGTGTGTGAGGTCCCAGACATATTGCCTCAACTTACTATTAGGGCATACTGTTTGCGTGTACCTATTGAGGCCTGCATGACACATGGGAAAGATGTGGCAAGCACTACACTCCACTTGCATTACCTGCATGTGTGAACGTCAGTAGACGTTCACACAGTGACCCACATACTAGCTGAGTGAACCTTAAGAAGGCCTAGGACTAGTTCGGCTGTTGCTCCAATGACGTTTGCCATGGTCAGGAACTGAACTCCGTTTGCAAAATTTCATAGCACAGTGTGCTATCAACTTACACCTCCACCACCCGCCTCCCTTCATGTATACACGTGAGCACACACGGCGGCGGCATGCTAAGCATAACTCTCTCTTGACAGGACACACACAGATGTGTTTATTTTAATCTTTAAGGGCCGTGATTGTATTCTCATGCCCTACAAGGAATGTGCCTCGATTGGCCAGTTACAGTGCTGAGAAAATGTCCTTCCTCTTAAGGGAATGTTATCTGTGTACGCTGAGCATTATAGAGTGTTTGTCAGAGTCCATTAGTTTTGGTTCTGAATGGGTCGTCTGTGTCTAAATGGCAGGGCAGCATTCTGACTCACATGAGATTCTGCAGATCATAGGATTTATCCTTGTGTTTAACTTTACTTTTGGTAAAATGGTCATAATGCCACACAGTATACACTCATTTGGCTTTCATCACATACAAAATATCATCTGCCGAAATAAAAAAAAATCCACGTGACATTGATGCGTATCTTTTAAATGTAGTTGCACTTTACACAATGAAGCAGCAATTCCAAGTTGTACTTATTGAAGCAACAATTGCATGGAAATTGATACGTGCATGTGTGTGTAAAGTTGTTTGGGGTAAGATCCATTCAATGTCCACCTTGGGATGTGGCAGGGTTGTCCTATGGCTCTTACATTATTTAACATCTTCCTCAACCAACTGATTAGAAAAGCTTTCCCTGGCTGTGCGAATGGAATCTCCATCTGGTACAGGTATAATTGGAGGCTGATTGATGTTCCCGATAGGTCAACAATGTTACGTAGACTGATGATCTGGTGATTGCTGCTCGCTCTGATGAGGAGTTGTATAATCTGTCGCTGATTCTGGAAAGCACCACAAAGAGATGATGACTTACCATCAGCCCCACAAAAAAACTAAGCACCTGCCTGGAAATTCTGTGCTGCCATGCACTAGACCCCCTGAACTTCTTATGATAGTACAATTGCTGAGAGGAGGGTGGCAGGGTGGCCAAGTGGATAGCGCTGTCACCTCACAGCAAGAGGGTCCCGGGTTTGAATCTTGGCTCGGGAGCCTTTCTGTGTGGTAGCAGCGGTGTTAATATCGACTTTTGAGGGGGAGGTTCGTGAAGGACGCTACTGGGCAGTTGGAGGCAGTCGCCCTCCAACAACAAAATAGGGGTGGAAGAGCGGCGCTCACAACAGCGAGCGGAGCACTGGGCAGCTAAAACTCAGCGAGTAGAAAACACAGGTGGCATCTCAGCCAGTCACCCCTGTCAATCAGCCCATGGCACCTGGGTCTGTCCTGTGACTCCTCAGTGGGCCTTCGATACTTGACGTGGCCTCAAAGTACACCTCACACAGGCATAGTGGTGACGTACCGCAACTTAGTGATGAGCGGCGGTTGTTGTTGTCGTGAAGGTGCATATTTCAACATGTAAGCAGATGCATGCACAGAAATGCGTGCACACAAAGTATTATCTCACACGAGTGCGTGTGTTTGAGTAAGTGTACATGGCCGAGCATGGTGCTGGTCACCCATCTCCTCGTGTACCGTGTCGACCTTCATAGATGCTCATTAATGTCACTTGACCCTACAGTTCTTAAGGCTATGCAGAGGGGATCTTTGTCTTTTTATACATGTGTATGAATGATTGCACACGTGTGGGTGCATGCGCACGCGTGGGTGCATGCGCGCGCGTGGGTGCATGCGCGCGCGTGGGTGCATGCGCACGCGTGGGTGCATGCGCACGCTTGGGTGCATGCGCACGCGTGGGTGCATGCGCACGCTTGGGTGCGAGTCTCTCACGACAGTGCATGTTCGCGTGCGGGTATGAGTGCGTGTCTGCGAAAACAAGCGCGAGTGTGCGTGAGCGCGTCTGAGCGCGTACGCGCTCAACCGACCTTGACTTCGATGTCGTGCGTGCTGTCCGCCTGCATGTTGAAGTGGCTGATCTCGGGACTGAGGCCAGTCTCCATCTGCTGGTACATCTGGTAGCAGGTCTCGAGTAGCTTCTCAGCCAGCTCCATGTGCGAGGGGTCCAGACCGTGCCGAGTTCCCAGCGCCAGCGTCCCCGGGAGAAAGCAAACCAGGTGGTCCTGTGGAAAGTGGGAGTAGAGGCAGCGGGGGTGCTCCTTCCTAAGACAAAAGGTGCCTTGTTTAACCCAATAAGACTTTGATGATTGCTCCGAAAAGTCGCTCTCTCGGGACAGCCGCGTCGATCACTAACGCTCCCCCCATCGCGACGTTTCGCCTCACACGTTAGAGGCATCCTCAGGCGCTTTGTGTGCGTGTGTCGTGTGTGACTCCTATTTATATATAGGTACTATGTATGTGTCCAGTCTCTTGTATAGCGTTGCTTTACTCCAGGAACAATGGACGAAGGTCAGAGTCCATTTGAAAGGGTTCCATTGTCTTGCTCACACACCGGAATTACATTAACCCAATCCTGTTAATTCTCTGACTCACCTCCTAGTTTGTATCTCATGAAAGAATGCTTAGTTATTCAAACACCTGGTGATTCTCTTCTGATGTCCGCATTTCAGAGCTCTATATCTGTACACTGCTGACTTCAATAACTGGCCTCCCGATTTGGCTGAGCTTTATTCTGATTTCTTGTTTGCGGTTCATAGTCTTTGCTATCTTGTGAATCTCTATTGCTTCACGAATTAATCTTGGACCGTTGTGGCGGATGGCTGCTCGTACTCGCATCTTGTTAAAATCGATCCTGTGTTGTTTGCCTACACTGTGTGCTGCCATTGCCGATTTATCCCTATGCAGCAAACACACTGCTGCCTCGTGCTCTTTGTTCCTAGTGGCTATTATTCTTCCTGTTTGCCCGATGTACACTTCCCGACAGTTGCTGCAAAGAATGCAATGCACGCCTTCTGTCTGTAACGGCAGTACAGGCTGCACCAGGGAGTTGCAATGTTCTCACCATTTTGGGCTTGAGACCCCCATTGATGAGCTCCCCAATGAACGTCAGGTGGTTGGGCTGCGACGTCCCCAGCAGGTGCTTCTGCATCCCGCTCATGGCTTCCAGGTAGCTGTCAAGTAAGCTGTAGCAGTAAGCAGCACACATAAATGCAAGCTCATTCACTCATTAAGACCCAGTGAAGGTGGCAATGCTTAATGATTGAGTGTTGGACTTCCTCTCTTGGGACCTGTGTTCGAACTGCCAAGAGAGAAAAAAATGTTACAATACAAGATCTAGAAAGCAAATGTTTGAATACTGTAATTTTACAGCCTATTTATTCAACGGATTCGCATTATCCGTGAATGTGAATTTTCTTTACCAGCGAAACACCTCCCGTTCCCACCGCCCCATTAACCCGGATAAACACATTACACGCCTGCGTTACACTCAGGCAAATGAAACGAGACGAACAAACTAGACCAGACAAACAAGACAAATCAGAAACGAATCTTGAATTTCACTGTGTCAATCCATCACACCCACAAGACGCGCCGGCAACGTGCACGCACACCGTAGGCAACGTGCGTGCGCGTGCGCACTCACTGCTTCTCACGCTTGCCTCCCTGCAGCCACTGCTTGAGCAGGTATTCGTAGTAGCTGTCGGCGCGAGCGCCCATCGTGTAGATGCCGGCGCGGGAGAACTGCCCCGAGTGCGTGTTGATGAACATCGGCACGAGCCCGTCCAGCTTGCCGCTCAGCGTCAGCACGTGCTGCGTCACCGCATCTGCCGCGCGCTGCACACCACGGTCACATTGCGACGTACGGCGTCAGCATTAAGCAACGGGCTGACCGGTTAGATATCTCATCTCTCATCTCACTGTCAGAAACCGCTATGTCCTGCACAGGGTCGCGGTGAGCCGGAGCCTATCCCGGTAGACACAGGGCGCAAGGCAGCGAGATATACCCACGATGAGACACCAATCCATCACCGGGCACTGCGGGCAATTTAGTCTGCAAGCCAATTAACATATGCAGCAGTATGTTTTTTGGACTGTGGGAGGAAGCCGGAGTGCCCGGCGAAAACCCACATGGACACGGGGAGAGAACATGCAAACTACACACAGAAAGGCAACCGAGCCGAGATTCGAACCCGGGATCTTCTTTCTGTGTGGCGACAGCGCTACCCACTGGGCCACCGTGCCGCCCCCAGTTAGATGTTTTTATTTTCTCTCCTGCGATCACACCAACCAACATTTGGCCGATCTCACTGCAGTGAAGGGGGTTGTGCGGGTTCCAATGAACCTCAGAGCTATGTCGCGCGGAATCCAGTGCACCTGGTAGGAGCTCCCTTGGTGAACTGGTCTTGGGGGATATTCAAGACAAATTACAACCTGACAACCCTCCGAATAAAGGAGGTTGGTGTCAGGAAGGTTATTCGGCGTCAGGAAGGGTAATCTTATCTTCCAATACTCCGACCATTAGGGGTAACTGCTTAACCCGTGTCAACCTGTATACCAGCCATTAAACTGGCAACAACAACACATTACACCTTGGAATCCAGGGAGGACTGAGTTTGCAAGGTCGTTGGATAGTTGACACCATGCATAACAGGTGTTCTACGCTGCATTGTAAGTGCAGCAAATGCTATTATTGAACTGTACCATTTTCCAAAGTCTGTCCACCTTCAAAAACTCACATTGACCAGCTCGGTAATAGTATGGTCAATCAACAACCTAGGACCTACAATGTGTGAGAGAAACCCTCATAATAATAATAGAGATGAGACCTTAAGAGTGCTTTTCACCCGAGGCTCACAAAGCACTGCACAGAACTGTGGAGAGAATGGCATGTCAATATCAACATCTGCACGGCATAACAACAAGAATTTGTTTTATCAGCGGAACAGCACAATATACATTATTATTAATATCATGAGATGGTATTACTTGAGCATAACGGCTTACCATCACTACTGCTGCTGCTGCTGGCACTGCTCTGCTCTTATTGCTGCAATATATTTGTTACGGCGATGCCGCATGAGCCTCAAAGGCAGCCTCGTAAATGTCCCGACAATGGTCACAGAAACACAAACCTTATACTTGGGGTCGCCGGTGAGGTGGCTGAGTTCGCGGAACTCCAGCTGGATACTCGTCACCTCCGCCACGGAGCTGTCAGACGTCCACTTGGGCGGGTGCGCCTGCCTCGTGCCCAGGTTCACGTCAGAGTAGGGCACTTTAGAGGGCGTGTTGAAGGCTGGCATCAGCCGGTTTCCCAGGTCGGCCTGCCAGTGACAAACGGACGAGAGGTTGGAGCACTGAACGTTCGGTTTCTATCTCGATTGTGCGATCGGCATCGTGTCATGGGAGGAATAATCCATCGGCATCTCTCACAGAGCAGGGCCGGTCCTTGTGTTAAAGAGAAAAGCCCTCCCAGAAGAGGATTCACAGAGTTACCTTTGACCAAATCAAATCCACAAAGGCGCAGCGATTTCCTACATGCCTTGCCACTCAAAATAACGTTCGGTTCATGTTGGAAGAATGTACTGTTCATCCGGATGTTATTGTTCGTGTACTGGCTTTATCAGCAGTTGGTTATGCAGCATTGCGTGTGGTTTGGATGTGACGCACATTCTTGAATTCAAAGAAATGTGCTTCTCTCTGAATTGTTAAAACTACTCCACGTCAAAGAACATTCCTGGATGACATCACAGGAACTAAATCTAAAGTCCTTTCACCACACTAGGCGTACAACACATGCTTAATATGATCTGCAATGTTTCTTGGACATTCATAAAATATTTTTTATCATCTAAGATAAAATATACTGTGTCATGTAAAAAACCCAACTGAATCTAAAGTTTGTTTTTTCACTGTAATGTATTATTTCTTGTTGGTTAACTAAAATGCATGATTTTCTTACTCCATTAATAACAATGTAAGGTTAGCAAATAATGAGCATCTAATTAGCCGAAATCTATGAAGAATCAATTTTCACGCAATGGAAAGCTATACTGTAAGTAAACAAATACGTGTTCATAGTTTCACTGACGCATTCGACATGTCTTGCTAGTGCAACAATGTCTTAATGCACCTGCTCATCCAATAATGTCTTAATGCACCTGCTCATCCAATAATGTCTTAATGCACCTGCTCGTCCAATAATGCCTTAATGCACCTGCTCGTCCAATAATGTCTTAATGCACCTGCTCGTCCAATAATGTCTTAATGCACCTGCTCGTCCAATAATATCTTAATGCACCTGCTCGTCCAATAATGTCTTAATGCACCTGCTCGTCCAACAATGTCTTAATGCACCTGCATTAAGACATTATTGGACTAGCCCTCTTTTGTATTATCGTCATCACGGGCCTTGTACCAGGGCCCCGTGAGCCAACTACCACCTCGAACTCACGGCCTTGTCGAGGAAGAGTTTGTCTCCCGTGAGGTGGAATGTGCTGAGCAGTCCCCCCATGATGCGGATCGTCGACTCAAACAGGTTGACGTCCACGTTCTTGGCGAAGCTCAGCTTGGTGCTCACCCACTGCCTCGCCTCCTCAAACTCTGCGGTGAACACGTTGTTGCGGTCGTGCCAAATGTCAACTTTAGCGCCCGGATGATGCATACGTGCTCTGCGTGCGTGATCACAGAAATAGATCACCAACACATCCATGGACACACGCAACATGCCCGTGCAATATGGTTGCATGTAGAGAAGGCTTCGCACTCGTGGCAGTGGTAAAGCAAGCAGCGCGCGCGGGGGCTGCGTAGGCGACTCTGCTGCGTCTGCGCCTCTGCTCACCGTTCTCGAGGCCCATGATCCACATGGTGTCGAGCGCGTCCAGGATGGTGAGGCCCAGGCCGAACCACTCGCTGAACGACTGCGACAGGGGCTTCAGCTCGTCGTGGCCCCATGCAAACTCACGGTAGCCTCGCCACGCGTGCAGGAACGCCTCCACCACCGCCTGCTGGCGCGGGTTCAGGCTGCGGACTGAACAGTACCAGATACCCTCTTCTCAGAAGACTGGCAAAGGTCTAGACTGAGTAAAAGTATACGCGTGTGGTTTCGATTGCTTATTTCAGCAACAGAAATGTTGGGTATGACATTGTCTAAAGCAGGGACTCTCAACATTTTGCACCTCAAGGCCTACTTATGTCACTTGGCCCACTTGGGTAAGGTCTCCACGAACCACTAGGTGATGCTCCTGGCCTACTGGTGAATCGTGAAGCAACGGTTGACAATAGCGGATCTAAAGCTCTGTGCTATCCACAGCTCATAGTTTATAAGTATCCGTGGCATAGTTCTGACTGGCCCGTGAGCACCAAGGATATGTAAATGTTTTAGTAGCAAATCTTCTGAAGGCTGTTTCTTACAAACAAGCTACACCTCCCCACCCCACTTGTGTCCACAAACATGACATCATATCCGCAGGCACGACGTGATAAAGTTATCTTTAAACTCACCCTTTCCACCCACAGGAGAGCTAGATTCGCAATTTGGTACGGGCTCAAAAAAGGCGGCACACTCCTGGTCTGAACAATATTGGCTAAACGATTAACCACTAAAATATATGCTTATACTCGTGAAGAAAATGCAGACTTGTGCATGTAAAATCAATTCATTAGATGCTATTTGTCATTTGTTCACTCGATACCGTGCAGCCACTATGCCATTAAATACAACGCATGTGTCCAATCACGAATCACATTGTGACCCCAAATTGAGTGAATGTATGGAGGCAGCTGCTGCTAAAAATGAATCCGTCCACACATATCCCAGTTATGTTGTTCCACGGCAAGCCATTATGTACACACAGTGAGATAAAGAAACTGTGCCACTGTGCATGAGCTCTTTCTCCAACTGAAAGATTTATTGCGAAAGACAAATCCTACAGTTAAAGTCGAAAAGAGTACCCCTGCTAACTCTTACCTTTATTGGATTCTTGTTTGGTGACTGGGCCATGCAAATTGGATTCATCCTTCCCATCATGAACAATCGATTTTGATGCATTTACTCCTAGAGCATGAACTCTGCAAGAGAAACGCAACAGGTGGCAAGGTGGCGCAGCGGTAACGTCTGCACAATATCCTTTCCCGATGCGATTGGAGTTCCGCCTTGGGTGCATTTTTGTATGGAATCTGTATCTTCTCCCCCTGTTCTGTGTGGATTTTCTCTGGGTTTTCCAGTTTCCTACAACGCCAAAATAAAGCTCATTATTTAATCGGCCGATAACGTCATAATATATAGGATGCTGTGTCTGGCCATTGTTGGCGCTGGCTAACCACATGGTGCCCTTTTGCCCTCCCCACCTCTCTGTGGTTTCCTTGTGCCTCTGAATCGTTGTCTCTTCGAATGAAAACGTAAGCATTTTAATATCCATGGGCTTTAAATTGTATTTATGTTATATATTTTACACAGTAAGGCGATGCAGCACTTTGGCCCATCGCGTCTGTGATGTGGGCATGAAATTAATATATATACTTCCGCTCTCGTGGGCAACATTCAACTTTCACTTTTGATGACTTGGATGTCTATGTAAATTTGTATTTATTAGGAGAGTCAAGCATTGGAAAAAAATGAAATTGTTCTGCATGCATAAGGCATCCTAAGAATCTGGAGAAAACCCATTTGTAGTCATATGCGTGGACATCACTGGAATGGGATGCACCCCATTTGCTGTATTGCCATCTCCTGGCCAACTCTCAGCACAGTGAATTTGACAGATCGAGGTGATCCACCAACCCGTGGCTAGATCGCTTGGGCCACCACCTTCAAGGCCCATGCGCCAATTGTTTTAAAGCAAATATCTGATCAAAATGTATAGAGTTTGATTCAGTTTATAATTTTTTCTCATCATAACAGCGATAAACGTGATTTTAAAGAACTTGACTTGGGCAAAAAAAACACTAGAACAGATGACGGCTGATCGGCGAGACTGATGATGAATTGCAGTCAAAGCAGAGAATGCGTTCAACTGTTTGTGACAGCCACACAGATGAAGCAATGAGATTGGCTCATGAATAAGAGCAGGGAGGATTGTGACTGTGAGGGATGGCATCAGCATGAGGTTGCTTTCACCCAGCAGTCGATAGATCATGGCTCATGATGATGAAAATATACATTGTTAAATAGCATTTCACTAGATTGGAACTATACGTGTAATATCGGCATTAGCTGATGATGTTTATTCAAAGCAAATGACCTGGGATCCAAGGGTTTCAAAACCTGGCCCAGCTTTTGCCCAGGTGGGCCCCTCCGCATGGGTTTCTTGGGCTTCTGCTGAAATGGACAAACACACACACACACACGTCGACGAGCTTGTCACTGTAAAGTCAACATCTCCAATAAGCGTGCACTTTGCAGAACAAATACCCGTATACGCCATAGCGCTGTTATGATTGGAGAGACACAGGCTGTCTTGCAGGCTCTTTAAAAAGAGCATACTTTTAAAACTTGGCACAATAATTGTTCATTTTGCTTAGAATTACCTTTGGCCACCATTTCAAGTATCAGCATTCACTGTCCTTCTGTAAGCATTGGATTCGGATTTACCAGTACAAAACTGATACTTGAACATTTTAGAGACAGCCTGTATCATAAGTTAAACAACTCCAACCCTGTGCAGCGCTTTGTGACCTTCGGGTGAAAAGCGCTCCAGAAATGCAATCATTATTCTACATTTGCTGATGACTTCATGACATGCGCTCAATATACTTCACATGGACGCCTTTAAACATTACACCAATGGGCATCGGTTAAAGCATGCCGATACGTGGCGTTTTGTCAATCTGCTGCTTGATGAGCCCCAATTATGACAGTCACTTAAATATACATCAGCGTGCTGGTCAGTGCGAGTTGGTGAAGCCAGAGAGCACAGACGATGTTCATTACAATCCCCTAGAAGTTCTACAGCTTCCTTGACAACCTGCAATTAGGTGTGATGGTCACCCACCCAAGCAAAAATCCAGACTGAATCCTGCAACACTTTGGAGAACTGATGTGATCTGGTACGCTCCAGGTGATATGGTCACAGACTCTCAGCACATCCTAAGTACATTTGCTTAAGAATTTGACCGCTTATAGCCCACTGACAATCCTCACATGCTGGGCTGCAAAATCAAAGGTGAAATTCTCCGAGACTGCATGATTTTACCGGATTATGTTCCTGGGCCACCTGGTGTGGTGACTTTCTGTCAGGTTCAGCATCGGGAACGTGCGGCTTCAAAGTGCGAACCTCCAAGACATAGCGATGAGACTCTCCTGTTAAACAAACAAACACACGCAGCGAGAGTCAGTGCCATCCCATGGCAGAAGGAGCCAGTCTAAGCTGTGGCAGTCCTCGTTTTTGATCTACAGCCACTGAACGATGCCAACCAAAAGTTAAATCTATATTCAGTGGTTTTGAAGGTGACTGTCATGAAGGAAAATTGTGACATTTGTGGACAGCAACAACCAATGACACGGTTGTACATATTTTCGAGGCATTTGCTGTCTATAATCGACTCGTTGTTAACTGGCTAGGATTGTTTTTGTTGTGAAAGGCTCAACTAGTCTGGCTCATACATGACTCGTTTGTTTTTAAGGGGTGTGAATCATGCTGCAGTTATTTTCATTCTCAATGTTTACTACACGCACGGCGACTTGTGGAGGCCACGACAAGGACACCATTGAACATTGCACCAATGCGTGCAGAGCCACGAGTGTGTGTGGGTTTATTCAACTGCATTGGTGCTTATCATGGAAATAACGTAAACGACTAGACCGTGGCCTGCAGATGTATAAAAATATACTTGAAGCTCAGAAGTGAACTGCATGCAAAGAAACGCTGAGTTTGTTAAACTGTCCTTCCAAGCTGCATAGAAAGGTCATGTGCCCAGGCATGTGCTGGGGGTTTTGTTACAATATATATACAAACGCCTCGACAGTAAACCCATGACTTAGCCTGATAATTTCTATAACCATAGATTAGAATTTCTTCACCACAGATTGAAGGAACCAAGCTAAACAAATGCAGCCAGCTTGCATTTTTCAAATGGCGAGGCATATCTTTTGTAAGTGCAGTCAACTACTGTACCCTGTAGGTGATACGCAGCAAACGCAGTTCCCAGTACGATGAAGAGGAAGAGAAGGATGCTCCGCTGCAGACGAGATAAGCGCTTCCACCTCTGTCGCAAGGATATATTTTCACGGCAAAAATTACAAACACAAAACAGCCCGGTGCTGCGCAATGACTGGCTGAGATTTAGAAATGTGCTCTTAACTATATTGTGGCATTTTCAAACGAGAGTTTTAAAAAGCAAATGTAAAAAGGTAAACAATAGCATGCGTAACTGATACCACTGCCTCCTGTCTTCACAACCCCACTTACATTTTCATACCATATTCTCGAGTAATTTAACAAATGAACACCTTCCCAACCCGCCATTCATTTAACTGTTGTGAGTTGGGGTAATATCTCATCTCATCGTCAGCAACAGCTTAGTCCTGTACAGGGTCGCGGTGAGCCGGAGCCTATCCCGGCAGACACAGAGCGCAAGGCAGGGATATACCCACGATAGGACGCCAGTCCATCACTGGGCAATGAGGGCAATTTAGTCTGCAAGCCAATTAACCTATGCAGCAGCATGTTTTTTGGACTGTGGGAGGAACCCGGAGTGCCCGGCGAAAACCCACGCGGACATTGGGAGAGAACATGCAAACTCCACACAGAAAGGCACCCGAGCCGAGATTGGAACCCGGGACCTTCTTGCTGTGAGGTGACAGCGCTACCCACTGGGCCACCGTGCCGCCCTCGGGGTAATATCAATGTCCAATAATTGTTTTTTTACGCCTTTGTAGTGTGTGTATTCCCACAAGGTTGCAGCGATTACTTGAACCAATTACATGTAAGATATAATAATTGTCATTGACAGTCCTTTGTCAATTCACTGCTGTATGAAGGCTTTCCCACAGCACGTCAGTTGCATAGCTTGAGTGTGGCTCCGAATGGTTTTGTAAATTAGGCGCCAAGAACATATTCAGATAACACTCACTGCTGATGTTAGTCATAGGCATGATTTAAACTCAGGCCGCCAGAGATTTATAGCGCAGTATGCTAATCACTGCACCACTACTCCATCCATACAGGTGCACACATACATGCACAGCTAGTTTACACGATTGTTAGCCAAGTTTACCAGTTGCCCTTTAATGGTAGGGGTACTGGAGCAGAATGTTACAGTCGAATGCCCTTCCTGAGTCGAACCTCCTTCAGTTGGAGGGTCTTCGGATGATTATTTTCTGAAACCTCCCCCCAAGACCTGAGTCACTAAAAGAGACCCTGTCATGAGTGATAGACTGCAGGTAAAATAGTTCTGAAGTCTACCGGAACACGCACATTGCTCCACCACAATAAGCATAATTCACGCATGTATTCACACAGGTGCCATTTGTAAAAGAGTTTTCAGCTCAATGGCTTCTCACCTGCTAAAAATGTGATCAATAGATCACTAATATTAAAACAATTGATGTATTCTCATATGCAAACCATACATCTGTCTCATTTGGCTATTTGTCTGAGGAGTGGCCAAACAGGGCCATTTTCCTGTCCTCGTCTAATTTCAGAGCACAGCAAATAAACAGCGACTCACGGAAAGTGGTTGTATATAATTACTGCCAAACAACTGCATGTACAAATCCTTCGGAGCGTACATTTACACAAAAGCACCGAATGGTTTGTGTCATACGGAGAGTATTGTGAAAGATAGAGACGCACTGGCGTGACACAGGAGAACCCAGAGCTGAGTGGACTTGCTGCAGACTGGTACCAGCGGTGTCAAGATCGACCTTTATGGAGGAGGATCGTGAAGCTACTGTGCAGATGGAGGCAGTCGCCTTCCAACAACACCAAAGGGCAAAGCAGCGACGCTCACAACGAGTGGAGCAGCGGACGGCTAACACACAGCAAGTTGGAGCACAGGTGGTGCATCTGCCAGTCATCTCAGTCAGCTAAGCCATGACATCTGGGTCTGTCCCGTTACCTCTTGTCAGCACGCCTGCGACACTTCACATGCCCTCAAAGTGCACTTGGCCTGGCACAAGCGCCGAGGTGACGTCACCGCCACTTAGTATTGTGCAAGTAATGAACGCGCTGGCAATGACAGGCAGGGGGAACCGCGTGAAGTCACGACCGCGGTAGAGGTCAGGAAACACATGGGTGTCTTCGGTGAAGCTGTGACGTAAAAGCCATTGATGGAGTCATTGTGACGTGTGTGTGTGTGTGCGCGCGTGTGTACCCGGCTACCTGCTCTGTACTCAATTGTGTTGATGGGGAGAACACAAACACAGCGAGGGAGGGTGTGAATTTATATTTCCTGCTCGTGTTGAGGTTAATTGAAACGTGACTTTAGTGTTTGTTACCAGACCAAAATGGCAACGGAAGAAACCGGATATTAAACCAATTATGCATTCTTGTATATGACGTGCGAAAAGACAGCCTTTAACACACTTGGGCCAAATAATAATAATTATTGCACTTCTGGAGCGTTTTCACCCGAGGGTCACAAAGCGCTGCAGAGGCTGTTGGCGAGCAACTATCTTGGTAGGCACAGTACACGCGTTGGTGGTATGGTCAGCATCATACTTGGCCGCCTTTGTCTCTAACGCTTTTCTTTATACCTCACTTGGTACAGTATATAATGAAGACTGTATTGAGCAATAAAAAGCTCGGAATTGGTTCAAATCTCACTCGCCAGTTACATAAGCCGTGTCAAGTCATGTAATCAGAACGTTGGATTCGCAGAGATTAAAACCACCACATCACTGCTCCCCACATTTTCGAGGCCACTGTCTTTAATACCAGCGGCTCGTGAAGTCTAAACCAATACCAGTTTTCCCCCCTAAGCACCGGGGGAGACAAAGGCGGCCGTGATTGCTGTCAAATATCACGCCCTGCGCTACTCACTAAGCCGGTCTGGTTAGATCGTGGGCCGATCATCATCCAGGAGACATACGTGTCCAGACCTGACCTCACAAAAAACCCACGTGTGCCACATCAACCTTGCCAACAGCCGTTGCCCGCAAGTGTGTTATTAAAAGATTGTACGGGGAGGGGGGGGGTGGTGGTGGTGTGGCAGGGAGAGAGGCACCATCGTGCTGCACGCAGCACCACCAGCATTCACCACGAGGTGTCAACCTCTCCGCAGATTGAACGAGCGTGGCAAGCCAATGGAAACGGTGCTCAGTGAGCGTCACTCGAGTGAGCAAGTGCCACTGTCAGTGGACAAATCGAACTGGTGG
>JAZEWT010000010.1:20393440-20404912 GCA_036362905.1 Mordacia mordax
GCGTAAGGCAGGAAAAGGATAACGCAGATTAGATGTAAAAAAAAACCAAGTAAAAGTGTATTCTCGAGGTGACTTCAAATCATGAGAATTAATTTAATCGCTGGAGGCTAAATAGTTAAAATGATACATGTGGAGTAATTACATTATTCCAAATGGCATCACATTGTATTTGGGTAATGTACATGCTCATGAAATAGTTTATAGTGAAGTTCATCCATTACATCTCATTTCACTGAGTACCCATGATTAAATGACATTTAACTTTCATATCGTTTTCGCTAGGTACACCGTTTTCCTCCCACAGTCCAAAAACATGCTGCTGCCTCGGTTAATTGGCTTGCAGACTAAATTGCCCTCAGTGCCATTGATGGACTAGCGTCCCATCGTGGGTATATCTTTGCCTTGCGCCCTGTGTCTACCGGGATAGGCTCCAGCTCACCACGACCCTGTACAGGACTAAGCGGTTTCTGACAATGAGATGAGATCGAAATTTACGTCTAATTAAACGCGATAACAATTGTTTTCCTGTTATGCTACTTATCCGGGTAATAGGCTAAGTCTTGTAATGATATTTGATCAAAAGCGATCTTAGACCATACTACAGTATTGTACAAATCCAATACATACTCGAGCTTTTATACATATATATGAATTCACAATATAATGGCCTGTCATTGAGTCAGGATGTATGCAGTTATTTACAAATTCATTGCCACCATATTCTGCACGTTGACATTTACGTCAGTAAAATGATGGCTCGAACAATTCATTGTCAAGTCAGAACTGCATTGACGACATTATCCAACTGGATTCGAGTTAATGTTGTAACGCAGGTGACAACTTAAGAGACAAGGATAGTCTCAGTTGCAAGAGTGGCCTGGGTCACCAACCTAAAAAACGTAATTACGGACAGCAATGAATATTAAAAACGGTGTCACATCGAGTAATAGAAAATATTGCACATATGTACATAGATTATTGTTATGTTATAAATGCTATATTGCTGGTCACCTTGGACAGATTCGTTTTTGACAGATAACAGTACGATTACTAAAAACAAATTACAGAATCGTGTGATACAGATGAGAAAGTAACCAAGGTCATTTTTGTAGTAATAGAACGCAGGTATTTGGTGCATTATCAGAGAATGAGCAGGAATCCTGAGTTTTTTTCTCAGTACAATGCACTTTAGATTTAGGGGGTATCTAATATTGAGGATTTTGAACCTCAAAAAACACTTTATATAGGAAAGGGACTAAGTTATATGTATGCATTAAATATAAATTTAGCCCAGTGAATCTCCCGCCTGAGTTGAAAGAGGGTGATAACCAGTAAGGGGTTTAGGATCCCACGGATGGGTAGTGTAGATAAAACATAAGGCAGAATTAAAGGTAGTCTTTAGTAAATCCAAAGTCGTTTTCACAGAGGTTGATTTCCATCTCAACACTGTCTAAGGTAGAGGTAGTAGCTATCTCATATTTCCATTTAGATGAAAAACAGGATTGGTTTCTAAACAAAGTCTTTACATTTGTTTATACTCAAACATTTTTAATGACATGAAGGTGAGGTAAGACTCGAGCCAGATGCCAAGGTACTTTGTACCAGGTAATGTTTTCATATGTGGTCCTGCACAGAGGATTTATGGGAAAAGTGAAACGGCCCCGTGCTGTAATAAACTTGGGAAACAGAAAAGCGACAAATTTTGTCTTATGTAACATATCAACTCGAACTGCTTCTGATGGGCAGTCAGTGGATGAATCCAGGAATAAATACTGTAAGATATGGCACCTGTAAATATTAGTGAATGCAAATATATGCACCATACAGTAGAAAAATAAACTAGAAGCAGGAGATGGTCAGATGGCTTAAACTGAAATGAGTGACATCCTGGTGTTAAACAAATCCAGCCAGCCACTTAACTTAAAACCATGTTTTCAAAGTTTAGCGAATTAATGGCAGCAGCCTGGTAACAAGAACTCATAAAAACAAACCCATCACATTAACTAAATTGGTTTCATTGTGTAAATAGAGATCATTTGAGGAGAGGTGGTTCTGGTATCCACTTTCGGGGGCATAACGTAAAGGTCTGCACGACTCCAATGGCGTTACAAATCGACACTGTCTCATGGCATGATGTCGATAAAGCAATAAGATTACAGTAGGGAGACAAGACGAAAAATATTGTTGCATTTTACATTTACATTGGAATCCATGTGTGGTTGGTGTGAAAATGAAATTGATTGTTTTACATTAACAACGGGGCTGTCAAAATCCAGGCCTAATATCCCAATATTAATGCCTTTTGCTTGGCAATCTTCGTATTTCATATGCAAATGTAGCCACTATTTATCACGAGCACCTGACAACTGGTAAAAGGACTTGGGTTTGGAGAGCCATATCTCACAGCACATTTCAAAGCATTGTAAATGTGGCAGCGAGAAGTATAACATAGATCATTACATATAAGGTGAAAATGCTACGTGCAGTATACTGGCCCATAATGGAAAACCTGGAATCCATATTGCACATATGGTGGCATATTCAGCCCCTTTGTCCAATCCACTGGTGGAGGAGGGACGCTTTATGTCGTGTGATATGTGGGGTTATTTTCCCACCCTTGATGTTGATCAGTGCAAGTTGGACACATTATGTAACGAGTAGAAAAGGTTTTTTTTTTTACAATTTCTGGCAATTATACAGGTGTTAAGATCTTAAAACACCAACGTAGACACCTTTCACAAAGTGTCTAGTTTGAAAAAGCCACACATACTTGTGGCGATATATGCAAACATGAAGCTTTGACAAAACCCATAGCTTGGACACGTATAAGTTGGAGCGTTGAAGAATAGTACAACGATGGATTTTGCTGCACTGCCTTGTGCTTTCCAACACATAGCCCTGCAGCGCTATGACAATCTACGCATTCTAGTATAATGATCGTCCACCTTCCAAGCACTCTCCGAGATGTGATGAGATTGGCCACATTCCAGGTTACTTTAACTCCGTTTTCGTGGCACTTCTATGAATCGTGTGCGACAAGAAAGAAGCGGTGCCTCCGGGGCTTACCCGCCAGCACGACTGACTGCGAGGTGCCTTGGCGTTGCTGTAACCGCCATCGAAAGTGACAGATATGAAGTCTCGCCGCTGTGGGTTGTACATGGCTGTGGCTCTCTCCGCTCTGCAAGTGGGCTGCTACGGTGCCCCGGCACTCATGTCCACTGCGGAGCTTGCTTGCTTCACCGTCGGTAGCTGCTCACACCAAATGTCCATTCACCCTGCGGAGGGGGGGTGGGGGGGAGGGCCGCGGGAGGGCAAAGTGACAGTGGTGAAGCCAGCCTGGATGTTCTCATATGTTTTGCCCATTTGACACGCGCGTGGAGGACGTCTCATCTCATTGTCAGAAACCGCTTGGTTCTGTACAGAGTCGCGGTGAGCCGGAGCCTATCCCGACAGACACAGGGCGCAAGGCAAAGATATACCCACAATGGGACGCCAGTCCATCACCGGGCACTGAGGGCAAATTAGTCTGCAAGCCAATTACCCTATGCAGCAGCATGTTTTTTTGGACTGTGGGAGGAAACCAGAGTGCCCGGCGAAAAGCCACGTGGACACGGGGAGAGCATGCAAACTCCACGCAGAAAGGCACCCGAGCCGAGATTCGAACCCGGGACCTTCTTGCTGTGAGGCGACAGCGCTACCCACTGGGCCACCGTGCCACCCACATGGAGAACGCATATTCAGCTAAGGCCCAATGGGCTCTCACTCTATATAATGCACACAAATTAAAGACTATGGTGTGTATTTGCACTTTTGAAGGCTTGCAGTCGCCTGCAATTAAATCTCAACTTCCAGGTAATATAAAGCCAGCGGCAATGTTGTTTTATCGTATAATGGTGCAGGTGTCTCCAGCACGAATGGGTGTCAAATGTCAATGTGCCACGTCACATCGAGCCCAGTGTATGAACCAAGTTGACAAAGAGTTCGCTTTTACGCAAAACAACACGTTTTCATCACTCAACGTTTCTGTCTAATGATAGGTCCACGGCTGACGATCCTATCGATACATCTGACTTCACGCATCGAGAGCCTCGGAACAGGGAGTTAAGACGGTTTCACATTGATTTAGGTAATGCCGGAAGCACGTGAATGTATGCAGTTTACCTTTAGAACCGTCAGCAAAAGTACATCCCAATAACTATAGTTTGACAGATGTCTTCAACTTCCTGTAAAAGAAAGCTGAACGATGCTAAAACCCACAAACTGAATCTTAACGCTGCAAATATTTATACTTTACCGCGTTCCAGATTGTTAAGGCACGAACAAGTACGAAGCTTTATTTATTTGCAAAGACGTTAATGCCACGATTGGGGTCAAAATGATCGGTGCTGCAGTGGGCAGTCGTTTCGTTCATTTACTACTCTGTAACTCGTGACGTGGGAGTAAAAGAGTCGACACGGACCACTGATACCCGACAAGTCCGGAGTCAGTGGCGAGTGATCTCGGCACAGCTCGCATTGAGCAGCACGGACCATAAACGGTTGACCCAGTTCACCATCACAGCTCCCGTTTGACCTGATAATCGAGAGCTAATGCAAACGACACAACGATATTATCGCCAAGCTCACCACTATTATCACTGCGCTATCTCTACTACAATACACACGCTCGGCATTGCCACGACATAAAATTATCATGACATCACACCGCCAATGCATTAGATAATCCCGTTGCACTATAACCGCGCATGTAAAAGGTAACAATCGGCGCATACAACAACAATTGCATTTCTGGAGCGCTTGTCACCCGAGGGTCACAAAGCGCTGCACATGCAGCACCATCGCTGCATAATCATTAACATGCAAGTGCTGGGCCTGTCATCACTTTGCCAGCCACGGCTGCCGACCGGCGCCGACACTCACCACCACGCTGCTGTTGAATCACACTCGACTCCCAATCAGGCGCGGCTGACAGGCGCAGCTGATTGACGGACGGGATGGGGAGCCTCGGCTCGTCAGGGCGACGGCTCCGTGAGCCGATCCGCTGGTGAAGCGGTAAGCAGGGGGCACCGCCACATCCATAAACCAACTCCCCCCCCTCCTCCTCTCTCCTCCTCCTCCCACCACTACTACCACCACCGCCGCCGTCTCCTCTCCGAGGTGTTTTCAAGTCGGAGGAGATGGTGGTGACCACGCCGCGGACATCTTACGCTGGGGAGAGTGAGAGAGAGAGAGAGCGAGAGAGAGGAGGGCGAGTCTGAGACTGTAGGGACGGTGGTGGTGGTGGGGGGGTGGTCGATACCACGGATTGTATTTAATGTTGAGCTTTGTGGCTCGTTTTAAAGAGTTGATCCCAGCCGGGAGGGATAGGCAAGTTACAACAACTCGGCGATTTAGTCAGGACAAACGAACCGAGGTGTGGGATTTTGCATTGTAGCACCCGGCGAAAACCCACGTGGAGAGGAGAGAGAGAACTCGCAAAATGTACACATAAAGGCACCCGGACCTGGAATCGAACCGGGGGGGGGGAATCTTCTTGCTCTTAAGCACGACTCACTGCGCAGCCACCGCAATGGGAAACAGTCTTTTGGTCTATATATTGTACAGTATATATAGAGAGCCGTAGCATTTGCAGATAACATTGTGCGCGATGCAACTGGTAGTTAAGTGACCACAGGTGCGTTTGTTTGTTGGGAGACTATCAAGTCTGGTTGCGAATGTCTCCCCCCAAACTCATGCCGAATGACTTTGTGCTGTCGAAATGTTACGTTGTTAAACTAAGGCGAGCCCGCGTTGTTACCACAACGGCCATCTGTCAGTGAAGAGTATGACGGTCGAAACACACGGAGCTCCATGATGATGTTGTACGCGCGCCGTTCTCTCCGCAGCTCTGTGCAGCGCTTTGTGACCCTCGGGTGAAAAGGCGCTCCAGAAGTGCAACTATTATTTGTCTGCGTTAGTCCACGGCTCGATGTATGAGAATCGCTCTCCGGCATGCAGTGCGCTCTTTCGGGATAGCGTTCTTCCGCGCGTTAATAATAATAATTGCATTTATGGAGCGCTCTTCACCCGAGGGTCACAAAGCGCTGCACAGAACTGCGGAGAGAACGGCGCGTCAACAACAACAATGTAAAATCAGCAATAACGTTATATTTGGAGGAGGCCTCCGGCTAATGAGTACTCAGAAGCCTGACTACCTGGCGTCGGAGGCCGAACGTGACCGAGGCACGAGCGGAACGGCTATCCCGAAAGAGCAACATAAAGTCTACCTTTACCCCCCCTACGTAAGATGGCCCCCGTGCGTCCGGCACGTAATGACGTCACGCGCAATCGAGACGCGACGCACGTCGATGAGCGCGTCGGTCGCGCGTGCTTCCGCGTTGCCCACCCCCTGCCTCCGGAAGGAGTCTTCTCGAACGCTCGCACGTCATCCGGAAGACTCCACGCATGCGCCGTAACGAAATTTGGATCGGTTGAGGGGGGGGGGATCCGCTGCGCCGCTTCCGGAAGAACGCTTCCGGAAGGGAGTACGCATGCGCTGTAACGAAATTTGAATCAGGTGAGGGGGGGGATCCGCTGCGCCGCTTCCGGAAGAACGCTTCCGGAAGGGAGTACGCATGCGCCGTAACGACGCGGGATGAGGGGGGATAGACGTTGTCTTCCGGAAGAGAGCTTCTAGAAGAGTGTCGCGATGGCCACTCGAACGCGTGCACGGCTTCTGGAAGAGGCCAGTAGCCGGAAACGTTGCCCTGTGCGGTGTTGTTTTGGGAAATGCGTTGGGTTTTTTTGGCGGGGGTTTAGTTTAAGCGCCTTTTTCTTGGTATTGGGGCGAGACGGAACATTGGTTTATGTTTTGCGGGGGCCCGAGTGAATTATGTGGTGCACAGCAATGGACGTGTTGAGTAGTTGGAACTCCCCCTGTCGTAGGAACACCGCATCCAGAGCTTGCCAGCTCACTGGGTACTTCTGCGATAATAAACACCTGTCTATCAAGTGTTCGAGATAGGAGCCAGTGTTGGAGATTGGAGCCAGTGTTCGAGATTGGAGCCGGTGTTATATCGCAGGAATCCCGCATTTAGAGATCATTGGGTACTTTTTTTTGCAGGCATAAACATCCAGTTCAATTAAACGTGGTTGGTGATAATTTTCAGTTCCTAACGTATTGAGAAAACGTACACGTGAGGACACGATTACTCTTAGTGCCAAGTGGGCATGAGCAGGACACATCATCATGAGGACTTGAATCCCGAACAATCACGCAGTCCATGCCGCCTTTAAAATCTCATCTCATTATCTGAAACCGCTTAATCCTATATAGGGTCACGGTGAGCCGGAGCCTATCCCGGAAACACAGGGCGTAGGGCAGGAATACACCCGACGACGGGACGCCAGTCCATCGCCGGGCATTGCGGGACAATTTTAGTCTGCGAGCCAATCAACCTATCCAGGAGCATGCTTTTGGACTGTGGGAGGAAACCGGAGTACCCGGCGAAAACCCACGCGGACACGGGGAGAGCATGCAAACTCCACACAGAAAGGCACCCGAGCCGAGAGATTCGAACCCGGGACCTTCTTGCTGTGAGGCGTCAGCGCTAACCACTGGGCCACCGCGCCGCCCGCCCTCAGAATCGCAATCACTAATTTTAGAATCGTACACAGCAGATAGACCGAGGGCGAAGTGGAGCAACGCAGACAACCCAGAATAAACGCCTCATTTGAGATCCATTCATCGCACTTGCTTGCCTTGACTTCCGTGAAAGACACTGGTGTAACCACCAACTGCACCAGAACATCAGCAAGCTGATTCTCGCATCTCCTGGAGTGTCAAAATTAAAGATCAGCCACAATAGTACGACTGTGGCCGTGCAACCCAAATTAAGGACCATATAGTACAGTACATCACTGTGAACTGCCCTCATCGTGGAAATTGGTTAAATCTGCTCCTGTACAGGAGCGAGATGAGTTCATGTCGTGGAATTTTGAGTGATTGCGACGGTTTATGAAGAATATCAAGTATATTTTGGCCAATGATGGTTTTAAACGTACTATTTTGAGATTACACGTCTTTATGTTTTCATATGCATAGTTTTACTTTTTAAGTACACGAGCACAATGCATTTTGAACACTACACCCAAAATTCGGTTCCCAGCCTTCTCATTGTATATCGAAGACAATGCAGCGTGTGTTAGACGCTTTATCAACAGCTCCAGCGCAAAAACAGCTTAGTCGACCGTACTCAAATGTTGGCTGAGTGATTTTTTGGAGAGTAAGATTTGCTCCCACAATGTTGCATCTGATCTGACTTTAGGAACGACCAGCTGCCATGCAAGCTTAATGAAACGGTTACTTGGATTTGGGCAAGATCTACGTTACTGAGTCAGAATTAAAATCCTCCAAGATGTTCCCACAATCTTTTAAAATCAATTTCCTGGTGACTATCTGGAGATAAATCCTGGAATTTTCAGGACACTTCTTATACATAAGCTGAGAATCGAAAATCGGATAATGTACACGATACCTGGCCATATTCTGACAAGCTTCCATGGCCACGACTCTTGGATCAACAACAAAAAATCTTAACCAGGAATTTCAAAACTTAAGGTGGGACTCTACCTGGATGGACCCGTATTCGCCCACTGCCAGATCTACATTGGCTATGAGTTGATGCACAAAGCCAACAGAGGTGAAGGTGGTCATGAAACAGCGAAGCAAGGAGCTCTGCTTAACGATGATCAGGTGTTTACCAAGAATGTGGTGTACAATAATAATAGTTGCACTTCTAGAGCGATTTTCACCCGAGAGTCACAAAGCGCTGCACAGAGCTGTGGAGAGAACGGCATGTCAACAACAACATCTTAACGGCATATCTCCATATTTTCTGAAATAGTACAATGAAGTACTATAATATCTTTAATAATTATTAAAATATTTTTTCGTTTACTAACAAAAAATCAAACTTTTTGAATTGTTAATCACCAAAATACAATCCTTGCAACCGTCATTATTGACGGGCATTAAAGCTAGAACTGCATATAATGGAGCAAATGTTTGTATGTTCACACTGAGGTTCCGAGTTTGAATCCTCCACAAGCGTACATTTTATCTGCACAACAACGAAGGCTGTTAACCTTATTTCAGCTTTACTTCTCACCTATTAATTACTCTCCTGAAACTTAAACACCATTTCAGGTTTAAATTCCCACTCATGCACTACCATCAACCATCTAAAACAGTCTTACCCCTTTATCATAACGTGAGAAGAACGTGTTACGTGATTGGAACAATATCGCCCGTAGGTCGGGTACTCCGCGTGTAAACTTCAACCGTATGAACACCCACTGAGTATCATTCCCTTGTCATGCGTTCTCTAAGCAGCTAAGAATGTACCCGTAGGTCGGGTACTTTGCGTGTAAACGTCAACCGTATGAAAGCCCACTGAGTATCATTCCCTTGTCATGCGTTCTCTAAGCAGCTAAGAATGTATACTTATTATCCTGTGAATTATGCCCTTTATTATTAACCACGCGAGATCAAATCGAAATGATCTCATGTCCTTTGTTGAACCACGAGATCGCCAGTTCAGATGCGTTATCTATGGTGACGTATGGGTTTTATTATTAACCACGTGAGCGTCTCCAATGAAATACGCTATCTAGAAAAAACGATGCCCTTCAAACAGTGAGTCAGAATTTCTGTTGAAAGACTTAACCCATCTCTACATAGTGCACTCATAGCAAAGTACATTGGTACATTAACTGTCTGAGTGACTCAATTGCCTAATGTGCCTGTAGCTACCATGCAGTGAAAAGCACACTAAGATTACAATTATATGTCGTGAGTTTCACTGATTCCGTACAGCATGTGAGATTATTGACTTGAACTGTTCTGATGATGTTGTTGCCATGCCGTTCGTTTCACAGCTCAGATTTGTAAAAAAAACCCCGTTATTATTGGTTTGCTGTTCTTATGTCGTTGTTACTGACATGCCGATCTTTCCACAGCTCTGTGCAGCGCTTTGTGACCCCCGGGTGAAAAGCGCTCTAGAATTATAATTTTGATACATTTTTATTCATTCCCTCTATCCCTTCACTGACCCCACTGACCCCACGAGTGATATGGTATGGTCAGCTCCAGACTCTCATGGCTCCGGAATCCTTCATCCAGCAGTGGCTTGACACACGGCGGTACATGTATGTTACGAAATGTACATGTATGTTTGAAACTAATACGCACACACTGGGCTTTGGTTTAAACACAATCTAAATTTAGTGCACTATTGCTGTACATTGGAATGAAATGTTAAGCGAACGTATTGGCTGTGGTGTCTAAAGTTAAACACACGCTGAATGAAAATAAAACATACCTAAACAATGCGGTCAGTCGCTAATACTGCCTAACAACTAATTAGATGTGATAATTATATAGCAGTGTGGAAATGTCGAAAGTGATAAAGTACCTCCAGCGCGCACAATACTTGAACATGCATGCTTTGTATAACCGTATAATGCAATATATCAGCTCTTAAAGACGCAATTCTCATACTGTTGTAATCTGGGGTGGCGCGGTGGCTGCGTAGTGCCTTCACAGCAAGAAGCTCCCGGGTTGGAGTCCCGGTTCAGGTGCCTCTCTGTGTGGAGTTTGCGAGTTCTCTCTCCCCGTGTCCTCGTGGATACTGCATTTTCCTCCCACCGTTCAAAGACACGCTACTGCCTAGGTTAATTTTCTGCTGAGTAAATAGCCTCCCAAAAAGTGCCTTGTGATGTACTAGCGTCACATCCTGGGTATAGCCCCGCCTTGCGCCCCGTGTCTGCCGGGACAGGCTCCGGTCCCCCGCGACCTTGTACAAGACCAGTGTTTTAATGATATTTATTGTTTGTTGACAGCATTCCTCCTCTCAGCATGATGATGTTATTATTCCATCACACAGTGCGTTAACAACAACATGGATTGAGAGACGGGGTAACGTGTGTACCCAACTCTGTCACTGATTAATGCAAGCAATGGTATTGGTGGGTCGGGTGAGTCACTACGTCAAACCGTGAGGGATGGATTTTCCAGTGGCTTTTAACTGATTAAAACAAAACATTACCGCTTAGCAGAGCACGGGGAAGTGGATGGATTGGTTTATTAATATTCAGCAATCAGCTAGCTGTGCACCAGCGGATTGAAGGCTTGACTACAAGCGGCTCAGTGAACACACGTCCAGTCCAGTAAGATGCCAGATACACCCAGGTAGGAAACTCATTATCCAAGAGATTCGACGGACAAGCTCTAGGAAAACTTTGTAAATTTACTTAAATATTGCATTGTAACTGAAGGTAAATGCGACGAGAAGCAGCGTGCTACGGTTACGAAGCAATTATACGCGAGAGGGGCGCAGAAAATGCGCCCATATTTTAACCTTTTGAATAGCAGCCCCATTACCGGCGCGGTGGCCCAGTGGTTAGCGCTGACGCCTCACAGCAAGAAGGTCCC
>JAZEWT010000010.1:20418924-20438313 GCA_036362905.1 Mordacia mordax
CCCTATATAGGATTAAGCGGTTTCAGATAATGAGATGAGACATTTCTAACGGTGTGCGGCAAAGCGATACATTTTTTAAAAAGTGTTTTTTTTCCTAAGGGCTTCCCTGTGTCGAGAACAATTATGTTAAGAACCCTTGTACAGGTGTTGCATCACAAGGACTATTATGAAAATCAAACATTGCAATCGTTTCCAACGTCACCTCATTGTTCAGTTGGTTTCCTATGGAATGTTGTGACGTTGGGAAATCGTAGCGTGTCAGGGTGATGATGGGAGAAGCTTTGTTTGGTTAAGACATTGCATGGTTATGAAGTTAATTATTGACGTGGTGTGCACTGCAGTATTTTAGTCGTGGTGGTGGCAGGGATGATGATGACGTAATTAAAAATATAATAACTTTGAGTGAAGATATATATATATATATATGTCCTGTACTGTATATGTACATTTCTTTATCAGTCCATTGCTAAATGAGGGCCTCCCCGCAGCATGCGAGTCATATGACCATACTTCGTGCTAGCCAGTGTGGGTTTGGTGACGACAGGCAACATGGAAACACATTACAACTATGGCTTTTCGAGCACAAGCCCACAGCCGCCTGTGATAATATCTTGTGCCTGCCGGTCATCCATCCAAGCATTTTCCAGGCTCCACACCTAGCGTTCGAGATCTGACAATATCGAGTAGATTACGAGTCATCTGTTTTGTGGGCATTTCCCAACGATTTGCCATGACAGTGGAATCAGAGGCTGGGCATGACAGCCGGGGGCCACCCTGTTAAAGGGCTGCTGCAGCTGATGGTGCTTAATAAAGCCGTTGGGGACATTGGGGGAAAGCTCGGCATGGAAAGGGTAATGAAAACAAAGCGCGAGCATAGTGGGAAGTTGGCCGTGGATAATGCCTTCATTATTCAGCGATGGTTGAGAGAGTACAGTGTGACGCTCGATTTTAAATGTGGACTCTGGGGGGGGGGCCCATCCGTTTTTGTGTCTCGAGAAATGCGTGCGGGAGAGCTCTGGGTAATGATAGCAGCCGACTGGCTGCAAGGGAAAGCTTTCAGTAAATGTGTTGTGTGCGCGGAAGTGTGAAACAGGGATGGACAATTTGAAACCTGGTGAGGAAAATGAAGTCTGCATTTCGTTTTCAGCCACTTCTCAACTTGTCGTTTTTCTTTATAATTACAAATGGTAGTTCCGGTTCCAATAAATCTCGTGGTGTTCAGGATTGAAAAAAACTCTATGAAATCTACTCGTTGGTAGGCTTGACAAAAGCGCTGAGTGTAAGATATATACATGAGCTTTCAGCGTAGGAAGAACGTATGTGAGCTGGGTCAGTGTACACAATGATAAGGTGTAGTTGTCTACCTGAGAGGAGCTGGAGCAGGGCCCTTTTAGTACCGTGGACCCTGTCTTGACGACGCTCGTCTTGTTCTGGTTTCATTGCAGGAGGTCTGGAGAGGGCAGTAAGAACGAGCGCTTCAAGGAGGCAAATCTGAAGGATCGTCCACAGAAGCTGACGCCTGAGATGCAGCGGGAACTGCAACAAGATGTCAAGAGCACCGAGCCAGAGGTCAGCATACATTTATTAACTCGGGGCAAGTGAATGCTGTGACCTGCTCGTGTCAGAGCAGTGAAATTTAGCTTCAGTCCGTTTTTTTGTTATTGAAGCTGGAAAGGAAGTCTTGTGCTGTGTAGTTCTTTTTAACGGTTGTCCAGTGGGGAGGAGTGATGCAAGTTTCAGCATCTCGGGGCACTGGGGGCAATTTTTGTCAGGACAATTAACCTTGGCTGAACGCCTTTGGACCGAGGGAGTTAATCGGAGTACCCAGCAAAACACATGGGGGGGGGGGAACAATGCAAACCGCACACAGAACGGCACCCGAGTCGGGAATCGAACTGGGGCCCTGTTTTGCCATGAGGCCGCAGCTTTGTAAGAATTGGTCAGACGGGGCCGTCTTTGTTAATCTAAATAATTGTTAACAGTTCATCGGATGTCTTTATATAAGACGGAGATTTCACATGTGTCCTCAACAGACCACTAGGTCAAGTGCTCTTCGCAAACGCGTCGAGGCGAGCGTGGCGGCGGCGATCACTTCGCCCAGCCACCTTTTTCTCCTCGTGGTGATGTTTGCACACACCTCATGAGAGGGCTTCAAAAGAGAGCTTTTGCCATTTGTCTATTGTTGCAGTGAAGAAGCTGCGGGCTGCGGTAGTGAGACCATTGCAAATGTGTGATTCAATCCTGAACAATGAGCACCCATTCAGACAACAAGCGGTTTGTTGTTGAATCGCAACGCTCCGTACTGTGTGTGTGATATTTTTAGATTAAAACGTCAGGGCGGCTCGGTGGCCAAGTGGGTAGCACTGTCGTCTCACAGCAAGAAGGTCCCGGGTTCGAATCTCGGCTCGGGTGCCTTTCTGTGTGGACTTTGCGAGTTCTCTCCCCGTGTCCGCGTGGGTTTTCGGCGGGCACTCCGGTTTCCTCCCACAGTCCAAAAAACGTGCCGCTGCATAGGTTAATTGGCTTGCAGACTAAATTGCCCGCAGTGCCCGATGATGGATTGGCGTCCCATCGTGGGTATATCCATGCCTTGCGCCCTGTGTCTGCCGGGATAGGCTCCGGGTCACCGCGATCTTGTACAGGACTAAGCGGTTTCTGACAATGAGATGAGATGAGATTATGACGTCAGGCGGTGAGCTCTTGGACATGTTTTCTGTAAGAAATAACGACGCTGCTGATGATAAACCGAGCTGAAAAAAATGTTGCCGATTTTCCCGTTCTCTCGGCAGCCCTGTGCAGCGCTTTGTGACCCTCGGGTGAAAAGCGCTCTATAAATGCAATTATTATTAATTATTAGCTAAATTTAGCGTGACGCATCAAACGTCAGCTTCAGGCAGGGTAGTTTATTGCACCTCATATTCCCCGCCCTATATTAAGGCCTCCTCCATCATCCGTCCGTTAAGTAATTGGAGAAGAGCAATGGGAGCAGCTGGAGGAGTTGGGCTAATACTTCCTCGTATTGATTTCATTGTCAATTATAGTAATTGCTTTGTAAAAAAAATATATTCACGGGCGTCGGGGCCACAGTGCTGTAAAACACTGGAGAACAAACGGGGAGAGTGCTTCAAACAAAAGGTGACTGGTTTTCGTGGAAATTTCAATCCATTTGTTGAGCCACTACTCGGTCAATCTGCTGCTGGATGAAGGCCAGTATGACGCCGTGTCGGTCGTGTGCGGTGTTTTATTGATAGCTGCATTAGAGCATGTCTATGGTTAGTTAACAATTTTCATTGTATGCGTTGTTGTGTCGATCATTCATGGAATTTTGTTGTGTCGCAGAAGTCCTGCATCTGGAGCTTGCAAGCTCACTGGGTATCTGTTTGCTGCAATAAAAATCAACGTCTGTTGTGTTTAAAAAAAAACTCGATTGACAACACAAAGGCATAAATCGCAATGGAGACTCTATTAACCGTCTCAGACTTGCCGGTGACTGGGCATTATAGGACAGTAGACTATAAAGTTAAAGTGAGGGGTGTGGTGGTTCTTAAGTGGAGCTTTGATGGACAGCCTCTGCTCCAGATGGTGTTTGCTTGAACAATTAAGTCTTATCGTGTTACTCGCTTATGTCCTCCGTCTTGTGAACAGTGCGGCATATCTTGTAAATATTTAAAACGCTGGCAATGCATATTTATGCTCTTCTCCACTTAAGTATTTCCTTCCCTTTTATCTTGACTTTTAAGACGGTTCAATACAATTTAGGCTCGTCATATATCAGATGTTACTCTACCTTAAATTTATGCTGTTTTTCTGGCTACAGTCTGTGATTAACTTGCATACACATTCGTAGAATGGGTGCTTGTGATGTATATTTAGTGTAGCCCATATTACTCTGGATTTTCGGTGTAATTCTAAGCATTTGACACGTCTAGCCATCTTTTTGGCACCGTTCAATTTTCTTTATAATCCTCTTCGTCAGTTTCCACGCTTCTAATCGGTACGCCATAACCGATAGGCCACGTTCTCTCAGCGCGTTAATATGTTGCTGTAGATTGCACGGTATTATCAAGCGACCGACAGAAGACTTGGCTCGGAGAAAAATGCTGAATTAGAGTTTGAATTAAGGTTTAAGGAGAGCGAGTGGGCGTGGCAGTACATGTCGCTGGGAGGCATGATGGCCGATGATTGATACTGACAACGGCTTGACAATTGAAGGCGAGAACTCGAGTGAGATGATGACCGTGGCTATTGTCCCGCGTGTGTATCCAGGAAAGCCTCACTGAGTCTCAAGACCTCTTAAGGGTCATGTAAAGTTTTCATATTCGGGGGTGATCTTGCTGCCATATGTAATTCCAATTGAACACCATGCAGGTATATATATATTTTAGCATTGAGATGTTTGACTAAAAACCAGCTACAGTGTGTGTTTAATTATTTATATATGGAAGGAAATGGGGAAATCTAGAGGAAGCTCATGCGAAAAAAGGCGAAGAATGTGCAAATGCTGCACAGAAAACCACCCTTGTTAGGTTCCAACCCAGGCACTTCTCTCAGTGAGGTACACGTGTTACCACTGAGCCATGCTACCAGCCAGCTGTAGAGTGGCAGCAATAAGGTTGGCTCGCGTGCAAGAGCTAGGTGGACCATTGATTAAGTCACGATGCGGGGAATTCATCCATCAGCCTCTGCAACGCTGGTGCTGATCTCGATGATGACTTTTAAGTATACCAGCCTGAAATGACAGCATTGTTTACGTTGCATGAATCATTAAGAGGCAGATCGCTTTAGACGTCGATACACGTAGTTAATAACATTATTCTATTGCGCATCGTGTGTGTGTAAAGTTCAAACATAGTACATTATAAATAGAAGTTCTGCCTGTAAAGGCAGCTGATGGCCCCGAGTGGCTGTGGGTGTGACGGCGATGTCACACGCAGAGCTTTGGATAGCGATTTTGAGCCCCAGGGAGTGCTGCTCACAAAGGCCCCCGTCCCGCGCACAGACAAAGTCTTCTTTCTTTGCTGATTAAATGGAGCAAATGGTTGCACTGCATCTTTCATTGCAATCAGTGTTCCTTTACTGTGGTTGAGTCACCCAGATGTTGTTGAGCCACTGAAATCCTCAGGCCAAGTGGAAAATTCCGTGTATTTTCCAATGCCATTGCTCTTCATTTCAGGTGGTGACTATGGACTCGTGTTGGTTGCCTGTTTTCAATGTTGGAGAAGATTCACAGCAGTCTTGTTGTGATTTGAGTCGGTTGTCTATTGTGTCTGCAGGCTTTTGGGTCTTTAGTGACCACCTATCATAATTTTACAGGCTGAATATAAGCCAGAGGCAATGTGTACCCAAAGTTCTTAAGAGGTCATTGCCTCTGACTTATTGCATTATAGTTTAAAAAATAACATCTAAAGAGAGCGCTTATGACCCTCTCACCCAGGAAAAACCCGGTCTTGTCAGAAATCAATAGATAAGGTGACGATATCCTTCAATCACCCGCATTGACCATGACCAGCATGAAGTACGGTCACATCACCCCTCACGAGGTATGGTCATGCTCTAGTCCAGCATCAGCCTGCCGACAAAGGCATGTGTGTAATGATGTAGGTTTTCACGGCTCGATGCATGATGATTGCTTCGAAAAGCTGCTGGAGTGAGGTGAAACGTTTCGGGGTGGAGAGAGGAAGCGATCGACGCGGCTGTCCCGAGGGAGCAGCTTTTCGAAGCAATCATCGCAGGCGTGTACGTGTCCCACTAGCGTGAAGCTCTCTGCGTGTTGTTTGAGTTGTAACAAGGTGGCCCTCACTGGCTGTGCGAGTGAGATAAGTGCCAATACAGCACTAACACTGAGGAGCACCGCTTTGTGATTGGGTTTCACGGGACACAGTTTGAAGGACATCGGATGCCCTCACTTCACGCGCAATTTCAGGTGCTTGGTTGGGGTCAGTCGCGTGACTCTCGGTGGATAACGCAAGCTGTGACCCGTTTTACTTTGCCGTTGGAAGTCCATTGCCATCATGTGCCGTGCAAGGGTAACTGGTTGCCGGTGAAATCTCCATCATATCTACCAAGTTTTTAAGCCAGGTTGATAATTGCACTACTGTGTAAACGTTCACACCTCTTTTGCATTGCTTGCCCTGACTTAACGTTTCCAAATTGCTTAGCACATCGGCAGTGTCGGCACAGATAAGTGCACGCAGTTATTTACTGACAAAAATAGAAACAAAATATTTTCTCCTGCCTTGGCTCGGTTAGCTTCAAGAATGAACTTCGAAAACGTTTTGAATATTGCATTTCCCTTTTTGTTTCCTCTTTTGAATCATGAGCTTGAGGTTGATCACATTTGCTAGCACCATTTGGGCCCGCCAGCTTTGTCGGCCTAAGAGCAGCTCTGGTGAGCGCGAATATATTTTGCTTCCGCACTGCGCGTGAGAAATGAGCGTACCATCTCATCACGCTGCGCGGCGGTGTCATGCACAGGGTCAACTGCTGCAGTTGCCGCACCACATGAACCGCACGCGAACAATATTTTCCAGGGTAAAAATAACGCACCATCTCTTGTGGGATCAAATCCCTTCGCCTCATAGTCCGTGGCTGTGGTCGCTGATAGTAGCACTGGTGGCGAGTGGCTGATAGATTTGGCATCGCGAACACGGCGCGAGCACCTTTACACTCCAGGCATTAGGGCAACCTTTTATATATCCCTCATTGCCTTTTAAGTACCATTTTACATCCAGTTATGGTACTGTACTTTAGTGCAGGTTTACAATTGTTTGCCTAGTTTTCAGCAGCAACAGTCAGCAGTTCTGCAGGGGATGTTGAATTTGTGCTGGGTTATTTAGCTTAACGGCATGCTGCGTTAGATTATGAATAATTGTTATTCAACAGGGCAACTTACATTATTATGTTCTTCGTTAAGCATTTGCATAGGTGCCTTTTTTCAAAGTGCAGCGCATATACCGGTGTATAAGACAGGAGGTTTTCTTTACAATTTAGTCTTGAATAATGTTCGTAACTTGACCTTGATGTATGTTGCTGACACACTGTAATCTTGCGGGCGACGTCACGGCGCCTCTGACGTTTTGTCTCTTGAGACGATTTTGTGGCACCTGTGCCATGATGATGCCTACGATCTTCTGCTGGGCACCAGTGACACTGAGGCCGTCAGCTTCATGCACGCCGCCTCGCTGGAAAACGTGGTTAGCATCGCTCTCCACTCGTGAGCGCGTCGGTGGAACGTGCGCGCAATTGTGAGAGAGGCCCTTTTGCTTGCACTCCACGTGTCTGTGCGCCCAGAGCCTCCTCCGTAGCAATTACTGTCTAACAATCCATTCAAGCGCTGGTGCAGCGGCACTATGAACCCGGCCACCTAGCTTTGATTCACGGCCGTGAATAACGTTGCTGGCAGGTGATGCCTTAACCCGTCTCTGACATGACATGTCTCTACCATCCCTTTGGTGAAGTATGGCTAGACAAACCACCGTGAGCAGCACAGCGTGGGAAGTCCTCCGTCATCCAGCAGTGGACAAAACCATTAAGCTATTATCAGTCTCCAGGGCCCACGGCTGTTTGGCTATGGCTTCCCACGTGTGGTGTTTGTAGCTGTGGTGTTTGTAGCTGTGGTGTTTGTAGCTGTGCGGCTATAGTAATTGTACTTTTTGTGTATCCTTCGTAGCTTCCTTATTTGTAAGAACCCACGATGATAGCACTGTACCAGAATAGTGCACAAAGATGGCGATGTTTTGAATGTTCACTCGCTCTGCCGTCATTTTAAAGACAAAGTTCTACCCGATGCTTATTGATTAAGAATTTTCACCGTAATAAAAGTAGTATTTATAACCGCCAGTTACGGTTTGGTCGTGGCAGTTTGGTCGAGATTATGTGCTTTGTTTACGGTTTTAATTTGAGATTTGTTTATTTTTAAACGAACTGTGTTTTCTTTTTTCAAGTTTTTTTTAGCTAGGCTGGAATGTCACAAAATCCCCCGTTGGGCTGGGCTGAAGAGTAGATCTACCTCGTGCATTTTTCTGTGATTTCTTTGCCAGCTCAGAGGCATACGCAGTGACAACAAACTCCAAACCCAGCTCTACAACCTTAGAGTGCAGCTAACAAACATTCACCATCGCATACTACGTGTGTACTCAAACAGCTCTGCTTGTATCAATGGGGATTTAGTTGGAATTCGTGGGGAGCGGTGGTTAAGCGGTTAATGCGGCACACTACGAACGGGGACCCGAGTTCATTCCCCACTCACGGCCAATCCCAGTGACACGTTTCTGAATCGGTTCTGAGCTTCCCCTAGGTCGACTCGGCCTTGTGTGAGTACCTGGTGCAATGTTTAACCATCGCCATTAGTGAAGCAAATTCAGGTGGGCATGGTGCTGGTCACTCTCATCCTCGTATGCACTGGTGGCCCTTATAGGTGCTCGCTAACAGCACTCTACCCTACGGTCTGTTGAGGCTATGATATATAAAGCTGTGGGGATGATGTATGAACCCATTGTTTAAAACATACAATTTTGTTCTTACACACCTAATGTGGCACATGTTGCGTTACTACAAGATCTTGGAAGCTAAGCAGAGTTGAGCCTGGTTATTATTGGAATGGGTGACCACCTTAGGCTTTCAGCTGTTGTAGGCACGGGGTCTGCGATGGGGCAGGAGGGGGATGGTTGTGTCATCGCCCCCCCCCCCCTGGGAAGCTGATCAAGCTCCCCAATGCACGGACCAACGCTAAGGATAGATTTGGGAGAATCGGTGTGTTTTTTTTCATGGGGTAAACAATTTATTAATGTGAAAAACCCAGGGCTGGAATTCATTAGGAATCCAAGGGCATAACGCAAGATCGTTCATCGATGGATAGCAGGCTGGTATGTGTACTTGAACGTTTGTGTTCATCAAGAAAACAAATCTGCCATGTGACCATTTGCATGTTAGCGTTATCAACCTTACCCTTATGGTATGAAAAATCCGCAGCTGTGTAATAAACATCGTTACGTAAGCTCCCGGCAAACCAAGTCACACGTTTTTGCATGAACTTCGATGATTTACGCGTATTCAAGTGCATGGCAACATTTTGCAGACGGTTCCGAGAAAAGATTCCGAAAGCTTTACATAAATATGTAATAGTTATTTTATTACATACGCCGTTTAATATCCAGACACGCAGAGCTGTTTCCATTCATCTGTGTTAGCAGCACTCTCTGTCTTAGCAACCGCAGACGCCTCGGTCCATTGGGTGAAATAGTTCCTGGAATTTTTCCCGTAACCGGCTGAAAGAAACAACAAAAAATGTAGCCAAAAAAAAAATCCCACCACCGGAGGAAGCTGTTTATAATTCGTACTTTTGCCAGGCTTTCACGCAAAGCCCTGTGCATGCAGGCCACTATTCATACGAACAGTGCGCATCTTAAACGGACCGGCAGCAGCCTTTTCACGTTCGATGTCCGTGGGCGTTTGCCCGTTTGTGGCGGTGCAAGTTGAATTAATCTTAATGCACAGACACCGCATAGCAAGTGTGGGGATGTTGACCTTGGTGCAGTGGTCTGCAAACTGGACTGGCATTCCAGAGATTTCTGCCCTTGAGTCAATTTTCCGGGACGACAGTTAAAACAGTCGGGAAAGGTTCTAATGTCTCCACTCCTCCGCTGTGCGTCTGTCCGCTCAGAAGTCCGAACGGTTGCACCGACGCTCTGCGGGTCTTGTCTGGTCCGGTAGAGTTCCGATTCTGTCACCTCTCTCAGCACGCCTTGCCAATGTTGGTGGAGGAATTGGGCAAACACCCTGCAGAGGGGCTCTCTGGAGCCCTCACCGCAGTGACGCAGTGGGATGCCCTTGTGCAACAGTAACGTAAATAACTGCGAGGCTGCACCTTTAAATACAGTAATGTCGAGTAACAAAGCCAGCACGTTGCTATGCTCTATTAAGCCTCTAGTGGTTATTCTTTCTGTAACTGCACCGCGTCAAGGCTGGATATTCTAGTTTTATAGTAGGAACCTGGCTCTCTAAGAAAATATGTTTGCCTTCATCCAGGTGGTTAAATAATGTCCAAGTAAAAGTTGAGCCCTTTTCATGAGGGCATCCCCATGCCGTGAAGCTCTCAGGTGTGTTTTTTTTTGTTAAAACCATACTTCGCTCGGCTTGTCAATGTCGCTTTCTGCAGTCTCAGACGTGGGAATGTGTAACCCTAGTATAGCAATGGATGTTGTCCTGTGACGAGCTTGGCACGGTGGGCTGCCAAGCAAAGCAGTGTTCAGGAGCAACCCTGTGGTTAGTTACGAATTTTTAACAAAAAACTTTTTTTTGGTCATAGGCGTGTAGAGCCAGAGTGTCTTCAAAATGTCAGGATGTCGCTTTGTGTGGCGCTCATTTCTGTTGACAATTCCGTGTCATTGGTGGAAATTCTACGTTTACATGGCGATGAGCAAACACCTCACAAGGAGAGTCCAACGGCTTTTAAGCAAGTTGGTTCATGTGGTATATGGGGTAAATGCTTTTATCGCTGTACTAAGCTGCATAATAAATGGGCGGCAGAAGTAACAGATGGCTTTAATTAGCATTAAAAATCCTGCAAGTTTTTTTTTTACGCGCTGGCCTTAAGGACAAAAAGAGAGGCAGTTGTTGTGTATACACACACATATAAACACACTATACTACCCTAGCCGCATGTTCAGTGCGTAAAAGCTAAGCATTTAAAAAGACCCACTTACGTAGTTTGCCAACCGATGTTGTGTGCGTTAAGTCGTCCTTTCTCGAGTGACGTTAATCGTGGGTGCAGTGAATATTTGGGCCGGGTGTGGGTTTGAGTCGACGTGAAATCGTGCTTGTGGGATGGGAGGCGCGCTCCTCCCTGTGTTCGTGTTTGCTTCTCACCGAGGCTTCTGGTTGAAAAGCCAGAGAGGCCGCTGGGTGCAGCGACGCATGTAAAACCGCACATGAAACGCGTCTCTTGCAAACCCGGTGTAGCGACATTTCTTTTACTGCAGGTGCGTTCCGAGCGAACATTCTACGAATTAGTTCGCACGACGCTTGTGTTAGGACTTATACACTGGTAAGAGCAGCTTTTAAAATCTTGCCATGTTCTTAAGAAAATCTGACGCTGCCTATTACGTAGAAGCTGTTTTCGCAACCAAGTGCATGCCTATCGGTTTTTTGGTTTCCCTCTGGGTCTTGACGCTCCTGGCTGGGCCCTGCTCCGCTGAATTAGCTCGTGTTGCTGTGTTGTGAGCCTGCGAGCGCGTCTTTGTCAGTCGTCGTTGCCGTCACCTCGTCACAGTGGAGGGCAGTCGGTTCACACGAGTGGCAGAACGTGGGGCAATTGGGCAGGACTGCGGAGAGGAACTTTTCTTTAAAAAAGAAAACCCTTTATCACTGATATTGTCCCCCCCCCCAGACAACCACAGATCAATTGATTGTGAAAAACAAACGATCAGAAAACGGAAATAATGATACAATTTATAACACGCGAAAATACCACGCCTGCTCATGGGCGAGACATTGATACGGAGGCGCAAGGAAACTCCGGAGGGGAGTGAGCCCACGTGGTCACCCGTCACCAGCCAGCCTGACACTGCTGCCTATATCTTATGATGGCGACCGATTCGTGGTTTTTTTTTGGTTGCGGAGGAAACCGGAGAACCGAGAGGCAACCCACGCAGAACAGCGGGAGAACAACACTAACTAAACACGGGCACCCGCGTTGAGAATGGATCTGCGTTCGGGCAGGGTTTTTGTTTCTGGAGAGGCGCAGATGTTACCACCGCTCCACCCTGCCACCCCAAGCATGAAACATTACCATTTGTCCCTTGTAGTTAAATGCGTTTAAAAAACAAACAAAATCCGCCCTTCTGTCGTGCTCTGCTGGACTAATGTTTCATCACACACGGTGTTAGTCATAGGAGTTGTTGGGTTTACGTGAACATGGTTGGTCAGTGTGGCTTGGTGCATTGAGCCAATAGTCACTCGTCGCTGTTGGCCGTGACTGGGAATCCAACTCTGTTGCTGGGTTCATCGCGCAGCGTGTTAACCACTGCACTGCTGCAATACTTTGTGGATAGCGCAGTGTAGACTGGTGTTTTCCATTATTTAATATCCGGGTATCGTAGTTCACACGATGACTTAGCATGTCTTTCTTCAGCCAAATGCTTTGGAGCACGTGCTGGTTGGTACAACACGTGGTGAGTGCAGCTGTTCGTCAGATGGACGCTGTTAACGCTGACCATCTTATAGCTGTGTGCGTGTACAATGAACGCCTTTTATACCGTGTAATATTTTCCCTTTTCGATGTTTTTCACATGCAAGCTTTGATGTGTCATATCTCAGCCACCGAAAGTTCAAGTCGCTGACAATGCTTGCTTGCACTGGCTGCATCATTTCAAAACAAAACCTGAAACGTTTATTTTCGCAGCCAACTCGAGACAGATGGTGTCTGTAAAATTAGTCCCGTTGAGCAAACATTTGTGCAAACGTTTTTCATTTTAAATCACGTTTCGCAAATTGATTGGGCATTGAATTTAGACGAAACTGCAGTATTTGTGAAAATGATACCTTGTTCGTTATAATGTCCCCTATGGAAACGTTTTCTAAGTAAGGTGGGGGTCGTCTTGCTTAAGTGGGGTTATTAGTTTAAAATAAAAGCACCATAGCAACAAGTGTTGTTTTGTCCTGGCTCTTACCTAATAAACGGAGGCTTTTATTGATTTGTTGACAATGCTAGGTAATTAAGGAAAATGTGAAATGAAATCACCACCTTTGTACTATTCAATTATATATAGACAATGGTGTGAGCTCAGTGATGCTTATATCTTCTGTTATTATAATAACCGTTTTATAAAAAAAAAACACTGGTGGAGGGACCCATATTATCATAATTGATGGACAGCATAGTTATTTATCAAAATTGTTGTGCTGTACAAGTATGCACCTATGCCTTTTCTCTCCACCCTTCACCAGACTGCGCTTCACGGTGTGGTGTAGTATGGTCAGAATGATCTTCACAACCTGCGCGGTGTGTGGAGACCCTCGTCATCCAACAGTGGATTGACAAAGGGCCGTACATTTACATATGTTATTTAATTGTTGCTGCAGCTGCTGCCAATGTGAAAATCTAGTCGTATAATGTGGGTGTTTTATTACATTTGCTTGCTTGTGGAAATGACTGCTCCACCGCCTAAACTGCTGGTGTAAATTTTTGATGAACACCTGTGCAGATTTTAATTACCTTCGCACATTGTGGGTTTTTTTTTTCCAAATGAGGATGGATAAGCACTTGGTTGTAAAGGTCACATTAAGTGCTTTGAGACGGGCCGGTGGGTGGCGTTGCTGAAGCTGCTCTCCGCAATATACGGCACAGCTGGTCCCGGCGGGTAACTAATGATGGATATCTGCTCATCGCAGTAGGCTTGCTACAATATGGCATTGCTATGCAACGGCTGCAACAAGGTGCAGCGGTAGCGTGTTCCCCCGCTTGTTGCGTTTGTTCGCGGTTTTAATCCATCGGCCGCCCTGGATAATTACGCGCACTGCCTGCCGCTCAGTGACTGAGAGATCACCTGCCGTCATTGACTGAAATAAGGCATTGTGCCAAATTGTAAAATTAAACATAAATTATTAAATTGATAAATATAAAGCAGTCATTGCTCCTTACTGACACATATGCTGTGGGCCGCACTTGAAAATTAGACTATACTGTTCTTTTGCGTACTCGTCTGATTAAATACAATAATTTAGAGACCACGGCATGATTCATGCTCGGTGGTATGGTAAAGCACACATACAATTGACCATATTCTCTAGAAGAAAAGACGAGCTTTCCCCCCCTGTATTTTGAAGCAAAAGTTAGGGTGGATCTTGTCATCTGGTGTTCATGTTTGTGGTCCTTATATGGTAACTTATTTGACTCTTGGGCACAAGTTTGGGGTGTGTTTTACTTTACATAATTCCTTAACTTCAATAGCACAGTAGTACAAATAATGAATACAGTAACAATCAAAAATCCCTCAGTATCCTGATATTTTTCACATCTTGAATTCCTATCATGTCGTGAAAGAAAATGAAACGGCTGTAGCTCTGTAGCTTGTTGGGACTTAAACACAATACCTGCATCGCTTTTCTTTCTGATGAGTGCCCCATCCATTTACAGAAAGTGCTACCTTGCAGGTACAGAAGCAGACGAGCGTCAGGGAGGTGGAGAAACTAATTCCGGAAGATAAAACGCAGACCCAGGCATCAAAGGACTACCATGCCCCCAAGGAAGCCCACCCAGGGCAGCCCGTGGTCACGCCACAGCAGGCAAGTGCTGCCGCAGCCCGCCTACGCACCGCCGGATGTGGCCTCCCTACACCGTCACCGGCTGTCATCCATGTTCCCATGGTTACGGGCATGGTCTAGATTAGTCAAGTTCCAACTGTGTGCTCTCCTTCTTCCACATGGCACACAGTATCTGAGGTTCAGCAGCAACAACAGCAATATAATGGGACTGGTCAAAATAATGGCCGATAAAGTAAATTTGTTGTGAATTCTTTCCTGTGCATCTGTGTTCAAATCCACAGTCTCCGTGGCGCCAACTCAGTGCTCTTACCTCCGATTCATCCGGTGACCTCCACATTGGTGAAATTTAAATGCAAAATCAATGCATGTTTAACCACTGGCACTTAGAGTGCACTGTGTCCGCACTGATTTCCTGAATTATAGACAAGCATTGGTCGAAAACACATTTCAATGCATAATGCAAGAACGGTACTGTGTGGCACTCATAAATGTAAAAATATATACCATTTTATAGTTGCGCTCATCTACGTTCAACATATTGTGCCATTTAATTCTTCAGTAAGTAACATATACAAGCAACGACATTAAATTCAATATATTTCAAGGTGTGTTTTGCACGTGTGTGCAAGGTATGTTCGCAGTATTAACCAATATTGATCCTTCCGTTTCTGCACTAAGGGGTGTTTTATTTTTTTTTTAAACTATTGGCATCAACACGCAGCACCACTTTTCTTTCGGATGAGCTTCTCGTCCGTTATCTGGAAAGCGTTACGATTTTGTTCGCGTTCCCTGTCGCGTTTTTGAAGATTCCAGTCACTTAATTCCGTGTCATCCCCACCAGCCGACGGCACAGCAGGAGCCTTCGGAAGCCCGCAGGATCCTGGGGAAGATGTGCGCCGAATCGGACCGCAGGAAGAAGTGGATAAGGGTCTCGAGCGAGCAGCAGCGCGAGGAGGACGATGACGCGGAGAGCATCTACGCAAACTTCCAGCAGTCCAACTACGACGCCGAGGAAATGGCCTGGCAGGAGGCTCGTAAGTGTGGAGGGAGACCGTGTCGTTCGTGCATGCCTCTGCCTCGTTTCTATGGGAAGTAGGAGCTGTGCAGGCTCAGTGGTCACACACTGGGCGCAGCCCGAGAGCTGCTCATGTTTCCCACAGCAGCCTGTCCTGGCTGAACCAGTCCCACGGAGTCCCAGATCCTGACCGCCCAACATCGCTTTTCATCTCGTGCCTCACGCGGAAAAGTCAGCATGCACCGTTATATAATTCGCCATCAGTTTCTCCACACCTTGTTATGGAGAGTTAGGAAGGAGAGTAAGGAAGGAAAAGATGGTTGGGAACGTGGAACATTTAGGGTAGAACTCCTTTACTCAAGGAGCAAGGTAAATGATTATTATTACAGCAGAAAGTACCCAGTGAGCTTGCAAGCTCTAGATGGAAGTTTCCCGCGATAGAACACGTGTTCGAACTGAACATCCGAGGACATGTACCGAGTCTCTGGTGCTGCTGCTGGCCACTACATGGCCCTTCCAGGGCTGGGAGAGACTTATTTTCAGTGATAATAGACATAGAGCTCGAATCTGTTTAGGTGCTGCAGTCTCTGAAGAAAGGGCACTGTGGCGAGACACAGTAGCGATGTGCTAGCTCCGGGATAGTGAAGACAGCGGAGAACATCATTGGGAGCTCTCTCCCAGCGATGTTCTCCGGAACATCTATTTCAAGCGCTGCACACACACATTGCCTCCAGCATTGTAAAGGACCCCTCCCACCCCTCCTATTAACTCTTTACCCGCCCGCCGTCTGGCAAAAGGTACCGCAGCATCCGGACCAGATCTTCCAAACTCTGCAACAGTGTCTTCCCCTAAGCTATCAGGCTCCTCAATACCACGCTACGTCGCCCCTCTTCATCATAACAAGCAGGACACAGACCCTCCACCCCCCTAAAGACATTCATGCTTATCGCACGGGCCACTTCACACGACTATGTGTAGTCTATAGCGTCTGCACGTTTTGCCCTGCCCTGTTGAATTGTGGATTCAGCCTTGTTTTTGTTTTTGCCCCGGGACCACGAGACACGTAATTTCATTCCTCTGCATACTGTAATTGTAAAAGGATGGAATGACCATAAAATGTATCATTTTGTCTGACAGAGAGAGAGAGAGAGCAGCGTTGTGCTGACTTGCTGTAGATGGAGAGTCAGGGCAGTTATGTGCTGGCTGGCTCTAGATAGGGGGAGTGATGTGCTGGCTGGAAATAAAGATCAGCAGGGTGCAGACCACATACAAGGGATGTTTTACCTCTTGGGCGTTTGTTATTAGAAAACCTCATGTTGCCGACCATGCTGCCGTTTCCATGGAGAAGGCTCGCACATCTGGAATGAGTTGGAATGTTTTCCTTTACATATAGCTTTGCGGGAGGTGAGGATACTTGTGTAGGCCGTGCATGGGAGGCATTTTGCCAGGCATAGAGCGAAGCTCAGCGGTGAAGTGTGTGAAGACATGCACCCAGTGCATAGCTATCAAGTGTGCAGGCAGTGCAACTGCGTCCAGGCACGCGGGTTATAGGGACTAATGTACTGGGGCTGTGCAGGAAGGAAATTGGATGGAGAGCACCTTTTAATCCTAACACCAATAGCCCATACCAACCAGTGCAGGTGTACTTTATCATCACTCAGCTCTTTAAAATAATGCTCTTCCACCAATATAGATTATGCCCCATGAACTTGATTAAATAATAAGCGCCACTATTTAATCGATCTCTTATCCACTGGAGTGCAATTATCATTGAAACTCGTTTAAAGTTTGCCCGCTGAAACGTGCTGCTGGAATATATTGGTGTATGTTTACTTCGTACTGCAAGCATATACCAATCGTACTCGCAGCAGCTATTAAAGAGACAACTAAGGTTCTGTTTGGAACCCTGGAGGGAGCACTGCTGTCAGCCAGTATTACACAGATAATACCCGTATCAAACCTCTTTAAGTCACACTTTAAATCAGGTCAGATATACATAGTTTATGCCTTCATAAAGATGTCCTATGCATGTCAGTGAAGCTAACTTTATTATCGCTTCTTAGTCGGAATAAGCCAAACACTGAGCCAAATGTACATTTTTTTTTGGGGGGGGGGGATTGTGTGCATCCGTTGTTGACCAACTAAAACTGCCAGTTTGCTGCATTTGAGAACACAACGTAATAACAGACGTTGCTGTCTGCCAGTCTTCTAACGTAGCGCTGGCAGCACCCCCCTCATTGGTGTTGCTAAGATATGATGTGGTTGGAACCTGCTTTCGGAGCCATCAGTGTTTGCTCAGTGTTGATCAATATGACAACCACGTTACATTGTCATTTCACTACCTACGAAACGTAAATACTTTACACCAGTGCATGGCACATAATGTGTACCGTAGCCGTAGCTTTGTTGGATAGCAGCCACGCTCTCATTCTTTTGTGTTAGTGGCATGTGGGCAATCACCTATCAGCCAGATGTTTAGGCTTACCTCGTGGCCTTATTGCACAACACTGTCGAGAGCTGTTGCCAGTCAGGTTACGTGACTGCCTGGTTGGCTGGCTGACGGGATGCCTCGCAATCGTTTGCATTTCAACAGCAACCCTTCTGCTGTGCTTGGAAGTGGCAGCAATTTCTCTCTTTTGTTCAGGTGATCTCCAGCAGAGACGCTCGGCATTAAATGACTGTATTTCAAAAAGATCTGGCTTGCTACTATATGGAGTTACACAATTCGCTTTGCATTCCATTTGTTGTGCTGGCCCCATGACCCCATGTATCTGTCCGTCATTGTTAAAATACTGAAATTGTATTACTGCATTGTACACGATTGACTGTTCTAGCTTAAAGACATTGAAAGGGGCCTCGTGGAAGTGGCAACATTGGGAAAATGTATCATGAATTAGGCTGTCAGTGGTTTAAACATTCAGCAGTGGTGGCAGCATTTTAATGAATGCTTTCGTGACTGTTAAATTCGAACAGACAGCAATGATATTTATGGGAGCCTCAGTGATGAGACATTAGGGAGAAGTAGAATTGAATCATTTGGAAATGTTTAACATTTCTCATTTATCAGTGCAGGAGCTTGAGACGTAACATTTATTAGAATTCAGTTTACCCTTTGACCCTGACTAAACATGACACCGCAGCGAACAGTGCGATATTAAGCAGAGTGCTTAGGGAGGGTTGGGCCCTACACCTGTTCACCAGATGCTGAGCGTGGCTCCTGATGGACAGCTATTGATTAGAATTGGGGGGGGGGGTCATATGCTATGCACTGAGGCCTGCTAAACAAACAAGGGACTGACTTTCCAAGGGACTGAGTGTTCTGGGTGGGCGGCGGTGGTGATGTGTGTGCTTGTAGCCTTTCACGCACTGTAAAACTTGGCAGTCACTGAAGAATGTGATATTCACGAGTAAGAAAAAAAACACGAGTACTCAGTGCCTTCGTTTTATTGTTGAGAGTCTTGAAAGGAAAATAATAAACGTAAATCTCTATTTGTGAACTTTAGCTGGATGAAATGGGATGCCTGCTGTTTGCTGGAGCAGACGTCAAACTGTAACACCACAGTCACTGCGTAAGACACTCTAGCGGGTGTAGGCAGGGTATACTTATTTAGACAACTTTTAGCCAAAATTGTGATGGACGCTGGCATGAAAGAAAAGACGAGTGATTTATTAGGTTTGCTTTAATCAGTAATAGAGTTGCGTAGAAATCTGTAGTAGATTATGTTAGCAAGGAATCTAATAAAGTACAGAAATACTAGTTTATAGCTCGTTAATTCACTACTGGCTAATACTCCTGCAACCCCCCCTCCACCGTGGTGGTGATGGGGGTTTGACCATACTTCACCAAAGGGGGTGCACACTGCCAGTTTATATGTTAGTTGCCACTGGTGGTCGTCATGGCTAGGACTAGGAATCAATCTCAGGTTGCTAGCTTATAGTGTGCATTGAAATATCTCTCTCTCTAAACAACAGGCTACAGAGTAACTCGTTGCTTAGTGATTACAACACCATCGTAGGGTTGTGTAGAATTATTGGCTAAGGCAGGGGTTCTCAATCTTTCGAACCTCAAGGCCCACTGGGATGTTGTTTGCCCAGACCACTAGGTGGCACTT
>JAZEWT010000010.1:20449114-20472590 GCA_036362905.1 Mordacia mordax
GGGGAAGCCAGGCCGCACCAGTACGGGGTGCGGTGGGAGCCGGGGAGGGAGAAAAGTGTTGTTTATTTATTTATTATTATTGCGATTAAAGTGCCACGCCACGCGATCGAGGTTCCGAGACCCGTGGCATTGAAGGCGAGAGACTCTTTCGTTGGGGACGAGCAATCGATGGCACGGAGTGAGACGGTCGTCTTGCTTTGCCCTCGATGTGCGAGGTGCGGGGGGAGTGAGAGTCGTGGTGGCTTCTCGGCCGTGAGAGTCGCGCATTCAAAGCGCGAGCCATCGCCCGTCTTGAGAACCTCGTAATGTGGCGAGACTCGAGACTTGAGATTGACCTGGGGGATTCGACTTAGCCAGCGTCTTGAGAATCACGCATTCCTTCACAGCCGCAGGGCTCATTATTACGCATTTCACGTGCTTCGTTATATAACGTGTTGTCGTTAACCCTCTCTCAATTTCGCTGCCCTCCTCGATATATTGGTCTCGCAATAAGTTTCACCCCGTCACTAGTTAATCTTACATCGACGCGCGTCAATACTAGCGCAATAACTAGTTAATCTCCTGTCGCTTTACCAGGTTCCTAGCTCGAGCGGTGTGGAAACTGCGTCTTGAGAAGCTAGAAACTGCGTTTTTAGAAGCTGGGACAACCGTTGTCTTGCTGCCTGTGAACAATTTCAGTTCCAGTCAATTTCTCAGGTTTTATTGTCGTGTTGGTGATACACAAACGGCATAGAATGACCCATTGGAATGTGACATCGCCACATTCCTGTGGCATGTGTAAGCGACCCTTGTGTGATGACGATGAATAAGCAATAACATTTTATCAATGAAGTTCATATGCTATGGGTATTCATGTTTACCAAAGGAATGCAGAATTTGTAATACTGGTAGTAAGTGGTCGTCACTCGTAATTATCAGCGTGACCCTGGATGTTTTTGACCGTGCTAGTTGTTGGTCCCGTTTGAAAGTTTACTATACCACACGTAGGCTACTGTAATGCATCATTACGTTACCAAAGCAAATGTTAGATACGATTTAAATGGTGGTACCGAGAGAGAGTGTTTAAATACACTAACACATCAATGAGGCTGTAGCAACACCCCTCACCGTGAATTTAAAATATATATAATCACTGCGAACGAAGCTTAATTATCACTGCTCTGCACACGTTCCAGGTACTATAATTACGTGCAAACAGGTGTTTATTTTTTTTCCCCCTTGGGTTACCTCTGTCAGATTCGGATTCACGTCACGACATGCGACACCGTGTTTGCGCTATTTGCGGCGTGTTGTCAAGCACGCGTGCGTGACATAGTGGATCGCGTTATTTTCATATGCTATGTCCAGCAGTGGCGCTCCGTGGGCACCCTCGTGCACACGCTGTGTACAGACAGCTTTCGTGCACACTGCCGTGTTGAGGGGCACCTATGAAGACAGACCGGTGTGTCGCGCGTGTGAGATGTGGCGTGGGCAGCGCCACGCTGCCTTGGCTGTTTTCATCTCAGCGATGTTTCCGTCCACGTCTAGTCTACATTTTATTTTCGACTAAATCGACATAGGGAACGAACGCTGAGCCCAGGTTTTGACATTCGTGCCGCGGTGCTGAGCTGTCCACAGCATATTTTGGGCAGTAGAGAACATTGTAACTGTACTACTACGATTCGATCTCTGTGCTCATCATATCTACCAGCCCAAATTGACTATCAAGGTAATATATGGTAATATGACACTCATGCACCATACTCTTTGGGGAGGTCATCATCTCGCAGTGGATTAACAGACTGGCTATACATATGCACGTTGTGTTAAGCTTAATGGTTCGGAATTGAACTGTGGTGGATGCGATTGCAGTGCGTGAATTACAACACCACGTTTGTACACGATGGCAAAGATTGCCAGCATACATTGTCAGGGAAAGTGCTGTTAGTAACGCGCACACAAAAGTATACATTTTCTTGCTATTGTACACTTGTCATACCTCGTATCCTAGGGCGCAAGTGTCGGCTGGCTTTTTGAGAAAGATTTCCATTTGAGTAAAATGTTGCTCTTTTTGTTTTGTAGGACTCAGTGCCTTTACAGTATCCCACTCCCTGCCCACCAATCAGAGATGTCCTTCTTCTTTTCGTGGCTCTATAGAGGGTTCAGCAGCGTGCTGCAGTTCCTTGGTGAGTATTGAAATGGGGCAGGCGGTCGCAATGATACTAAAGTGTAGCGTTTATAGAGAACATATTATTTTTCTGCATCATCAGCAGTCATTTGGATGGTGTCCCCACGATTGACCATTCTGCATGTTTATTTGATGTAATAAGCCATTTAACACCTGTGCACTAGCTGATGTTATTGCTCCATCTCCTCATTGAATGTTCTCTTGAATGGTTTCCATTTCCTGGTTTACACTTCATTATTTCTGTTCATCAAACTTTACCGTCAGGTGGTATATGTTTCCAAAGCCCCCTTCTCAAAAGCTTTAGTGATATATTTTTCCATGTATGTGCTGTCATCTATGTTTCCTCTTTCTGTCTTAGTATTTACAATTAATTGATTGAATTGTGTTATGATTGCTTCGAAAAGCTGCTCTCTCGGGACAGCCGCGTCGATGGCTCTCTCTCCTCTCCTCACGACGTTTCGCCATCGACGCGGCTGTCCCGAGAGAGCAGCTTTTCGAAGCAATCATCATGCATCGAGCCGTGAAAACTTACATCATTACATTGAATTGTGTTACTTGTAATAGCTGGGCGGTGGTAGCGCACACCTGTAATCCAGTACTATGGAGGAGAAGGTTGGTGAATCACACACATTTTGTGAAACTCCCTTCCTGTGGGTGTCCAGAGTGCCATAGCCTAGCTTGCCAGAAGGCAGCACAGCAAGTGGGCTCATTTCAATCTGTTTCTTTGCCTATCTAAATAGTTTTGCCTCCTCACATGCGTGGCTTTCACTCAGTGCTCGATCTCCCTCCTAACTTGTGGAGACACTTCTAAATTGGCAGAACATATTCAAATAAAAACCCAATGCAGGGACCCTCAGAAAGAGTTCTATGACTTTTTGGCTTTCCTGGACAAATAAGTCATTGTAAATATTCGATATCGGGTTAACACGCACAAACTTGCCTTTTTGTCAAATCCTATTCTAGGTGTTTAATTTTTTACGCTTGGCTGTATTATTATTTAGTGACACACGTGTGTTCTGCAAAAGTTGTATCGTGCCGATATTGTCTGTGATTCTACAGGCCGTCCGATGAACCATTAATAATTTTCAGTCATTCCAAATATTTTACCATACAAATGTAATGATGTAGGTTTTCACGGCTCAATGCATGATGATTGCTTCGAAAAGCTGCTTTACCACACAAAGCGAATTGTGATCTTGTATGGAAAACCAAACATTTGTAATACATTGTATAAGGGCATATGCTGAATGTCTGCTAGGTCTGTATAAGAAGTCTGGCAAGCTTGTGTTCCTTGGGTTGGATAATGCTGGCAAAACAACGCTGCTGTGCATACTAAAGGATGATCGATTCAGTCAGCCAGTACCTACCCTGCACCCAAGTGAGTTTCACTAACAGAACGTAATTCTCTCTTTAAAAACGCTGAACCGTCCTGAATAAAACACACACAGCGAAGCTTTCTTGGATCAACAAGCACAATAATCAGTGGTCATCATCTGTTTGACACTGCCTAATAACATACAAATATATAATAGGCTGACATTTTCGGTAATAGCCCTGGTCAGAGCAGTGACAGAGAGTCGCGGTAACTTATAATTGGAAATTGTAGTCCACGTTGAATGGCTTTAGAACGCGAGGACATTATAGGAATGTTTAAAGAGTTAGGAATTGAAATGGATGTATTATTCGTGATATTGTCAAGTAGACCCTTTTGTAAGTTCAAAACAAATGTGCGTTGATTTTGTTTTTATATGAATAATGTAATTTGTTGCTCTTAGCAAAACTGTGGTGTGAAGTTGATCAAAATCTACTACAATGACCACCTTTTTGACTTATAGCATTGCTCATATTTAAATCAATGCTTGTGTTTTTACATCATAATATTCCAATAGTAATGATTATATGATTAGCCTTTATACCGGTAACATTTTAAACGTGGAAATAATTGCATGAAAGTCATTAAAACTTATACCATACGGATTTGAAAAACGTGTATGTTTTTTAATTATCTGTATATAAATTGAGTTTATGGGTGAATGTGCAACAACAGTCTGTTTAACGATGATGTGCACCCAATGTCCCTCCAGCTTCAGAAGAGTTGACCATGGCCGGTATGACTTTTACCACTTTTGACTTAGGTGGCCATGCTCAAGGTAAACTGACACGTTCATCATTTCTATCCCATTCATGCATATTTTTTTATCCATATTGCAAAGAGCCATAATTTTATGAAATTTGACAAATGTGTTGTCTTTTCCTTGGGGAGTTTAGCACGCCGGATTTGGAAAAACTACCTGCCAGCGATCGATGGGGTGGTCTTTTTGGTGGATTGTACGGACCATGAGAGACTCACAGAAGCCAAGCACGAGCTCGATGTAAGGGCCATAAAGGTTCACTAATATTGTTTAACTTGATGGCACCAGCATCGAGTGGCTGTGTGCACTGTGGTTATTCATTCACGGCATGTACGCACACACTGCGGAACTTAGAGATGTTTTTTTACGTGACACCTCTTCACTGAGCTGTGCGGAACTTTTCTCGAGTATGCCGTGACCGCTCTCCCTTTTCTGCCAGGCTCTGATAACGGATGAAACAATTGCCAACGTCCCTGTCCTCATCTTGGGAAACAAAATTGACCGGCCAGACGCCATCAGCGAGGAGCGCTTGCGTGAAGTCTTTGGCCTCTATGGCCAGACCACTGGAAAGGTGCGGTCCCCACCAGGTCCCAACCGCCGAGGCTTTTTTAAGGGTGTGAATATATTTGTAGTGAGCGCACACAGACGACTGGTTTAAATGACCATTATCCAGGTCTAGCTGGGTTGCCCTGTTGCTCTGCAAATCCCTTTGCTGCTGTGTATTTTGTTATTGGAGCAAATGTTATGGCCTCGGGTCGCCATTTGTCTGGAACCTCCCCCCCCCCAGACCCGTTGGCCAAAGAAGGCCCTACCAGGATTGTTGTACTCTAACCGACATAGCGCTGGTGTTCATTGGAACACACAAACCCCTCCAGTACGATAAGGTTATGAGGGGATTTATACTGTCTGAGCGGGGCTTGCTTTCAATCTTTAATTTTTGATCTGTAACCAGAAGAATATGTTCTACGTTTATTTGTGGTGTTTACCGATTCGTTAAATCATCTAACGATTAATTTCACCTGACATGTCTTCTGACTTCTCATATTTTGGGAATGCAGTTTGATTTTCGAAGTCGTTATGTCAAATTCACACACTTCCGTCGTTTGGAAAGTTTTGGTTATTCTGTTTGTCTTATTTCTAACAGCATGTCATTTGTGATAATGCACATAAACATGCACGCTTTGGTGGATGTATCATGTGCGTGAGAATCCGTTGCCTTGGTGGATTGACAACATGACACGTCCAGTGCACAGTACAAAATATGTTGATGGTCACTTAATAATCATTCAGATGACATTTGCGAATGTAAGCTAATACACTTGTCCTGTATTAGTTGATGCTTATCATTCACGCGCCCCCCGTGTTTTGTGTGAACAGGGCAATATCCCACTCAAAGACCTCAACAATCGCCCGCTGGAGGTGTTCATGTGCAGTGTGCTCAAGCGGCAGGGCTATGGAGAAGGTTTCCGTTGGATGTCACAGTACATTAACTGATCTACACAGCCACTGGCATTTCTTGCCTCAATTTGGCTACAGCTGTGCTACTACGCAAGGCTTTTTTTTACTGTAAACTACCCAGATGGTTACCGCTTGAAGGAAGACTGAAACGTATTGCCACATCACAATAAACTTTAGTTCGACTATTCCTCTCAAAATGTTAGTGTGGGCAGGGATACAACATGTGCATAGGACTTTGTACAGTACATGCTAAAGCAGCCGTGTACATTTTTTGCTTGGGGAGCTTATGTACAGTTTGTGCTTTGAAAATGACCGATTGTTTGCAAAATTGGACAACCAATATTTCTGTGGGGGCGGCACGGTGGCCCAGTGGTTAGCGCTGTCGCCTCACAGCAAGAAGGTCCCAGGTTCGAATCTCTCGGCTCGGGTGCCTTTCTGTGTGGAGTTTGCATGCTCTCCCCGTGTCCGCGTGGGTTTTCGCCGGGCACTCCGGTTTCCTCCCACAGTCCAAAAGCATGCTGCTGCATAGGTTGATTGGCTCGTAGGCCAAATTGCCCCGCAGTGCCCGGCGATGGACTGGCGTCCCATCGTCGGTATATCCTTGCCTTGCGCCCTGTGTCTGCCGGGCTCACCGTGACCCTGTATAGAACTAAGCGGTTTCAGACAATGAGATGAGATGATATATTTCTGTGGATTGTGCTTATGTTTATTCTGATATTATTTCAGAATGTAAATACAGTGACAGAATACTAATTACCCGTCTGAACCCCTTCCCCAATCCCCTGATGATGACGAAATATTGGCAATGATTTTGCAACGTTATTACGATGCTCTGTCTAGCTCCTGGGTAAGTGTATACTATGATTAAAAACAATACCTGACAACTCGGTGCATTCTAAGAAATGGTGTTTTAAGCATCGTCAAACATGTCCAGGACAGCAGCCCAAAGCTTGACAAATGATCCAATCTAGTAACGTTTTCCGGGGATTTTTTTTGAACATAGAGCTCATGATGAGAGCAATGCTGCTTGGTGGTGATGCCTCCTTTAGGTTTAATTTATCCTTGTATATGTCATGTGTGTTGTCTGTGCTGCTGTGGAATTTTGAGTGAAACCCCCTGCATGGTCACAGCACTCGTGAACTCGCGACGGGAAAACAGGATTCTGGTGTTACGGTCTGGATTCTTGCTCAATGATCGACGACTTGTTGTTGGTGATGTGCTCAAGCACCGGACACTGAGATCTTTTGATCACTTCATTGCATTGGACTGTCTTTGGAGCCTAATATTCCGGGAGACTCGACAAATGGGTACTGCCTTTGTCACGCGTTTCACGGTGTTTAAGCCTTACTCTTTGGTAAGTTGTTAAGTGGGAGAAAACATTGTACGATGAGCGTACATATTTGCATACTGTGTATATGCCCGTACCCATATACAAAGAGTGAAAGGTAATTCACAATCCTTTCTCTACCACACGGTGACATTAAAACATGAGGATTTTCAACTGCGGCAATGCGTGTACTAGGCAAACTTTGTTTAGTTTTCTAGTGCCAAAATATGTTCATTCAGCACCAGAGTGAAGGTGGATTTCAAATAACGTAATGCAGTGTGAATCATTTTACATGAACTCATCATTGTGCAATGCCCTTCATGAAATACTGTACTGATACAGGTTGACTGCAAGTCTAGCTCGGCAAATACAATAGCCATGAATGCTGTATTATGTAGGTTTTATATAAATGTAATTATATAATATATTTATGTAGCCATCAAACATAATGGGGTGCGGAAGTGTGGATGTGAGCGTTAAGAGTTGTCACAGTGACTGCAATTTCGGCCATGTTTGTTTGGTAGTTATTTGTGGCACTTCCAGTTACGAGTTCCGATTTTATAAAGAAACGCTGGTGGTAGCGATACTCTGTCTGTCCCAATGACGTTTACCCCTATAGGATTGCGCAGAAAGTTGCAGTGATTTTAAAATAATATGATCTAGTGTTGGTTTTGCCAACATCAGTGAGGGAGGGGGGGGGGACTCTCCCAATAAAAACTCTCTTCTCAAAATATTTTGTCTGTGCCTGGCATATGTGGCACTTGGAGATTTTAAGCGTGTGATTTTCTTCATTATCCTTTTGCCTTCTTGCCTGCAATAATTTGAACTTTGGTTTGGATGTGTCTGTTACATTGTAAAGTGCTTGACATTAAAAAAAGCAATTCTTGGTTCTATAGCCTGTGTTGCTTGCAATTTAAATGTTTAAACATTTGGATTGAGGTGCAGAGTTGTGGCAGTTGTGATTGCTCCCACCTTCCATGCACAGTATATAAAAAAAAATCCAACACATTCGTAATTAGCGCTGCCTGAAAAGCAAAATGTATAATTGGTGACATTTCAGGAGATGACCCTTCATAATACACGTGTTACCTATTGTTGCCTTTACCTGGTATTTTATCAATTGGGGTGTGCTTTCTTGAGCTGTCATCTTATGTTTGCTCCAAAATCCATATCCCATTTCAACACTTTGAACCACGTCCTGAGCTCTGTATCTACTTCTATCCCTTGATCCTGCTCCCATATCCATCACATTTTTCCAGTGGGGTATTTTTTATCTAATGTCTCGTCAATTTTGTTATTTTAGCAGTCATGCGCCTAGGCTTTAAGGTAATACCACGTTACAAAACATGTCTTAAAAAGCAATGTATTTACAACATGAATGGCAATAGCCCAGTACATTATAGCCAATGTTTATTGAGCATTGAGTCATGTGGTAGAGCATCTGAACAGACATACATCCCGACCCACTGATAGGTATAACGTTTAAAAGGTACAATAACATTTGAGGCTCCAACGTATGGGTCCCAAGAAAAGTGACTTGAGTAGTCCTTACATCCCCCTCCACTTTCACAAATGAAGGAACGCTTTTTCGTATAGAACGTGACTGCTAGGATATGAACGCATCAGCTACTCGTAAACATGTAATCGAACTTCAACCCCAGCAACTACACGGGGTTATTATTGTTTCAGCAGCTCATTCCTTTGCTTCAGGTCCACGAAGTTCCACATTACATAAGCTCGCGCAATGCAAATCTATAAATAAGAGTGAAATCCAGCTTGACAGATTTGTATTGCGGTAACTGACAGGAATGTTGGGATAACAATTCATGAATATATTTCCCGACCACATGAGGCGGTCCCATAATTTCCCTGTAGAGTCTCCAAATCTGCCGTGCTTTACATTCACGGCATGCCTGTCCACTCTGCCTGTCCGTCTGAGATAGGATAATATAAACTATGTATAAGCTCTTCTCAATCCCTTGCTGGATGTTGACTTCCACGCAGTTTTTGCAACGAGGGATGTTTGACCTTTCCTCATGCTCTCGGGTGTGGGTTGGTGATAAGGGGAAGCTCCGGATTGGTTCAGGTGTTGCACGCTGACTTTCGTTGTGGCTGGCACTCCAACTCAAGCGGTCGTCTTCACAGTAGTGTGCAAATCATTGTCACTGCTACAATGCAGTGGAAACTATAACTTGTGCTAAATGTGCATTGGAAGGGTTAAATGGCAAAATACTACTCAACGAGCCACCATTCAACGTCACCAAGGTCTATAATGTGATTGAATTCAAGATCTTCCTTCTCATCTACAAGGCTGTCACTGGCACTGCTCCGACATACATGCAATACGGGCTTGCTGCATGAGCCCAGATCGCATCTATATTCGATGGGTGACAGCCTTCTTGGCGCACCGTCCTTGGGTGTCTTCAAATCCTGTCTCAAGACTCACTTCTTCGTAAGGTATTGAAGTCTTCTGGTTATGACTATTGACGCTGTTCACCGTTGTTGTGTTTAGATGATGGCTTGCTGTTGGCCTGCGTCTGCTCAGGAACGCATTCATTTATTTGTTTAACAATTATTTCATCTGTTATTTTATGTTCATTAATTTCCAATCATTATTTTACTTTAAATTCATCTACTCTGTTGTTGACATGCCGTTCTCGCCACAGCTCTGTGCAGCGCTTTGTGACCCTCGGATGAAAAGCGCTCGAGAAGTGCAAATATTTTCGTGCAGGAAGTTAGTTGTAGCACCGGATTGCAACGATCTTATCGCTACAGCAGTGTGCAATTGTGACCGTTCTTTATTTAATTTCCATTCTGTGTCTGAAATTCCACTAAGGTACAACGATTGGAGCGATGATTGGTATTCATGATAAACGTGATGCACTTTGGCTGTGCAATGGGAGTGAATTAGTTTAAAGGGTGACTGTAGAAAACACGTTTGCGATGGATGCCAATAATATATACACGTGGTTTGAACAGAACCTTGATCAAGTCGTGGGTTGTGACTGCTGCTGATGTTGTGGTTGTCTTGAGAGTTATCACTGAAGACTATTGTTATGCAGTCCGTAAACATGAAAAGCACACATCCACAATAGATGTAAGGTTAGCACAAGGAATTGTAAAACCGACAGCTGGCCATGCGTTATTACGCCCAATTCACTATGCTCACAACATATTTCTTAACCAAGTTTGCCCGGCTCCATCACAAACTATAATTTTTAATTTTGCATGCGTTTAAACCAATTAAGTCACTCTAAAGGATACATTGTAAAGAGAAGGCCCATGCCTATAAACAGCTGGCGTCTGACCAGTGTTAATTTTAACCAAGCCCGGCTCGACTTATTGAGACACTGCACAACAAGCAAGTGAATGTTGGGCTAACGTTGGCTTATATTTGGAACCGTTCGTCCCAAACGTTCGATGTTTACACGGATGTATGCCGGAGTTTGCTTGTGCTTAATCAATCCTGCCAAAATGATGCACTCCACAGATGAAAGGCCCTGCAGCTCATGGGTTACGTAAGCAATGTATATTGATATATATATATATTAAAAGTGGAAACAGGGATATGAGAAGGAGATATTGCCTACTACTCGATTTTGGCAAACTGAGTAAATTTACCCGGGCTATAGGGTTTCCTGCCTCGTGTATCACTCATTAAAGGTTGCATTGTACGTCATCACATGACAGCGACAGCTAAGCCCTCGGCATAGACTCTGAACGGAAGCCTGGAGTGGATCTCCTACGAAGCGGAATGGATTTATTAAAAACAAACCCACAAGGTTCGGTTCAGTATCCCTACCCGTTTAACCCTGTATAGGGTCGCGGTGGGCCGGAGCCTATCCCGGCAGACAGAGGGCTTAAGGCGGGGCTATACCCAGGCTGTGACGCCAGCACATCGCAGGGTGCACTTTTTGGGGCAATTTACTGAGTAGGACAATTAACCAAAGCAGCAGCGTGTCTTTGGACGGTGGGAGGAAAGCGGAGTACCCGACGAAAACCCACGCGGACACGGGGGAGAGATAGAACTCGCAAACTCCCACACAGAAAGGCACCCGAGCCGGGACCCGAACCCGGGTCCTTCTTGCTGTGAGGCAGCAGCTCGAGTCACTGCCGAGCCACCGCGCCGCCCCAACCCACAAGGCTCTCGTACTTATTTTTTTTAAATGGTGACATTGCGGTGTCAACTGTGCATGAGCACAATTGACACCGCAATAACAAAACCCCCAATCCACTGCTGGATGATAAAGCCCTTACCCACCGGGCGCCCATCTCTCACGATTCTAAAATGTAATAATTCATATAATGCAACGCATCACTAACACCGTTACCACGAATGCATATAAGCACCGTATAATATGCGATGTTTCGGCCAATGGCCCTTTCTAATGGGCCAGGGAGATTGAGCGAATTGGTTGGACACTGGCAAGCGGTGACAGATGGAATGGACTCGCCTCCGGGCTCCGTTAATCGTGAATCCGCACCGCGCGTTTCATCCTGCCGACGGAATGCCCGTTCTTCCAGGCTCCCGCCGGAGTGATCCTCACGGAGCGCATCATCGGTGCCGCCGTCATCGCCGCCGTCAGCTGGGTTCCTCCTCCTCCTCCTCCTCGACGTCACCAGCGCCTCGTTGCGCCCGCACCTCGCGGGTACGACGGCGACGACGACGGTGCGGGCCGGCGGCGCTACCCGCGCCCTCCGGGCAGCGGCGAGCGGTGCCTGGCGGGCGTTGTCGTTGCGGGTTTGCGCGCCGCGTTTCGTTCGGCGTGTGTGGGGTTCGGGCGCTTCACGTCCGACGCTCCGTGCGCCCGGGGAGCTTGAGTGACCGAGCGAACGGCGATGTCCGACGTTGAACGTTGCAGCGCACGTTGGTCGCCAAATGTCAGCCAACGTAGGCTCTGGGTCCTCGTTGCGAGTGATGATGGGTGGCTGCTGCTACAGTCCACAGTTCCTCGTCTTACGTCCGGCTGGTGTTACCGGAGAAGCCACGAGCGCATGAAGAGAAACGTCGGTGCCCCGAGATCGATTCCCGCTCACGGCCACCAACAATTCCGACGATTTTCGGAACCGGTCATGGGACAACTCATTATGCATCGACTCCAGCCTCTAATGAGTGTCTGATGCGCTGTGTAAGCATCGCCACTAGGGAGACAAAGGCGGTCGGGCGTGGTGCTCGCTACCCATCCTTTGGTGGCGTGGCGTTCCAGCCTTCATAGGTCCTCGTTGAGAGTATTTGGCCCAAAAAAAAGGTCCGTCAGTGTTGTACGGGCGTTTGTTTGTCTACAGCCCGCACCCGTAACATGGAACAGCCACCACCATCTCAATCTTTGGAGAATCATCCAAAACTTAAACTTAAAAAAAAAATCTGAAACCAGACCTTGTTGTTCAAGCCAACTCACAACGAGCTTTGCTGCGCGTCTCAATATTATTCTCGAGACGCACGTGGTCGGAGGGCGTTTGACAGTTGACGGGTATGACTTGACAGGTGCCACGTGACTCGTATCATCAGTTGGGACGTGGTGGGGCCAGAGAACAGGCGTGCCGTCCAGTTGTGCTGGTCACCCACCTCCTCTGGGGCCGTGTCGACCTTCAGATATGCTTGTTTAACGGCACTTGACCCGACAGTCGGTTAAGGCTATATGGGGGATTTTTGTCTTTGCGGGCCTGTTTTGAGCGAGCGTCTCTGAGTTAACGCGAGGATATGTACGCTGGAGTTGAGATTAAAGTCGTGGTTATTTGGTCGTTTAAATACCCAAATTTATATTGTTATGACAACGGTTACATTATGTTTAGTTACATTGTTGAGGCCAGCTACGGCTTTTTAGTTGTGTAATTAACTCTTCACGAATTCATTCATTCCTGATGTCCGTTTGCTCACGGCTGGATGTATTTGAATAACTTTTCGTTGTGCGGTTCTTTTGTGATAGCCGTGTCGCGTGTTTCTTGTCTCTCGCGACGTTTTGAGCTTCCGCGTTAGAGGCATCATCAGGCGAGAAAGTGTGTTCATACCTCCGGTAACTCCCCAAATAAACAGCTATGGACGGCAATTATTATTACTTCATTGGTTAGTCTTAGACCAACACAGCACAATTAATAGCGGTGAATATTTGAACTGGTTCCGGTGTGGAGCCGCTCCTACATTGACTCGGCCTTCAATGAATACCTGGTGTGATGCGTAATAATCGTTAGCACTGGGGATAAAAAGACGGCCGTGTGTAGTGCAGGCCACAATTGTTCCACTTGTGTTCCGTGCTGGCTTGCATAGGTGGTCGCCAACAGACACGGCAGGCAGGACCAGCATTATTGGCCCCCCGGGCAAAGCAGTGCACTGGGGCCCCTACCTCCACAACCACATATAGTATTCATTTATTTATTGATAGCAAGTCTCAACATACATAGATTAACATGGAGCCCCCTATGCTCGTGCCCCCCCCCCCCGGGGCAACTGCCCAGCGTGTCCATGCGTTAAGACGCACTGACGGCAGGGTGACGCAGCGGTAACACCTGCGCCTCACCTGAAGAAAGTGCTGCCCTAGCCGGTTCGATTTACGCCTGGGGCGCCTTTCTGTGTGAAGTTTGTGTGTTCTCCCGCCTGCTCTGCGTGGGTGTCCTACTGACTCTCCGGTTTCCTCCCACAGTGTAAAAAAAACCTCATTAATGAATTGGTCGATGACACCATAGTATACCGCGGTGTCTGGCAAATCTTGGTGGCGGTTAAATGCATAGCTACTTTCCCCTCGCCTCCCAGTGTTTTCCTCACGCTTCTATAATGACGTGAGTCGCCCTGGGTCAGGGCGTCTGCAAAAAACATAATTAATAACAATAATAATCTTCAAAGCCCGATACACAGGGGACGTTTGTCTTGTGTGGCCATGCGGAGTTCCAGTGCAACACGCTGGCAACGTCATCACAGGTATGAACAACGATGTCACCGAATGTCAACCTTTTAATCATCCCCGTTAGCCGTGATCTGTCCACTGAAGACTTCCCCAAGCTGTTGCAATCTCACACACGCGCATGCATTGCAAGACCACATCCAGCCCCTCTACACGAGATGATATCATGGCTCCATCTCCACCGCTGATGTGATCTCGTGCTCCCTCCTTCGGCTGCTATTGCATCACTAATCTCGACCATCGGCCACTCATCCATGCCTTCCAAAAGGGATCGCATGTAACATACTGCGAGTGTAAAAATAACACGTTGCCATGCAGCAATTTTTAGTCAATAGTTCGTGGTAATAATTAGCTGTATATTTAAAACGGGCTAAAAATAGCAAAGTTAGGTTTTTATGTTAAAGATATCATTGGTCCAGAGGGCGTTGTGCCGGTCTCACAATCCTCACTAGTTTTGCTCTTATAATTCTTGTCCTGACACGCTGGAGGAGAGGAGCGTTTGATTTTCTCTGTATTTAATTTCCCGAGGCCTGGGCTCGATTGCCGGTGATGATCAACATTAGTTGGGAGGTGGTGTCTGAGCCTGACATGAGCCTTTTCTAGATCAACGAGGACTTAAATTAGTACCTGATGACTTGCTTAATCATAGGGGGTCAGAGTGATGGCTTCATCACCCCATCATGTGCCTGAAGTGGGTCTGTAATCATGCGTTAGGGTCATATGTGTCTGTTTCTCCTTACCTCATTGACAAGCACAGTTAACTGTCGATTATCCCTAAGTGTATAAAACGGGTTGTAGATTAAGAGCGTTTGTGGAAAAATTTTAAATGAAATGCAATATGTTTTTGATGCAGTTATTAGCTGCGCCTCGATCCACTGATGCTCAAATGATTCAGGGTCCACGTGACTCTAAATGTCAGCAAAGAATCCAGTTGTTTTATGAAGCAATAAAAAAACAGATGCCACACTCCATCAGCACCACATTATGTGTCTGTGAATAATGCAGTTTACCACCTGAAATACATTCGTTTGCGTCATCCAGGCTTCTGCATCGTCTGGACCGCCCCTGCTCTTTCAGTTGCCATGTATGGGCGACATTAAATCACCGTAGTAGGTGCGGTTGCCTTTATCGTATTCATCCTGCGCGCGTTACAAGTTGTATTAGGCTATTATTCTAGTAGGGCGGCACGGTGGCCCAGCGCGTAGCACTATCACCTCACAGCAAAGAAGTCCCGGGTTCGAAACTCGGCTCGGGTGCCTTTCTGTGTGGTGGAGTTTGCATGTTCTCCCCGTGTCCGCGTGGGTTTTCGCCGGGCACTCCGTTTTCCTCCCACAGTCCAAAAACTTGCTGCTGCATAGGTTAGTTGGCTTGCAGACTAAATTGCCCGCAGTGCCCGGTGATGGACTGGCGTCCCATGGTGGGTGTATCTCTCCCTTGCGCCCTGTGTCTGCCGGGATAGGCTCCGGCTCACCCCAACCCTGTACATGACTAAGTGGGTTCTGACAATGAGATGAGATGGGAATTCCTATTTATAGCGATATAACTGTGGATAATTGAGTGTTGACTATAGATTTGACTTTACAGAGCCCCGCCGCAGCACGGGCAAACGGGGCATGGCGGAATTATCTGACTCATCTGTGAGGCAGAGACGCTTTAAGAAGATATCGGTGGAAGGCAACATAGGTGAGTGTTTTGTATGACAACTGGAGGTGGTGACTTGTGAGTTCAGCGTATGTGGCATCTTTAAAAGCCCCAAGGTTGTTTTACTTAATTCGCATGAAGCATGCAGCCCTGCTGTATTTTGACGTCACTACTGTCATTGTTTTGGCAACGTTTTAAGCTTATAATGACAACGAATTTTCTTCGGGAAATTATGCACCTGATTATTTACATTATTAAAGAGTTTATTATTTGTTGATAGAATATTGTGCAGTTTGAAACACTTGTTTAGATAAAATATGGTTTCAGCATTCTTTCTGTCAACTCAGATCTGCTTAAAAAAAAAGCGATTGAACAGGTAATCATCACCTTTGCACTTTACACTGAGCAAAGTTTGGTTCGTGTGATGAATATCTCCGTTGAGGGCAACAACATTGATTGGCCGCACGCACACGTCTAATTTATCACTTTGGAACAGATAGGGTTGTGTGTAGTGCGTGATGATTGGTGCAATGGAACATTGGTTAGGGAACTGCACTCTGAACACTACAATCTGTGAGTCCTGTTGCCGTTTGACATCGGTTGCAAGCGGTAGCCAAACCAGTTCTTCACCAGGGTAATGGTTTATGGTCACAGAACTTCCATGACAGACGTGGCGCTGGGGAGACGTTTTATCTTGATGTGGATATATGAACGGCTCCAAAGATTAGTAAAGGTCGAGGATATTGGGCATGTAATAGTTTCACCCCCACCTGATCCAACCAACCGTCAAACATCTGCCAACCTGCTTGCACCCCAGCCTTGCCCGTGATTTCAGGAATTCTGACAATCCGTCATCTTAATTGAATAACCAGCACGTTTGTTAAAGTTTTTCTGTCTCGTTTCGCATTGTTTCTAACGTTTTTTTCCCGTCATATTTGCAGAGTTGAGTAGCATATAATCTCCATAAATAGCAGGCAATCGATTCTCGCGCACGTGAGTGGATGCGTGTGTTGCGATTTTGTCCGCTTTTACCAATCGTATCGTCACATCTCCACAGCTGGCGTGCAGCGCTTTGCGACCCTCGGTTGACAAGCGCTCTAGCAGTTCAGTCATTATCATTCCTATTGAGGCACGTTTTACTCACACTACAGCCATCGCGGTTGTGCTGTGCACCTCTGTGCTGCGGTGTTGGGTTGTAACCGCGTTTTGCTTAGCCTACCATGTCCTGCGAGCTCATCTCATTGTCAGAAACCGCTTTGCCCTGTGCAGGGTCGCGGTGAGCCGGAGCCTGTCCCTGCAGACACAGGGCGCAAGGTCCTGCGAGCTTCTTGAACTAAATATTTTTCCCGATGGAAATCTGAGACCGCAGAGCAAAACGTCAGACATTGTCGTGCAACGCACGGTACAACATAAAGGACACGAGGAATGCTCCTATATATATAATTGAGCAGGTGTTTGCATGTACGTATATCTGCAATGAGGGTATCGCGTTCCACTCCTCCGTCAACGCATATTTTATCCACAAACCAATATTTTAATGTCTTAAGTCAGCTGAACATGCCGCTGATTTATGACTCTTCTTAAACGCTATTACTACTTCAGCTTGAAATGTCAACTGTTTCACTACCTCACATGCACCCTTACGCTATTGATGCTGATTTTCCATTCTAGTGCCGTTGTTGTTGACGTTCGGTTCTCTCCGCAGCTCTGTGCAGCGCTTCGTGACCCTCGGGTGAAAAGCGCTCTATGAATGCAATTATTATTATTATTTATCCCGGCGTCGGAAAAACGAGTTGCATGCTTGAAACAACATTTGTCCAAGGGCGGGTACTCTGCTAATGCGCGTAAAGGTCGCCGTGGATGATGCTCGACATTGGCTGCCCTCTCTGAAATTCGTAACGCGCTCCGTCTCTCTGCAGGGTGCGGGAAGTCAACGCTCGTGAAGCTGCTGCAGAGCTCATGCCCAAGCTGGCACGTGGTCCCAGAGCCTCTGGAGAAATGGCAGAACGTGGTGGGCGGACGGTCCACGTCGATGGTACCTGCGCCCTCGTGGCCAGAAATCCTGGGTCCCGGCACCGTGGGAGCTAAGAAACCCTGCCCCCCATTACTGTATGGGAAGCAACTGGTCAAACTGGAATTGCAGCTTGTGCATAATTAGCCGGTGTATGTTAACGATCGGCTCTCGTAAGTCGTTTGTCATACCCTGTATGGAATTAATGAGATGAGTAATCAAAAATCAAACTCTGGAATGTTATAATGCCCTCGCCCGATGTTCTCGCTAGCCGGCCAACGATGGGGCGGCCTCTAACCTCCTGGGCTTGCGGCTGGGCGACCCCAAGCGCTGGGCTTATACGTTCCAGACGTGGGTGACCCTGAGCCGCCTGCAGATCGCTGTCTCCACCGCCTGCCCAACCGAGCGCCACACAGTGTACGAGCGCTCGCTCTTCAGCAATCGGTACGAAATCTAACGCTGGCTCGTCCGCTGAATGTCCCCTCCGTCCCACCTCCTCGTCCTCTTGCTGGGCTGCGGCAGGACGAGGGTGGCAACCTGCTGCAGATGCTGTACTCGGATGCCTCGCGCTGGGCGTACACCTTCCAGACGCTCTCGGCGATGGGTCGAATACGCACGCAGCTGAGTGTGCCACCCTCCGCGCAGCCAGTCCAAGTATTCGAGCGGTCCATTTACAGCGATAGGTGTGTGTGCGCTTGTGTGCACCCCACCACCGCGTTCCTGAGCCGGTTGGTTTCTCATCTCATCTCATTGTCAGAAACCGCTTGGTCCTGTACAGGGGTCGCGGTGAGCCGGAGCCCATCCCGGCAGACACAGGGCGCAAGGCAGGGATATACCCACGATGGGACGCCAGTCCATCACCGGGCACTGCGGGCAATTTACTCAGCGGCTCAATCAACCTAGGCAGCAGCGTGTCTTTGGACGGTGGGAGGAAACCGGAGTACCCGGTGAAATCTCATGCGGACGCGAGGAGCGAGAGAGAGAAACACGCAAACTCCACACGGAAAGGCACCCGAGCCGAGAATCGCACCGGGGTACGTGTTGCTGTGAGGTGACAACGCTACTCACTGCGACACCGCCCCGCCATATTATTTGATTAAATAATTCTATTCTTTGTTGGAAGGCATGTAGCTGTTATCTCCCCCTACTGTTAAGACGACCCAGAACGCTCCTTGAAAAAAAGAGTCATGAGACTGAATATTCCCAAGGCAAACACAGTAATGATTATTAATTTATACTGTAAAGAACGTTACCCTTTAAAAGCCACTTCACAGCTTTCACCGTCTCAATCCGCTGTCTGACGTGTTGTCATGGGAATGGACTCCAGCTAGGATTACCAACCGTACTGGAAAAAAACAACAACTTTGAAGTTATCTCTGGTGTAATGATAATTGAGTACATTGTCTTTAGACAAGAGGTTATAGAATTTTTAAACGGCGGTAAATGACCTGAAACGTCCGGTTCGTATTGGAAGGAAGAGAATTTGTTGTTTTGTTTTTCAAGGAATTGTGCTCTAAGGATGAACTCAAAAGCAGCGGTGATGTGTATGTGTTGCTGATATGCATGTGATTGCATCGCCAAGGTTACATTTAAACATCACAGTCAGCAGCGTCGCAGCGTTGTGGCGTGGCTTGTGCATTTTGTTTGTCAAATACGCAACGAAACATCGCAAAGCGGCATTCGGTTTTTGTGAAATTTAAATGCTGAGGGCTCATTCTGAGACTTTAAGTGTAGCCCATGTGTTTTTAGTGTAACTCGGTAAACTTTACATTCAATTGTTTTGCTCACCACGCTCTTTTATTTACTGCGTCTTGCTATTTTTACCGTGACATAGCCACGAATGTCGATGCGCTGCATACAATTCTTTTCACTTCCCAGTCAACGGCAAGTTAAAAATACACGTTTGGTTGCAAAGCAAATGCTTCATGGAAGAAATAGCTTGTGATAATTCTTGGAAATGTTAGTGCATGTCACAAACCCTGGTTAACTTGTAAAATAAAAAGCCCCTGCACTTGTTAAGAAATGAGGAAGTATGTGCAGATTTGCTGAATTTCTGCTGTGCATTGAAGCAAAGAAAACAAAAGTGGACATATTTCAAAATTTAAACACGTCCAAGAATTTATGCCCAGCATTGACTTTTGAGACACGTGTTTAGTCACGACGATTTGAACTCTAACAGCATTTTCTCTTTTGCCGACAATCACTTTATTTTCATTCATTATTGTTTTTGATGCTCGTTCCGTCGACGTCGATTGATCCACGTGAACGTTCGTTGTCCGCCGTTGTGCTTCCACGCGGCAGATACGTGTTTGCCGCCAGCCTGTACGAGCAGGGCAACATGAACGACACCGAGTGGGCCGTCTACCAGGAGTGGCAGGTATGGCGCTCTGGGTCAACGCTCATACGGGTCACCCACGTGCAGGCCCATATTGTTTTTCTTTCTCTGCCCATGTTTAGGTCCTGACAGGTAACTCGTGGCGCCTGTGCGGTTTACCATCCAGAGCGAGGTGCTGATTGGCTCTTAATTGGCCATGTCGAACTCCGCCTTGGAAGCTGCAGTCAGTCAGAGCACGTATAGCGGTGCTATACATCCATCCATTATCGAGCCCCGCTGGATGTTGTACAGGGTCGCGGGTGGGGGGGGGTGGCACGGAGCCTATCCCGGCCAAAAGAGGGGTCAAGGTGGGGGAATACCCAGCATGTGATGCCAGGACATCGCAGGGCAATTTTTTTTTAGGACAATTTTCTCAGCAAGCCAATTAACCTAGGCAGCAGTGTGTCTTTGAACGGTGGGAGGAAACCAGAGTAAGTGCTCTGTACATGATGATTGCTTTTCAAAGACTTTCTTTCGGGGGGGATACGAAAGAATGACGTCATAGCAATTGTTGCTTTGAGATTCAAAGGTTTTGTTTGAGTGCGTCTGTCAATCATTTGTCGTGAACCCGAGGTCAGCAGAAGTGACCGTTCTGCAAACCCTGTGAACCCTGCACGCGGTGCGCCGCGTGTTGTTTGCGGCGGGTAGGGTTGGCTTCTCTCCGAGTTCGACCAACGTGTCGCGTTGGATGGAATCGTTTATCTGCGCGCCGAGCCAGAGGTCGGTGATTCCTGAACCCGATACGCCAGACCGCCGTCCCGGTTCAGACACACGCACACACATTGCATCGTTTCTTGTTGTCTTTTATTGCCTCTTTGTCACCTTGTAAATGCTATCGTCTAATGGGTACGGGCTAGCGAGTGACGTTTATCTCTTAACCTTAAGACTTTGTACAGAGCGGATTTGTGCAATATGTATGCAATATATACAGAATGTTTCTGTAACATCAGATGTTATCTGTAGCTTTTACTTGCTGTCCTTAATTGACTTATAGTCATTATTCTACTTAAGTGATCTACTCTGACGTTCTTAATAATAATAATTGCATTTATATAGCGCTTTTTACCCGAGGTTAACATGCCATTCTCTCCATAGCTCTGTGCGGCGCTTTGTGACCCTCGGGTGAAAGATGTTTTAGAAACGCAAATATTATTCTTCAATATAATGAGTTTTTTTTCAGTGTAATAATGATAATAATTTACATGCATTTGACAGTTCACTGCTGGATGGAGTCCTCTCCATGCTGGGTTAGTCATGGGGTTGATTGATGACTCTTAATCCTGCTGTTGGTGCGGGTTAGTGAAGAGTGGGCCAAGGACTGACTTTTAAATAATTTCAGCCTTAGCCAGGAACTAAAGTCAGGTCACCAGGATCAGTGCTGTGCACTAATCCCTTTGCCACTACTCCTGCCTTTTGTGAGCAGGATTAATAAAATACTAGACAGCGTGTGACTATTCATTCATACTGGTCCAAATTTGCTTTCAAGGCTATCACTGGTAAATTAATAATTGAACTGGCATGTTGCAAACCACTGTTGCAGAGTGGCTGCCAATGTGCTACATTCTCGTGCATGTTTGCTGACCGAAGGAATTCCTGGTAACTTCCCTTTGATTTGACTCCAATGTGAACGTATAATTGTTACACGGACATCCTTTTACCCAGCGAGTTTCCAAGGGATATCCGTGGTTCATCAGCGTAAGAAACAAGAACAACATCAAAGTGATACCAACAGAGAAACGTGTAACAACACGATACGGCAGCGGTTCTAAACCTTTCTGCACCTTCAGTCCCACGAGGGTCAATTGTGTCTGGTTTAAATGGACCACTTAACGGTGCTCGTGGCCCACCGTTGTGACACACCGGTGGTTGAGAATTGTGGCCGGATGGTAAACCTGTAAACACGGAACGTTGGGCCAACGTTGGCCCAACATTGATCCAATAATTCCAACCGCATGCCAACGTTGACCCAAAAAATATGAATATTTTATCGCATTGTACTACGGGATGAGCACATGGCAGCCCTCTCTGGTTCTCTCGTAGCGATCTCTCCGGCTGTCGGTGTGGCCGGATGAAGCCGCGATGTTTCGGATTGTGCGTAGACTTGCCTGGCGCGCATGCGGGTGCGGGATCGGGCGGAGGAGCGAGGCGTGGGGCTCGACTATCTCAAGCTGCTGCACAAGCGACACGAGAACTGGCTGGTGGACCGCACAACCGTGTACGTGTGGGTTACCGCGGGCACACACTTTAAATGAATAATAATGCGTGGTCTTTTACGCGCACATTTTTACATCTCATCTCATTGTCTGAAACCGCTTACTTAGTCCTATACAGGGTCACGGTGAAGCCGGAGCCTATCCCGGCAGACACAGGGCGCAAGGCAAGGATATACCGACGATGGGACGCCAGTCCATCGCCGGGCACTGCGGGGCAATTTAGCCTGCGAGCCAATCAACCTATGTAGCAGCATGCTTTTTGGACTGTGGGAGGAAATCGGAGTGCCAAACACGTTAGAGGCGGAGCCTCGCGATGGCGGGAGAGGGAGCGATCGACGCGGCTGTCCCGAGACAGCAGCTTTTCGAAGCAATCATCTCTTTACAACGGTTTTTCTGTGCGGAGGTGTGAGCAAGCTACAACATTTCAAGGCTCAGCGGGTTATTCTGTCAGGCCAGTCAACCTGGACATACACTGCACGGTTAGTCGGAGATGAGATGTGGACACGAAGGCGTGGAACCGATCTCAGTGTGGGTCTGCCGAAGAGAAAATAATAATAATAATAATTGCACTTTCTAGAGCAGCGCCAGTGAGAGCCTAGTAGGTGAGGAGGAGGCCCTGTTTGACGATTGCTTTGAAGGTAGAGGTGATTGTAACCTGTGGAAGGCGATTCACTGGCGCAGGGAGCTCATGCCACGTCAGAGCACTGCGTTGGCAGCCCTCAGCACATGGGTTCAATCCCAGGTTCGCATGTGATGGAACCTGGATTCTCTTCACCAACACGCATTGAGCAACACGGTGGATGTGATCAAATAAACCCCGAGGACCTGCACGGCTTGGCGAGACCTTCATCCGGCAGTGGATAGTTAAAAAGGCTGTATATATATATACCGAATGACAACTATAGCCGTGGCAGAGCCAGTTTGTAGCCGATTGAAAATCTGGCTGCAACTGCGCAGGGAGGTGAAGCGACAGCAGTTTGTCTCGAGGGCTCTGTGCGGTGGCGACGGCTGTCACTATTTTAGATCCGGTGACACGCGGCTACGCGTTTCCTCGGCCACTCCAACACGCGTTTGCTGATCTATCGCGAACTTGCTGACTGGCTGAATTGTGCACAAAGGCCGTTTGCCAATCCACTGCTGGATGACGGCATCACCCGCCACACAGGTCACGGGTGTTTTTTGACCTGTACTTCACCACGCCGGTCAGTGTGATTTGGGGAAGGTGGGAAGTATGGTCGTGGGAGCATTGATGTACAG
>JAZEWT010000010.1:20472934-20489813 GCA_036362905.1 Mordacia mordax
TAAAACTACGAGTGTGTTCACCCGTAACACGATTCATGTGTTTTTTCCATGGTTCCCACATCCCTGGTGGAAAATGGTGTGCGGTGAAACGTCTGTTGAATTTACACATGCCAGGAGGATCCGCTTGACAAAACTGTCTTCTGGTATCGGTTTGAAGCTCTGTAGCAATCGGGCCGATTCAATCAAATCTTGTGGAGTGCTGCCGGTTTTTTCAAAGCTTGGAAGCTGAATAGTAGGGTCGAGTCTTGGCAATGTCTGGATGTGTGTATGCTGCTGGACTACATTGTGGCCAGTGGAGGATGGTGAAGAAAAAGAAAATCATTGTTGTACTGTATTTCTATGCTGCCAGTCTCCATCAACCCACACTGACCAGGGTAATGAATTACGGTGAAATAACAAATGGGCTGTATGTATATTTATTACCACAATATTGTTGTTAAATATGGTTTGCGACTCAGCCCATCAATGTTCAATTCATTCAAAAGTCCCCTTTATCTCAACCTTGTCTTCATTGCGTCGTGTGTAACTTTACTTTTCTGGCATAGAGTGATTATTTTGTGCTGTTAAGTGCAATTTTCAACAAACCAAATTATATTTTAAATTGTAGCAATTCCTGCACATTTGCGCTCTGCCGTTGCTTTACAAAGCCATTGTCACTGGGACGACAGATGTAGAAGCGCATCGTTACGAAGCTCTGGATTACGGAAAATAACGGCAGCGTGACTGAACCTGCAAGAAGAGACAAGCACACGTGCTGGTTTACGTCGGTTCGGCGGTCGTAATTGTGCAGCACGGCTCTCCGATTCTCAAAAAGATTCATGATCTCCGAGCACACGGGGTGACCACACGCGAAACGAGCCAGCGGCGCAGCTAAGAGATGTAACTCCGCGGGGGGTGGAGGGGGGGTTCATCCGTTGACGTCTCTCCTCCGCTCCTCTCCGCAGCGTTCATCACCCGTGCAGCAATGAGACTCCTGTCTTGGTGCTCGATGGCAACCAGGACTTCGAGTCAAACGCGGAACTTCAGGCCAAGTTTGTCAGCCAGGTGAGGCTCTTCCTATTCTGCCTGCGCGCGATCACACGTGGCGTTTGTGCGTGTGTAGACACGTTCTGTACGGGTCGGCTGCTTGGCCGTGACCGGTGTGGATGACATTGGGCTCCAGCGCATGAAATGGGGCCCATTGTTCAATTTTTTTCTTAATTCTTTGTAGCCTGGCATCTGGGTCCCTGGAGCCCAAGAGCTGAGATTCAATATAGCACCGTGCACACTCGATAGCTATTTCACGAGTGTTTACCTCGTTTTCTCTGCAGTAGTAAATCAACAGTAGAAACCAGTTGCAGGACTAAGGAGTTGCTGCCCTGTCGACTGTACGGGATACAACGTAGACACGTGATCGTATTCATCAGATGATCATAGACACTTTTACTTGTACGGAAATGCAGGTGGATTAGCCTGTACTGCACTGAGAGCGTCATGTTAATCTAATTAAAAAATGCAGCACGTTTTGGTATTCGCACGATTTATACACCGCAAGGTTAGCATAAAGGTGCTGCTGTTCCAGTCTGCAGCCCTTTCACTATGGGTACTATTTTTGCCAGTATACATATATAAGATTACAACAGGTTTTACCGTATATGTTAAGACCTTAACACCTGCATAATCGCCAGATACGGTAAAACCTGTTGTAAGCCCTTTCACTGTCGTGAGCGACGCCGCTCTACGTGATCTCTCGGTCACATGCCGAATGAACTACAAACGCATGCATCTAAGTGGTGAATTGTGTCACTGCCAGGCCACTTCCCCATCCCAGCCACGTTTTTGTAGCAGGCGCCCCGATTTTTGAACACAACACTGGAACCTGCAGCCCATGAAAATGTGCTTAACAACGATTGTTATGTAGTTTGTCTATCGTATACAGCCGTTACATTTGATTTCCTATTGGCTGTAAAAGTGACCATTTACACTGGCAGGCCCTTGTGGTAGTGTAATAAGGGTTTAACGTCATTGGCCATGCAGATGCCTATTAATAGAGCGTTGATTGACTCTACCTAAATCTGCCTCAACATGTACTTAACTCTCAATCACACAACATACATGTGATTTGAAATCAGTGGCAGGTGATGTTAAGGTGAATAATGTTAACAGATGTTTCCTTTGCACAGGTTGAAGACTTTTTAGACAAGATATGAAACGTCTGCTTGTAGAGGATGGCAGCGATGGTGTACAACCGTTTCAAGACATGGTCAGGACTTCCGCTGGTGCTAAGCTCTCAAAGGTGTACTTGGATTGCACACAATATTTGCACTTGAGTTATTTATATATGCTCATTGATGAAAAATAGACCAAGTGCCCCCTTTAAAAAAGTGATGAAGTTTTCCATCGACATTGTAATCCAGTGTAGCAGTATTATAAATGAACGTTTTGAAATTCACTTTTTTAATACACTGTGTGAAAGTGAATTGCTTCAGTGTATTGCAATATGCCTTAACACTTGGGCATTTTGTTGATGAAATTGCAAAACGAACTCTTCCAACTTAGGAAGGCATCAAAGGGTTTACATTTATTGAATGTAAAATATGTACACAAAATCAAATGCAATACCCACACTCGAGTGCTACACTTCCCTCCATAAGGTCGGTCAATTGACTGTACAGTGCTAAAATAATGCTTCCAGCTAAAATCACGTACATTTCCATAACCAAAATCCAACGTCTATGGATTAGTCTTACCTGACAGAGCTATTAACAAGCAATATGTACAAAGCTGAGCCTCTGAAAGGCATGGGTAAAAGTGAAGAAAAAAGGTTACATATGAAAATTGACAAATGAATAAAATCATGCAATAGAACCACGTAAGATTTTTCATAAGCGCAAAACATGAATTGAAAGCACTTGGGTAGCAAACATGATTAATATTTTTTAAAGCTGAAAATCACTCGTGAGATTGAAGTGAACTTGCTGAGCCTTAATGCGATGTAGATTTTATTGCCAATGATTAGTGAATCGTTTAAACTGAACACACCCCCCCCCACCCATTTAATACAAAAGAGGAGAAAACCTTTGGAAAAGAATGTTTTGAAGCAAAATGGAAATAGCTATTTTTGAATGCTTTCACTAATTGCTGGCACAAAGGTTACTCAAATACAGCGTGAACTTTGCGCCATATTGCGGCGATGTACAGTGTTAGTACCGCTTGAGTGACTGCCTTGGTTACCCCAGAAGTGGCACTTGGAAAGACTGTATGGTGAGGTCAAGCAGTGGAGAGAGTCTGACAATACGGAAAAAATGCAAAGAATCTTGAACATATACATATACCACAATTAAAAACAAAACCAGTAGTAACGAACTGCAGAACACGTTCCTATCTTTCCGCAAGATTTCTGCAGCTATCGATAACGTCACAATTGTACCCAGTTGGGGAAAGGTGATGTTCAACCAGATACAATATGTACTGTGGTGGCTCTCACAATAACTTAATTACTGATAAATTATGCAACAGAAGAAAAAAATTCACATTAATATGTCATGTTCACTTAAAACCTCTTTATACTGAAAGTATGGGATGAGTCCTCTTAGTTGCAGAGCCCATTTTATTTTTAAGCTTGCAGCCGTGTAGCTCTGTCTAGCTGAGAAACATCACGGTCCCATATTCACCTGTTAAGTCTCCCTAATGCCAGACGCACAAGCATCAGAATGCCAACAGCCTGAGTCGATTCAGAAGCCCCCCCCCCCCCGCCCCCCCCCCCCAAAAAAATAACTTATTTTTAATAACTGGCCCGCTCGAGTAAGCATTTTTCTTCCTGTCCCCTCTATTAACCAGTCCACTTCACACTGTCTACTATTCACACAACAAAGGCAGGGCTGTATTTCGATAGCAGTGACCATATCACATGGCCACTGACATCCACACACTGCACGAGACAGTTGTTAAATATCGTCATAAGCAATGTCTTCGGTTCCAGAGCTGTGGGGTGAATAAGTGTGCACTCAAAAGGAATTTTAATTTAGCTAAATATTTAAAAATAGCTTTAAGCCACACATCCATTAAATAAGTAAAACAATAATTAAGCTGTCAATTTATGAAACTGAAACTCAAGTTATTCTTTAAACTTTTACTTACATATATAGGGGTTCATTTTACATATCTGCTAACAAGTTGGGGATAAAATTTTAATATTTTGCCTTTAGCATACAAGAATAGATTTTAATGGCTTACAATTTTCAGGTCTTACAATAAACAAGGAAAAAGAAAATGCATTACTTTAGCTGTACACGTAGAATAGTAGCAATATCACCTTCAAAAACATTACTCTTAATTTAATAAAACCAGCACACTGCACACACTACTCTAAGCAAATCAACTGCACAGGTAGGTCACATGCAGATGAGAAGATTGAACGTTACGAAAAAGAAATCTGAAAACAAATGCAGAATGGACGTTGGTCTTTATGAAACGGAGAAGAACCTCGTGCGAGAGCAGATTCGTCAATTGTCAGTCACCAAGTACAATGGAGACCGCATACTCAGGGTCGCAGCTAAAAGCAAAAGCGCGGCGATGACGTGCGGGGCCGGGTGGATGGTCGGCAGGTGCTAGCAGCGCTCCAAACACTCGATCACGCGCGCGATTGACTTCTGGCCCGTCGTACCCACAGTGCTCTGCAACACCACACACACGCGCGCACACACGCTCGGTCAAACGTGGGCGAACAAAGGGTAACGCGGGGTGTCGGAGGAACGATAGCGTGAAAGCATATTTCTACACTTGGTTAACTTAAAGCTACATCTGCGCTGCTTTCGCTACACTACAGAGCCCATGAGGCTTTGTGGGCGTTTGATAACAAGTTTATTGATTTGCATATTATTACACATTTCATTTTACGTTGCAGATGGTTATGGAAATTTTGCAGCCGTTATAGATTCTGCATATCCGACAAGGGCAGCAAAACAATTGGCTTTCATACTGTGGCAATGAATTAATGCAGGAGTGAATCGATGCGTATGAAATAGTCGGGATGAAAGCCAGACACACGAGGAGGGAAGTTACGTGTGGCCTATTCACTCGTAGGGATGTGCAGAGCTGCACTAAGTCTAAATTCACGGGAGCGTAAGCACTTAACCGTGGTTGTGAATAACCGTGACGTCTCACCGTAAGGTTCATAAAGCACAGGAACTTCTGCAGCATCTCCGTCATACTTGAGAAGTCTCCCTTGGGCAGACACTCGCGGATTGTCTGCACGGTCGTCTGACGGCGGTAGGAAAAACAACGCGGGGGGTTTAGTGAAGATGAACGTAGCAGCGTGCGGTAGCAACGTTGGTTTGCGTGTGTGACTCGCGAGTGCGGCCGCGTGCGCGCGGGCCTCGTGAGTGGGCTACGTACCGGGCTCTCGTGGCACAGACAGCCAAGCACCAGCGCCGTGTAGGAAGCCACGATGCAGTCTTCCATGTGCTTGCCAGCTTGTGCCAGGGCTGTGGTGACAGACCAGGTGTACACTTGTAACACGCGGCCAAAACGTCTCGTCCACCCAGTCTTTTGATAAGGGCGTTATACAATGATAATATCTTACATCATTTGGAATTAATGCGTTGTTATTTCAATTTCATACAAGATTTAGTCTACTCGTCATTCTTTTGTTACTCTACTGCTGGATTATGGATTTCCAAGGTCATGGAGATTGTTTGACCAACTTAATCACACGGGTTAGTCTGGGTTGTCGATGCCCAGGAATGTGTCTGGTATGACTCATCACTGATGTCAGCTGTAACCAGAGTTCATGACAAAGGTAGCCAGGTTCATATCCTGACAGCCACAACTGCCATTGTGATGATTTTTTTTCTTGACGATTTTGTTATAAAATAAGCCCTTGCCCTCTGCATGGATTAAGTTATCGGCACAAACCTATTATTGTGGACGGAGGCCAGCAGTGCGAGTCCAGTTTTGGCACTCGACTATCTCAAATAAGCCTCCGCTTTCTCCAGCCACACACAAACATCAGTATGCACATACGGGTTCATGTCACTCAATTGACAGTTGCTAAACAATAACTGGCGCAGGAAGATCGAAGACTGCAGCGCTTTGCAACGCTATTGCAAGCGAACGTGGCTCAGAAGTTCTGCACGGATGGCGATGCCCTCTCCGCTGCGGCGCAAACCTTTTTTGAGGGTGTCCATCTCCTCCTCCTCGGCGGCTGCTGCCGCCTGCTTGGCCGAGCGAATATCCCCGGGGCGGCCCGTCCTGCCGGGCTCCGGCGATGCCTCCACCCACTCGAGGCCGCTCTCCGACTCGTGCCACTCCCCGTCCGGGTCGCTGCCGTGGTGCTGCTTCGGCTGCTGCTCTTGCACCGTGGCCACCGTCGTCGATGAGGTCGGGGACGAGGCCGACGTAGACGGCGACTGCGACGACGACTGCGACGACGACTGCGACGACGACGACGTTGTCGTCGTCTCCGTGGGCGTCGCTACCCCGGGCTGCGAGGAAGCCGCGGTTTTCATGGCGCCCTTGATGATGTCATCGGTTTGAGTCTCGGCCAGCTGGGCCGCGTGTTCCCGCTGCAGGTAGAGCTGCGTGCACAAGGAGGGCGGGGGTGATAGTGGCGGTGCGTGCCGCGGGTGAGTGCCACACGTGTCGACTGTAACCCCCATGCAGGGCACACAGGTGGCGCTGTAATCAGCACACTCTGCTTGGTTTGCGCTTTAACACCGACACCCAACCGAACTTCAGGCTCGCATCATCTTGATCACGCAAGCTGTTGACTAATTTGTGTGGGCGTGATATTACACGAGAGGAGTAGCCATTTGTGTTTTTATGTCTACTTCACATACTCCTCTCCTGAAAAGAGCTGCAACTGGTCATGTAATGGCTTTTTAATTCATCTGAAGCCAGATGCCCTTGTGTTTAGATTTGGGGAATTCCTCTAGGCCAGTAGTTCCTGATGTTTTTCATATATTTCCTACCGAACATATGAACTGTCCACGTACCCCTATAAGTACAGTGCATTGAAAACACAGGGTGTATAAAAAGACTGGACCCAGAGAGAAAATTAAGCAACACTTAACTCGCTTATGGTTTCACACTTATGATACTCTTTATATATAGTAATTGAAACATTTCATTTTCATTACATTTATGGTTAAGCCATGTAGCAGGGGAGGAAGCCTGAGTGTACTGGATGTGGAAGTCTACAAGCGATTGAGATGGCTTGAGTCATGTATTTTGTCGAGGTTATTACATGAGCATACTAACAGAGTACATGGAATACCAACGTGGTCAAGATGGCTATGGCTTCACAAGCTTCACACAACAGATACACTCTTGCTTTAGAATTGCTAATGCACACATGCGAAGTAGCAATGCTTATCATTACCGCGTGTCCATCACCACTGCTCCAGTTGTCTGGTGCACCCCCCCTCCCCCCCCCCAGAGATGTGACACGTACCACTGGGAGTATGCATCCCACAGTTTGGGATTCACTGCTCTAGCAACAGGCATAAACCTTGACCAGGTGATGTGATGTCCACCTTGCCAAGAGCCTCTTATGTTCCTGTTGTTGTCGACTTACAACGAAGGTTACTCAGGTTGGCCGGCTGCCACTCAATGGTGGCGATATTCGAGCAGAATTGCACGGCTGGATGCTGTTCCTGACACCGATCTTCCTTTGTCGGAGGGTCTTAAGATCACTATTTGTCTGGACTCTTCCCCCCCTCCCCCCGACCTGTTCACCGAAGCAGACCCCAACAGGAGTGCTCGCCTCCAGATGACATAACTGTGGGATTCACTGTAACATGCAAACCCCTCACCACGATAAGGTTACGACCCACGGGAAGCCAAGAACCTCCAATTACGGCGCAAAAGGGTACCACACGAGCAAAGCGACTAAACCGCCGGTACCTGCACAAGGGCTTTCAGCGCCGGCACGCATCCTGGGTCCATGTCTCCGGCGCACGATGAGTCTGCTGAAACACCCTCGGTCTCCATGGCGACGAGACACTGCCGGTTGCGGGCGCTCAGCTCCACCAGGTTAACCAGCAGTGCCAGTCCCTGAGCAGAGAGAAGTTGCTCTCAGCCTCCCAAGTTGGTTTCAACAAACCACCGAATCAGGGCGGTGAGGTTTTAAGCGACATCTGTCACGGCTGATGTTGCTTACTCACAAACAAGAGTCAGGGCAAGAAAAAATGCACTATATTGAGCAATTATAATTGGTCAAGTTTCACAGTCACTGTAAAGCACACTTGCTATTCTGAATGCCAAGCGAAAGTACGCGAGGCTCAGACATCCAGACCTAATCATCTTAGCATTTTCATGGTTCTATGCTATATTCAAGGCTCAGAGTCATATTAAGATACCTTTAGTATTACTAAGAGCTGAGGTTCAAGCACCAAAGCTTATAGAGCCAAACTAAGGCATTGTTAGGAACCCCAATGTGTCCAGTGCTGAATCAAAACTTTTTTTCATTTTTTAATCTCTCGTCCATGCTTCTTGTTTTTAAAACGGAAAAAAAAAAACAACTGTGTTGTGGCCCCCGGGTGGCTGCAGGTGTTGTAGGGGTGCGGGGATACCAGCACGCGGATGTCGAAGCGCTGCTCGGCGGGCAGGAGGGAGGGCACGTGCAGCACACAGCCCAGCACAGAGCCCACGAGTCTGTCCTGCTCGCCCGCCTTAGTGCTGCCCCACTCTGCATGCGAGCAAACAGGCATGACCCTTGGCTGCTCAGAAACGACCCGCGGAAAAGTAAAAAAAAAAATCCGTGTTTTTAAAGTTTAAATTCCCCAAATGTATCCTTATTCTACTACAGACGTCATTAAACAAAGTATCCATTCAGAACTCTCAGAACAGCAGTGCAGCCCTTTGTGTTGAGCGAATATCACGGAATTACTTCAGACATCTCTTATACTGGTCCACCCTGAAGGTGGCAGCACTTTCCCACCTACTCTGCCTCTGAGAGTAATGTCACCTGAGACACTCACATTTTATTCCAGGAACTGAAATTTAGTTAAACCAAGTGTGGAATCAATTTTAACGTGATGGAATAATTGCACAATCATTGGTGACTAAGCAGACACCATAAACCCATGACATTTTACAGCCCTTCTTAATGAAAAGGTGGCAGCCTGGATGTAAAGCCAGGCCTGCACTGGTGCCAGCTGTGCACACTTTTAAGCCACCCAAGCCATAAAGATCATGTCGGCAAATCATTCACAACCAGTTAGGTTAAAGATGGATGAAATAAATATAAAACCAATGGCTTATTGTAGAGCTGTAAATCATGAGTCATCTGACAAGTTCCAGGTTTCCTTGATGATAAAAAAAACGCTTCAGATAATGGCCAACTGCTGCCAATAGCCAGACATGGTGATGTTATTATACTGACTGTTGAAACATGGGAGTGCTGTCACCAAGTCAATACGGCAATGATGGAATGCTTGAATAACTTTAAAATGTATTCCTTATTGATGATGTTTCTTACTTGTGTCAATCTGCCAAGGATACACAACCTTGGATGTGTTGGAATACTGTTTGGTTTTTTTGGGTGAATTCTAACTTTAAGGTAATTATTCTGTACAGGTGTGGCTTAATTTTGTTTAAAAAAAAAATTGGTCCTTATTTTTCGTCAAACATACAGGTAATCACATATAGCAGGGTAGAGAATTGAAATTGTACCCGCTGAAAGTTTTCTCTGAACAATTTATTTATTTCTATTTATTCACTTTTGTCCAAAATAGTTTTTGTCCAAAATATGCATAAAAATATTACTAATAAAAGGCCTGTTTATACTCGATGTCAGTGCAATGTTTAATTGTTGCTGTTTATGGCATTCTTCAATACTAACAGTACTGCATAATATAATTAAAGTGATTTTTTACTTTTCAACCATCATGTGTTTTTGACACGCCTCCAAATCTAGTGACAGCACCAGACTTAATCCAGATAGGCAAAGCTGGCCGGGTCATATGTAATAAATCCTCCACACTCACTCAACCACTATGGAAATCTAAGGAGGCCCGATGTTTAAAATTCTGGTAGGAAGCAGCCTTGCAGTTGCAATTTGAGACAAATTCAAGTAGTATGTTGTTTGAATAGTGTAACCCGGTAATGCAGGCCTGGAGTACAACAGACCCAATGCAGTGAGTTGAGACACGTACAAGCAAAATTAATGACTTATTAGGTTCAAGGATAAATAGATCATCTTACGTGAGCAAATATACAGTTATTTTTTTGTACGTCTCTTCCAGATCTCATCTCATTGTCAGAAATCGCTTAGTCTTGTACAGGGTCACGGTGAGCCGGAGCCTATCCCGGCAGACACAGGGCGCATGGCAGGAATATACCCACGATGGAACGCTAGTCCATCACCGGGCACTGCAGGCATTTAGTCTGCAATCCAATTAACCTATGCAGCAGCATGTTTTTTTGACTGAGAGGAAACCGGAGTGCCCGGCGAAAACCCACGCGGACAGGGGGAGAGAACTCGCAAACTCCACACAGCAGCACCCGAGCCGAGATTCGAACCCGGGAGCTTCTTGCTGTGAGGCGACAGCGCTACCCCACTGAGCCACCGTACAGCCCTCGTCCAGATCCAACAACTGGAAAGAAGTGCAAAATCTCTTCACGGCTGCACCCCGCGGTTGCGCTTCCCATCGGTCCCAAAGTTAGGTCCGCCGCGCAGAGCGAGGCGGATGGACGGGCGGATAGGCGGGCGTCGCGTGCCGCACCATTATCGTGCGTCAAGTTGAGCAGCACCCCAAACGAGGCGCGCAGGCAGCCCTCGAGGGCCTTGAGCAGGGGGCTGCACTCCGCGTCGGCATTGCTCGCGTTGCCGTCTTCACACTTCGTCTCCGCTCTCTCTTTCCGAAGCAGCAAAATCTCGCACAGCCCCAGAACCCTGTGACAAGACACCAGCGACCAGAGATCCATCATCCTCTGCCGCGTGATTCGAACCGCAACACCGCTGCGGCAAGCGCTGTTGGTGAGCGCTTAGCGAGGGCGACGTGAGCAGCTCCACCTGGTCTGCCGAGTGCTAATGCTTACACACACACACACCGCCAGGTACGTATTTAAAGCCGAGTTCATCAAGGAGGCCCAAGATAACAACTTGTCACTGACATTATTCCAATGGCTGGGACGTGAACCCAAGTCACCTGCAAAGTAGTGCAGTAGACAAATCACTGGAGCACATCACCATTCAATAAAAAACAAAACAATGACTTTTGTGAATGGAATGTTTTTTTAACATTATTGATACAAACAGATTACTACTAGTTTACCAACCGGTACTGACCAGCTTGACCAATTATGAGAAAAACCACATCCCATGATAGTGTGATGAGGCCTTCATCCACAAGTTGACTAATTTTAAGTGTCTCTTTTATACATATCTACTTACATATTCTCTGTGTAATGGGCCATCTTGGAATGAGTCATGCAGGGCAGACTGAACACTCATACGCCAATCGGTTGGTTCATTATAAAAATTGATTTGTATTTGACTATCAGTTCTTTAACTTTGGATTGATAAATCAATTCTGTAGGGTTATCCCAAACCCAGTGACTGATAAACTCTCCGCCACATGCATTTTTCCTACTTCCTTTCCCTATGTGGGCCCAGCTTTTAGTTATCTGGAGTGAACCACCCTGTTGTGTTCAGGAACTGTATTTAAAATAACAATTGCATTTTTATAGAGCGCTTTTCACCCGAGGGTCACAAAGCGCTGCACAGAGCTGTGGAGACAACGGCACGTCAACAACGACGACAACATCAGAACGGAAAATCAGCAACAATAAAAAGAAATGTGGGTTTTTTTTTAAATATACACCGCTGCAGAACATGCAAAATATATGATCAGACTTTCAACCATACTTTAAAAATGCAAAATTATCAGTGTTAATAACACATATATTGGGAAATGGTTTCATGTAACATTTATCGTATAAATATAATTGCATTTCTAGAGCACCAATCACCCGACCCCCCCCCAGGGTCACAAAGCGCTGCAAGTGGTGTGAAGTCACAAGAGACATTCTCACAGAAATACACCCGTGTGTGCAATTGCACAGCAGCACAACACTGCTGCTGACCGAGCACGTGGCAATAATGCACACAATTCCCAGAGTACAACGGACGGAAATGAATCGTTTTGAGGACTAATTCTCAGTGCGCGGGTGTTAAACAAGCACACGCTTGCATCTTTGTATTGTTTGTTTGACATAGCCGTGGTGTTATTTCACTTTGCGAAGACTAGCTATCCTGTTTGTCGTAAATTAACAGGTTTTTTTTCTTTCAGATTTACATCCCCTTTGGTTTGTTAATACATTTATATATTTAAAACCGTTGGTGGTAAAAATAAAAATACCTACAGGAAGTGCATGTTTTGTCGTTTGACTGTGGGTACATTTTATGGAGTTCCAGGATACTTGGCTGGGAAGCGTGTAGCAGCGTTATCGCTTGTTTACAAGCCAAGCCGCGTTAGACCAAACTACCGCAGGTTCCACCACGCTGCTTTTTCCCAATCTTCCCAATGCACCCATTCAATATCACCTCACTGGAGCCGCCACACTCGACGGGCACCAGTTTTTGGACAGTAAAGTACAGTGTTTGTTTTGAATTATCTGGCCAGTTATTTAAGTCTTCATATTTATGCACTTAATTGTTCGGCACTGTTGAAAAATGTTATTTTAGTAGGCTTTCGGTTGGAAAATCTTTTCTTAGGAACACATCTTAAGGTTATATTATGGAACACAACGGGGAAAATATGATACGATAAACAATCGCATATACGTTGGGGTTGCAAGAAAGCATTCCATACTTCAGTCCGTACTTCAGGAAGCAGGCATCACGGATCGCATGGCCAAGCGTTGAATACATACAGAGTTCATCCAGCATTCACAACGGTCAAATTTGTGAATGCATCAAAAAGGAAGGTTCAAACGCACCGCGCTGTTGAGACAATGAGCTGCGAGTCCTGGTAGGCAATGAGGTATCCCTGATTCTCCGGATTGTGCACAGTCACCTGTGGGAGACGTTACAGTTTAATGAAAGCGCAAAGCGGAACCGCGCGCGAGCAGGCACTCTCGACGCGGCACGTACGATCCGGGGTCAGCAAGCGCGCCGACGGAAGGCACCACACGTACGCTCTCGAGGACGCGCAGGCAGCGCTCGGCACCGCGGAGGGAATCAACCAGCTTCTCCTCCGCCGCGCGGTCCGCGCTTCGGAGCTTCTCGGCGCAGTCTGCCACTGCGGGGCGACACGGAGCGCGCGAGCGTGAGCGAGTGTGCGCGCGACCGGCCTCGCACTCGATCCTCCAACGCAAGGAGCCCCGCCGCTGCTGTGCGAACTTTTTAACGGCGCGACACCTCTGTCCATTATGTGGTCGAGCGTTTAACGGCACGGTACCTTTGTCAACTATATGATCAAGCCCTCCCAGCAGACGGAGCTCCTCTTTAAACCAGTCTCCCGCACGCCGGGATGTGAGTGACAGCAGTGTCTCCATAGCCAAGTGTCCCGTCTGCACCACACCATCACACATTGTCAGGTTTCTAAAGCAGCGTTGCCAGTTTCATCATCAGCCATAATTACTGCAACTAGTTAAATTAATTGGTCTTTTCATGAATATCAAATCACATGCCCACTGTATGTTCAAACAACTGATCGTATTGATAATTTTTAGTACAACATATGCTAATTTCTCATTAGGCTGATGATCATAAGTAGAATGTTGAAGAGAGTGCAAATGAGAACAATAATACGAATGGAACATTACAAACAAGAAAGCACAAATGACAATGCACGAAAAAAAATCACAAATTCTTGAATTAGTTCATGGTCCCAAAACGGTGACAAGAAATTGTGAGGTCGGATCACAATTGCCTATTTTACAGGCAAACAAAACAATCCTGTTCACACTTCGTTTATCAATAACGTCTTTTGAAATGCATCGTGCAACAAATGTAAATCAATTCCATGCAGAGGTACATCAAATCAATAACTATCATCAACATAAATCATTTTCCATTCATCAAAGACATAAAACAGGTGGTATATCAACACTACTCAGCTCCCAAGACATTAATTCAATGTTGGCGACAGCACTCCTCCGCCACCATAAGCACACACCAAAGACAAGCGCTTCCGCGGATTTCTAATAATAATATTTGCATTTCTATAGCGCTGTTCACCCGAGGGTCACAAAGCGCTGTACAGAGCTGTGGAGAGAATGGCATGTAACACCAATGACATAAGAACAGCAAATCAGCAAAAATAACGAAAAATAATAATAAAATATGAACGATATACAATATATATTTAAAAATAATACTTAATTATATTTGCATTCGTCGAGCGCTTTGACGCCAGGCTCACAAACCGCTGCGCAGAGCTGTGGCGAGGACGGCGTGTCAACCACGTGGGAGCAGATCAGTCAAGCGCCGCCTCTCACCGTCATGTTCTCGAGGTCCAGATGGCGGTTGTGCACCTTTTCGCACAGCTTGCGGATTCGCTCCCGAAGGCGGTCGCTCTCCCGAACGTCAGCGGCGCGGGCCCCCGCCGCCCCCGCCGCTCCCGCGCCCTTACTCCCGTCCGCCTCTTCCTCGGCCGCCCCGCCGGCGCCGCCGCCGCCACCGCCGCCGCCGCCCTCCATCTCCAGCAGACGGATGAGCAGCTCCAGGCAGCCACGGTCCAGGTCCATGTTGAGGCGGTCGCGGCTCAGCACGTACATGAGGGCGGCCGTGCACAGCGCCAGGTTCTGCGCCGCGATCAGGTGCGCAAAGGGGGAGGGCGACGGAGCGAAAATGGCAATTAATAAAAAAAATACGCAAGCCAAACAAGAAGAATAAAAAAAACCATGCACATGCATTGAAAGTGTAATGCTCTTCCAGACGTACTTGTCTTGGGAAGTGTCTGCAAGATTGTATGGAAGCTAATGGGTAACCATCCACGAAAAAATGCATTTGCATATTTTAATAAGTCCTTTTTGGCTTTTATATTCGTCTCCAAGTGTTGACAAACCGTTTTAATAAATTCAGCCGTTTTTCTCAACAAAGCACATCCCCGAGAGCAACACTTCACATTCGAGTTGAGTCCATCGTGGATAATTTCACAGAGTGTGCCACGTGTTTGGCACAGAGAATCTGACATGTTTATGATTACAGCAGAACATACCCAGTGAGCTTGCAAGCTGTGGATGCAAGCTTGACAGCAAAAGAATGAACATAACTGCAATTGGCTGTGTTAGGGGCGGTCGAACTAGCTTAAAGAATCACTGATAGGCAGGTAATAAGCCAGCCCTGTAGGCGAATGATAAATTGTCATCTGCTTATCATTTGCCCAGTGTAATTTGCTGCATTAAATAAACGCAAAGCTTATAAATGAATGTCTAATCATCACAATCTGATCTGTTTATTATGAGTGTGACAGTCTATTTCAATCAATCAATGCCTTATTTCAATGGTCAATACCTAGGCTGTATGTCCTAGGATGTTTAAACCAAGCGAGGCTTTATCATGATCCATTATCTATTTACGACTGAATGAAGACATCGCCAAAGCCGTTGCCGCCAAAGCCTTTGCCACCAGAAAGGGTTCTGCGATCTGATAATCCACACAGCGATTTGATAATCCACATAGCACCCGAGCACAAGCTGATTGAAGCTGATACATCACTCAATCGCCTTCAACTTAATGGAAATGCGTATTATTGCAATGACGTCACTGCAATGATTCCGTATTAACAGAACCAGGATCGATGCTATGTTGATATCACGAGAGCACTCTTGACCGAGTTTCAATTCAGTATTGTTTCACGAACGAAGCACTAATCTTGTGACGGGTTGCGTCTCTTTTCACAGAATTCCCTGCGCTCCTGCTGAATAACAGATCATGTGCGATGTGCCCCATCTCACAAGGACTTGAATGTTAACCGCAGTTAAGCCCAGGGAGTCCTCTGATGGACGACCACCATGCGTGAGAATGGTGTTGCAGACTACTGCGGGACTACATTGTCAGCACAAGGCAGCATTGCTAATATTTAGTGTCATTCATTCTGCTTGAACATCCACAGTCACAACCCCGCAGTGACCAATGATAAGCTTGCAAGGTACAAGGGTGTCTTACAGCAGTGGTCTTCAATCGGTCGATCGCGACCGCTCGGTCTCACAGTCTTAAACAATCGATCTTAATGTAGCCAGTGTAAGCTTAATTGCAATGAGTCGCACGTACCATCGCGACGCCGTGCAGTGCAGGGGTGCATTAAAGGGGTAATTGATTTGTGAGTCGATTCTAAAAGTAACATTGTGTTTATAAAGGTTGGAAACTACTATCCTACAGCAATCAATTGACAACCCAGACCGTGCTTGTGCATTTTACAGGCCCAAAAGGTGACATTGGGGATCCATTCTATCGCTGTGAAACGTGAAAACCAGGAGAGGTCAGCGGAGGGAACAGATGTGGGTTACCTGGCTCTCCTGCGCATCTATGAGCAGCTTGAACACCTTGGCTACTTGGCCATGGGCCCGAAGGTGCATGCGGAAGCCAGGCATGGCACACTTCATGGCCAGGCTGATTACACTGCAGGGCACATTGTAAAAAAGCCATCAGCCATTGAAATCTGACAAATAAAAAAACCTTGAAAAATCACACCCACACACACGCCTGGATTGTGCGGTTGGAAGTACTTAATTAACATAATAATGGCGGCTGTCCCAATGAAACATAGACACATTTTCAAAAATCCACTGCTCTTCATTTTATGCACTTTCTTTCATCAATTTGGCTGGTTTTCAATAGGTTGCCAATAGCAACAGGATTTGATAAGAATAATAATAGGATTTAAAAAGGTGCAGAAATTCCACGTCTGGTCATAGACAAGACATCAAGAGGTGCAAGGAAACTATG
>JAZEWT010000010.1:20512559-20528470 GCA_036362905.1 Mordacia mordax
CCATCATCCCAATTTCCAATTTTTGCCATAGATTATTTTCCACTTTTACCTATCTTTTTTGCATCCTCTGTCGTTAAACCCATCTTCTTAAGGTCATCTTCTCCTGTCTTTGTCACGTTTTGATCGGCCTACCTCTACTAACTTTTCCTCCTTCCGCTTCAAAATTCTTTCAAGCTTTACCCCAGTTATTATCGTTCTTTTCAACGTGACCTACCCATCCCATTATACTCTTTCTTAATACATCCGTTATTTTGACTATGCCTGCATGCTCTCTTAATTCAACAATGGTTTTCTTGTCCTTTGGGGAAACGCCGTGCTTCCATGTGGTCATTCTCACGTCTATTCTCTCAAACATATTTTCGATATCTACTTCATGGGCCACATCTCTACCAATACTATTCCCAGCTTCCATTGATCATAGAAACAAGGCATTATATACTCCCCCTTCCTCTTGTTGCAAAGTAGTTTTCCCACTGGCTCTGCCATCCTGAGCCATGGTGAAGCCATGGTACACTCACCTTACAAGAGTTGTAACTCAGTCTGGCCAGGGGTGGGGACAAGGACACATTGTGCATGATGTCAATGAGTTCACCATAAGGACACAGTATCACCATGTCCCCTACATGTGTCTCGATAATATTGCATACGAGATCAGTGACATGGCTCTGCTTATGCAGTAAAAACTAACTTGGCGTCTCCTGAACCGCACTGGGCTGGCTTGGCATGGCCCCAATGTGGGTCAGGTATGCGGTGGAAAAGAGGTAATGGTGTCCGACGGTTCCACCCATTCGCGTGAGGACAGGTGCTGCGTCATTTGCCGAGGAAGTCCATGCGGATGGAGATGTGCACGATGACGGAACGCCAGGCCGTCCTGTATGCAGAGCTCGTGCAAAGCTTTAAAAAATCCAGTGATGGAGGTGGGAGCTGTCTCTTTTTGCCTGCTTATATACGCACATTATTCATTTTGCACAGTATAAGGAATGGTTGTTGAATATTGTTTGCAGGTCAGTTTCTAAATGTGTCCGTAAATATATCCACAGTTGCCTAATTGTCTTGGTAATAAGGAAAGGTGGTCTTGTTGAGTTGCTTTAGCGGAGTTTCAGCAATAACTATGAAAACGTTTCCACGAATCCAAAATGAGACCGCGTCCACGCAGGATATTGGGGCTTAGTTCATATAGTCAGTGGTGATTTAGAGGTGGGTGTCTTCAGTATAGAAGTGGTGGTCGATATAACAACTGGAGATTATCTTGCTACACGAGAAATATATGGCAAAGAACAGTGGGCCATTAATGGAACTTGGAACACGCCACAATTTTGGGTTTCTGCGAGGAAGGCAGTCCTTGTGTGGAGATGTAGGTAAAGCGATTTTCAATGTTAAAGGTCTCCATTATAACCAGCCTACATAAGGGATCATGGTATTCGTGTGCATATGCGTGTACCTCAGCTCTGTTCTTTTCCACGGGTAGCATCAGCGAAGACCGGTATTAGAACCAAGTCTGAGCCACTTCTAAGTTGACTCGGCTTCTAAGGGGTCCCTGGTTCTGGGAATGAACATCCACAGTGGGAGGGAAAAAAAACCTCTTCGGGTAGAGTGCACTCTCTTGTGCGCTGTTTAGTTTTTAGTAAGTGCTGGTTAAACATCACTTATTCAAACACCCAGTATGACTTAAAAGCCGAGAAGTCTTTGTGTGTGTGTATACGCTATTTAAAGCCATGTATTTGTGTCTTTTAATCCTTGCCCATCAGTTAAGGGGACGGAATTGTGCAACATAATGATGCAGCTGAGGAAGATGGCCAATCACCCACTGATGCACCGATGTCTGTACACCACGGATAAAATCCGACAGATGTCCCATCTCATCCTCAAGGTGAAACCTCCGCCTTGGGCTACATCTGTCTTTTGCATCATGCCTGTTTGTTGTTGCCAGCATTGATTGAGAAGTAAAATAGCAGTAGTCTCGGTTGGTGTTGGAATTTACTTTTGTATTTCCTGGAGACTGAAATGTGTGTCAAATCATAAAAGGATCTTGGTGATGACAGCGATGATCAGCGCGCTTGAGAATGTGATGTTTAAGCACAGGCGGCATCATTGGATTTCTCACTCGTCTTGTCAACAGGAGCCGAGCCACTACGATGCAGACCCCGTGCTAGTGCAGGAGGACATGGAGCTTCTCAATGACCAGGAGCTACACCACTTGTGCCTCCAGTATCCCTCACTGGCCTCTCACGCCCTACCGTACTCCGCCAAGCTCTGCTCCGGCAAAATAGAGATGCTGTCAAAGCTCTTACCAGGCCTCAAGAGCAATGTGAGAGCGTGTGTGCGCTTACCGCTGCAAGTGTCGCACACACGCTGCCTTGGTCACAGGCTATCGGTGCTAAAAATATCGTGCTCTTGTCTTTGTACCACCTCATTGGGTGCCACATGGGTTTTGATGATTGCTGATTTGGTGGGAAAATGTAAAGGGAGCTCAGGGGTAGCTATATGGTGTCCACTTCTGGGGGCCATTCTCTTGTAACAAAGTGTTGCACTGCTGTGACAAAAAGATCCATATAGATACTTTGCCTTGTAATGTGTCACCAAAATTGGGGTAACGTTTTGTGTGCGTAAGTAGATAAATGTGTACATTTCTCATTGACACAACTTTTCACTGGTCCGATCAGCATGAATAAGCCACTCGTGTTTTGTGTTTGTCATATTTGCTCTTTTGTGGCCAGGGTGACCGTGTGGTTATATTCAGCCAGTTCACCCTCATGCTGGACATTCTAGAGGAGTTCTTGGTTCATTTTGGTTACGCTTACTTACGTCTGGATGGCAGTACTCCGGTGGGAGAGCGGTGAGAAAAATATGCTGATTTTTTTAGACGGTTCACACGCGGAACATTATTTATAAGTGTACAGAAATAATTGATCCTTACACAATTTGAAGTATATTTTTTGATGTTAATGCATGTAAATTGATGACTCAATGCAGCATCACATGAATACTAATGTTTTGTTATGTTTTGCAACTGAAGGTAAATCTGTTTTATGCATTAGCTTTGTCCATCGCTGAAGGAGTAGACTAATTATAAAGTAATGAAATACGATTGAAACGCTGGTGTAAAGTTACTAGGAAAATCAGGCCAAATTGATCAATGGGTTACCCGTTCTCCCCGCTATTTAAGTCCCGTTAATTTATTGCTGCATAGTATTTACTCCTTTCATTACACCTGGTATTAGCCCCACCGTTATTATTTCTAATCAAGCGCTAACATGGAAAGCGATATAGAATCCATATGCGTTCGTTTTCAACTCATTTGTTGCGAGCGCCTGTTTTTGCTCACAATTTGCAATCGCGGTTGTGCGTGCGCCTGTGCACATGCGCTGCGCAGCATCGGACTCATCGACCGATTCAACGACGAGCCCGAGCTGTTCGTGTTCCTGCTGTCGACACGTGCCGGTGGTCTTGGCCTCAACCTGACGTCCGCCAACACCGTGATCTTGCACGACCCAGACCTGAACCCCTACAATGATCAACAGGCCGAGGATCGATGTCACCGCGTGGGACAGACCCGGTAACCTCCTCGCATGCATCGTCGCTGTGCTCACATATTTGCCAACATCTCGCGCCGATTGTGATGTGTCCATTTCGTTGGCGGTTGACATTTTCCAGAAGTGTCGTGTGCTGCTGTATTGTCCACAACGTGTTATGTTCATCATAATGGGCAACAAAGCTGAACGTGTGTGTGACCATAGCTCGTTCACCAAAGGGCACTTTTCTTGGATTGCTTCAGGCTGTTAATCATTTATTCTTTGGTAGTCATCCTGGTATTTAACAACAAGTCTGAGTCTCTTTACTTCCTATTCTTACAGTTCTGCAATGGTGTAAACGTTATACCCATGCAATGTCCTGTACATCCCTAACCAGCTGTTAGCGATTTAGTTTAATAAGTCACAATAAATGGAAATGCAAAGTGAATAGAGGACCTGAAAAAGAGTGGGAGTTGGGTGAGCGTTAGTAAGTTGGCTAGTAAGCCTTGACAATTGTATTTATGCTTTTTAATTATGGTAGTAATGGCATAATACATTTGAAATGTATTTCGACTGTTAAAAAAATTGACGATAATCTGATAATTGTCCTGGGTATGACGTAAAACTGGATAAGTTTGTTACCACGGATTCTAATGTGTCACAGAAGCTGACGTGTACATGTATTGCAGGCCGGTCCAGGTTATCCGGTTGATCAGTGCTGGCACGGTGGAGGAGGAAATTGTGAAATTGTCTCAAAATAAATTGCAACTGCAGCAGGACATGACAGTCACTGACAATAGTAAGTCTTCACGGTTTGTGAGTTGCAGGGATGATGACTTTATGGTGGTGTGGTTACCTTTTGAGGCCATGGGTTCAAAATTTTGTGGCTACGTGCATTTAAACTCGATTCTCAGTTATATACAACAATTTAGAACAATTGACTTGCAATGACATTGCAGTTACTCAGTAATTTGATGAAAGAACTAAAGAAAGGCTATGCTATTTAATGGATTAAGTGCCACATACCATCATTATCATCTTATAAGTGGCGTTTGGCAAATATTGTTAAAATGTCCATGCCAGAATGTGTTGCTTTAATTGGCACTGTGTGGTTTGCAGCAGTGATCACTGCAGCAATCAATGGCTGTGCTGAACTCCTACAACTATGCTTCCCATTTTTACCATCCTGCACTGACCAGTGTGGTGAAGTATGGCCAAATAACCCTCATAACGCAGAGTCTATTGAGGCCCATATTCAACATAAATTCACTGAGGCCTGTAGATGTTAAATTCCTTTTATGGTATAAACAAAATAAGCTAAATAATCTGTTAAGTTTAAATGCACGTCATTTGTATTACCGTTTTTAGAATTGCGTACCATAGCCGTTCTTTCGGGATAACCGTGTTGCGTTCCTTCTCCTTCGCGATGTTTCGCCTCCCACATTGGAAGTCTCATCTGCCGTGACCCCCACATGACGTGGGAGGTGGTACATCGGAACACTCGAAGGAAAGGGAACACTCCATACGGCTGTCCTGAAAAAAATCGCCCGCTATGGAGCGTACTTTCCATACATTGAGCCGTTAAAATGCACAAGTTACCAGTTTGTTGAAGGTTAAGTTTATATTATCAATGCCCTGATGTTCATGTTTTTCTTTCTTGCCTTCAATCTGTAAAAAATATACAACAGAGAACAGAGAGAAGCAACTGCCAGCAGAGCTTTCCTCTCTACTAAAGAAAATGCTGGGCAAGTGAAGAACTTAACAAAGAAGCCCTTCTGATTGCAATCACAATAAATCCTATTGTCAAATGTGCGGTATGTGCACAGGTGTGTGTGTGGCAGTCCATATGTGTCTTATACGTGGCATTTATAGAGATGTTACATGATACAGGCATTAGAACTGTGGGCCATAACCAATACCTGTGAGCGTTATCTTTCTAGACTTGAGTTGTGTCTTCTGTGCTCCTGATTGGCCCATTGCTCAATGTATTGTAACCATTTAGATTTCTCATTCCATGTCATTGTCAGAAACCGCTTAATCCTGTACAGGGTCGCGGTGAGCCGGAGGCTATCCCGGTAGACACAGGGTGCAAGGCAGGGATATACTCACGATTAGACGCCAGTCCATCACCGGGCACTGAGGGCAATTTAGTCTGCAAGCCAATTAACCTATGCGGCGGCATGTTTTTTGGACTGTGGGAGGAAGCCGGAGCGCCCGGCGAAAACCCACGCGGACATGGGGAGAACATGCAAACTCCACACAGGCACCCGAGCCGAGATTCGAACCTGGGACCTTGCTGTGAGGCGACAGCGCTACCCACTGGGGCCACTTACATTTGTTCCACGGTATTGCCTTTTTAACCCTATTACAGTGGCATTAAAGCAGGGTTGCTGCCCTTTTTGTGACCAGTGGAATCAGTGACCGTTGCCTGTAAATATTTTGTGAGTGGCTGCGTAAACCAAACACAAGCGCTGCCTATGGTGTTTCAATTTGTTGATAGAACATGTGTTTCTTCTTGTTACTTTGATAATTGAGTCAGTATTTTATCTGTATTGTAAGGTCTATAATTAGTCTTCATTTAATAAAGATGAACAGCCAAAAGCTTTTGTATTTGTGTTTTGCTTCTTTCAAAGAAGTGAAGTGAAAAAAATATATATAATGAATATATTGGAACTAGAGTCTAAGGATATAAGGTAGTTCATGGGGGTCATGGATATGGGGTGTGGAACAGTGATGGTTTGAGGATAGAATTTGGAGATGTGCTAAATCTTACTATCGGTAATACTTGGTTCAGAAGAGATGAAAATAAGCTGATCACCTATACCTCGGATGTGGGCAAAAGTGCTATTTTGTTATGGTGAGAGCTACTGACAGGAAGTCCAAAAAATGTCAATGTAATAGTGAAGAAAGTGTTAGTCAACATAGGTTGGTTGTGATATGAAGATGAAGGGGTTAATAAAGAAATAAAACCGTGGAGTAGCAGAATTAAAGTCTGGAAGTTGAGAGAAAGAGGTCAATAGGGTATTTGAAAAAAAAAATGGCATCACTCGAATAGGATTTCGGTATAAATAATACATTGAAAAACATACCAGAAAAGATTAGCTTTGTAGAGGCTTTATCAACTGCAATGAGGAAACCTCTTTCGCATTGCTAAGAAAATGGTGAAGAATACGTATGCCCGAGTCAACTTGTAAAGGTAGTATTTGGTGAACAACATTTGGAAGGATTATATGGAAAACCTGTTGAATGGGAAAAATGAGTGGGATGGTAAACATCAGTGTGACAAGATAGAAGATAGTTGAGAATAAATAACGGAACTGGAAATGTAACAGGCAATAAAAGAGATGAAAATTGGCAAGGTCTTAGTTTCAACCAGGATAGTTGCAGAAATGCTTAAAGCATCTGGAAAGCAAGGGTTATAATGGATGACAACTGCAGAAAAATAGTGAAAGAAGGCCAAATGCCAGATAACTTTCAGTGAAGTGTTCCAGTTGCTATTTTCAAAGGCAAATGAGATGCTCAATTGTGGATCTCAGCGAAATGAACCTTTTGTGCAGCACGGACGCTTTGGAAAATGTTTTAGAGAAACGTCAGAAAAATGGGAAATGTAGATGAGCTGTCATTTGGTTTCATGCCTGGGAGAGGGACCGTGGGTGTTATTTACAATATAAGGGTACAATGCAAATAAATAGGGTGTATGAGTTTTATCAGGCGATCAAAATCCTCCAAGTCGATAAAACTCATCCCATTTCATTGTCAGAAACCGCTCACTCCTGTACAGGGTCGCGGTGAGCCGGAGCCTATCCCAGCAGACACGGTGCAAGGCAGGGATAAACCCACGATGGGACGCCAGTCCATCACCGGGCACTGCGGGCAATTTAGTCTGCAAGCCAATTAACCTATGCGGCGGCATGTTTTTTTGTACTGTGGGAGGAAGCCGGAGCGCCCGGCAAAAACCCACGTGGCCACGGGGAGAGAACTCCCAAACTCTACACAGAAAGGCACCCGATCCGAGATTCGAACCCGGGACCTTCTTGCTGTGAGGAGGAGGCGACAGCGCTACCCCACTGGGCCACCGCGCTGCCCCCATCCATGACAAGGCTGTCAATTCACAAGTATGGGTGATTTTCGCACAGTCGCACCACCCACTGGGTGTGGCTTAGCGCAATGGTGACGTAATGGCTTGTGTCTAAATGAGTGCTGCTGCGGAGGGGAGTGGAGCTGGGAGAGACGAGGAGGACAGGCAATCGGATGAGCGGCGGGGACAACTTTGCAAGGCTGCACTGAACTCCCGACGCGAGGTCTTGTTGCTTGTTGCATTGCACAAGGCTATTGGTGAGTGCATGCACAGTGAGCGTTCAAGAGTTCTCGATAATGCATTTAAATTTGCTTGTTTCATTCCGATGTATTACGTGGAAACATTGTTTTAAGCGGTCTAGGAAAATGCATCAGTTGACTTTTACATTTTGTGATGGTTTTACTCCACTTTGGTGACTGTTTTTTAAGACTTTTTTTGTGTGTCCAGTGTTAAAGGTGTAGTTCGTGATGATTGATGGCTTTTGTTAAAGTACACTACGTCTAAATTGATCATAACAGTATCAGGTTGATGGGATTATCTCGTGCACGATTGTAATTAGGTCTCAAAGTATAAGATTAATAATTGTTTTCCTCATTGTACAAACAGGTCCTTGTGAGACTAAATGTATTCTAATAGTGAGTAAGCTTTTTTTAGGCTATTAATCATGCAGTCTGGAAAGTTAGGATTGCATCAAAATGAGATTAAGTATGACATGTTCATTCTGTGCACAATGCATATATAATTATTGTGATTTCAAATACAATTGGAAGTAGGAATTGCGGACGTCATGAACGCGTCATTGTTAAGGCGTTTGCAGCAATCTTCATCGGAGTGCATAGCCCAAAACACAGTAACAACTTGAATTCGCCACTTGCAGTCAAATTGTAAATCTGCAAACACACCGGGCGAGCCTGCCTTCAAACTAAAACCTGCAAAGTCTGCGAAGCTACGTCGCTGTTCGTGTCGACGCTCCGCTTGCTCTGTGTGCGTGAGAACGCACCGGTGTACTTTTTAATTTTATCGAACCCTCCAAAGGCACGCCTACCTTTTAAGGCTGGCGGGAGGGCTGTCTCCGAGCCCGATATAGCTCCCTATTTTTAAGCTGCGAGGTGTGCTCGCCGTGTCCTATGGTGAGCCTTCTCATCAATCTGCCCATCATCAAAAAATAAGCCCTTAATTGTAATGAATGCAACTACATGGTTGTGGCAATAACAATATAGTTGTGTATGTTGTATTACTCGTCATTCTAAGTCGTTGTCGACGAGTGGATTTCACTTTGAAACTTTTTATTGACCGCCTACTCTGTGTTGATGTAGGTTTTTACAGCTCCAAGTATGAGAATTGCTCTCGAACTGCTCGTTTAGGATAGCCGTATCTGGCATTCCTCTTCTTTACGACGCTCCGCATGGCTATCCCGAAAGAGCAGCGCTTAATAAAAAAAATCACCAAATATAAATAAACCAGTGCAATTTGAATAATAGTTGCTGTTATACGATCACAGCAGTTCTGTGGAATTCTGGTATTTGATCCTTGCGTGCTGAGCAGCTAGTGTGCACTTGAAACATGATCACCAGATGTATAACACATTCAAAAACAAATCCAAAGTAATGCAATCGCTCATCTCTTGACATGAGGGTTGAAATAATATTGCAACTTTATTAAATCTCACAGCTTCTGCACACTCGGCCGCATACATGGTGACACCGATTATGAATGAAAGGATATGCGCGGTGGGATAAGTGTGGATAACTCCCCTTTATTTCAAGAAGTTGGATCAGTGGCAGAGAAAGACAGTACCTTCTCGAAGGAGCTTTCTAGCGCTGTCTCTGGTAGAGGTCTTTTTGCCAGCAGTTGTACGAACAAGCAATTGCAGGTCTGCACTTTTATACTTTGTAATGCCATCTATTCTCTGATAAGGGCTGTAAAAGCACATTAGAGGTGGAGGTGGTACTTTACATACTGCGTTGCTGTCCAAGGTAAAATGTCTAAAATGTTTGCGTGAATTCGGCTAAATATGTTATTTTCCTTACGTCTCTCTCTCTCTCTTGCAGTCTTCTCCACAGGGATCTGGCCAAGCCAGGCCGAGGGCAGCACAACTACTGCGAGGTCGTGAGGCGCTGATTCCGTGACACTTTGAACACAGCGCAGGAACCATGAGCAGCTACTCAGTGACCCTGCCTGGATCGGCTCCTTGGGGCTTCCGTCTGCACGGCGGCAAGGACTTCAACATGCCGCTCACCATCTCGCGGGTGGGTTCCTCTTATGGTTGCCACTTGTTGTGGTTTTTCCCCACGATTGTATAATTCTTGAGCTAGCTCTCCTGGGTCTGCGGTTTTACAGCGGTATTAAAAGTTCAAGCTTTTGCCAGTTTCGTACCAATGCGCCACTCAAGCCAACTCGTTGGCAGGTAGCTTTCTTATCTTCCAGTATCATGAGATATTATTGTCATAATTTGTCATGATTTTTTGTACCTCAGATTCGGCAGCTTTAGTTCTTCCACTACCATTTGCAACTGCAGACCACCACTAGTTTATCTCTGACTCGGAGGGGCCATGAAACTCAGATTTGTATTTGCATAACATCAAAGTGCAACTGCATCTCAGGATGCCATACGTAAGCTGCACATTTTGTAGGGGCAAGTTAGTCATAGTCCGAGGTAATGTGGGAAGTTGAAGCTGGAATTGGGCAGGGAGTGAACAATATTGATCGCTGGTTGAACGAATTTCCTGAATTTGCGGATAGGAGAGGTGAATGCAAAGCTGCCCTTTAGCTGACATTTAGAGCTGCGCCAATGTTTATCATCGTGGCTTTATGGAAAATGTCATAAGAGTCTCCGTATATTATTGTGACAGCTGCGAACCAATTCCCTATGTTGAAAAACCCAATAACAATGTTGGATTTTGACCAAAAAATATGAAATTTTTTTTTTGTATCAAATCTCTATTGATGGATTTCAGCCAGTTGTGGAAATTCCACCTTCCCTCCTTGTAAAGGCCAAGAACATCCAGTACCTGTACAAAAATAATATGCCCTCTATCTAACCTGCTCGACTTTATTGGTTGAACATAAACATTGTGAGACCATTCGGCCTCCTTTAAGAGGTGACGGTAAGCGTCTTCTATGAAAATAAAAATTATGTGCAACCCCTTGTCAATCCACTGCGAGATTAAGGCCTCCCTACACCCTGTCGGTCATTGGTATTGTTCAACCGTACTTCACGCGAATCAGTGTGGATTTGTGAAGGGAGAGGTCACAGGACCATTTCACATTTCACTGGGAATCAAACTCAGGTGACTGAACTTGTAGCAATACTCTAAGAATACAGGTCTGCATAGATGCCTTATTGCTGTGCTCCATAGGTCTGACTCTACACAGCAGCAAAACATGCTATTTAATTATTTATTTAGTTTGTTTTCTTCACACAGCTGGCCTTTATTGGAGCCACGAATGAGGCAGCATTGCACCTAATTGCACCTCGGCGGATTCCGTGCTGTTTGCAAGGGTTTGTTGCTGGCCCTGGCCTGTATTGAATTTCCTGCGTGCATGTCTAAACAAAAATAGCGGCGCAGAGTGGCCTTGGACGCACGTCATTACCAGCGACGGGGAAGGGCCCAGCGGGGCTTGGGACGACTGAAATACTTGTGTGCTACCCTATTTTGCCGTAGTTACGTCAACCGGCTGGTATGAGGCTCCACGACAGCTTGCTTACAGAAGGGGCCTGTGTTCCGTATGCACTGCGTGTGCTGTGAGTGCGTGCGCACTGCGCGCTGTGCGTGCGCGCACTCGCAAGCATGTCCATTTTAGAGCGCCCACCTGTCGCTCGCTGCATGCAAAACCAACTTTGAAACGCATTACCCAATTCTCCCTGGTGGCCCTGCGTCCTCTGAGTTACAACTGCGCACAAACCCAATCACTTGTGCTCCCTTAATGCATTATTAATTCACAGCCCTGGGTCAATCCACTGCTGGATGGTCTCCCCATGGCGTGTCGTTATGTGGCTTGTTTAGGCTATGTTGTCTCCATGGTGGTTAATTGTCTGGTTGCTGTCATGTTTTACATACTCTACAAGCAAGCTAACGCTCGAGTCTGTCCATTGTATGTAATGTATTATATCTATGAAATTTAGTATAAAGGCTTTATTGCATAAGGTAATGACGATGGTAATTTGAATGACATTTTGGATGGCACTTAACTGTAATTCAGGGAACAAATTACACTGCAGTACTAAATTTAACACGATTAATTTCAGTAAACAGAGTCCTCGAATAAGCTGTGCTTAATGGTACGGATTGTTCCATCACCGTGTCTCAGCACTCAATGTCACTGTCAGCGGACCAATTACTGATGGCCAAAGTATCACTTGGTCCTCCGTCAGTGCGTCTGCTTTTGTGTGAGCAGGGTTATATTTTTTTGGCCAGTTTGTGCCAAGCAATGTTGTTGGAAAGGGTAGTCAGATTCTGCTCATGTAATACGTGAGATGTTTGCTTCTTGTCGTGTTATACGTGCAAGACATTGGACGTTAAACCTGTGTTTGCTGTCATACACGAACGACCCAAGGGTGTTGCCCTTTTTGGTTGAGAGGCGATTGGAGCTTGTAGCCGTTGATTACAGTGCATGTTCACGCTTCCAAAATTCAATTTCCCCAATCCTCGATTATTAAAGGTCGGCATAGATGTCATATTTGGCAGTTGTTCGATAACGTTTTTTGGCAGAACTTGCCTGAAACTTCAAAAGTCCCTTAAATAATGAAATGAAAAATAGTGGTGCAATGTTTGCAGTGACAATATTCACGTGGGGGGCCTCTAACGGCCGCGTGATAATTTACAACATAGGGTGACGACGCACCCTTGGTGCTTTCTGCAGTTCGGGCCATGTGACCGTGCTAATTCCGCGCTTTAAAAGGGCATCCTTTAAGCTGGGCTTGGCTGACGCAGGAGAAAGGCCATCGTTTAAGGACATGAGGTGTAGATTCAGGGGCCTGACCTCACGATGGAACCTGCCGTGCGGAAGGATCACTGGAGCAAATCCTCACGTGCGTGTATTTAGAGTCAGGCTTGAAATCCATAACGGTGGCAAATAATGAACAAGGGTGCACTTCAACATCTGTGATAGCGTTTTGAACATTTTGCAGGTGGACGCATGGGGCCATTTCGACAGTAGCGAAAATCTTTGAAGGTGCTGCACTGTTACAAAAACTTAGTTCAACATTGCTTGTTGTTGCAGCAACGCAGTGTTCACGCCTCGTTGTTTATTTCGGTGATTGGGAGCCAATTCGGTGCGATCGGTTTGCGCTGCATGTCCCATATCTTCACCGGTACGCACTGCTCAGCGTGGATGAAGTGTGCGGTCACACAGCTTTGCCCCAATGTTGCTTGCGGATGCCTCTATCCTGCAGTGAAATGATCATGACTCATGGTCATAAATTTGTGTTACTGTATCTCTATGCAGCCAGAGAAGTTGTTCAATGTGACCCTGTGTCGTGCATGAACCAAATCGGTAGTTGCTCTGAATTGTTTCCATTCGGATTTGGCAATGATATACTTTAGCCCACAGGCTCTTTTAAAATCAACAATTTAAAACCAACCGTTCTGTCAACCAGATGGATGCTTACCTGCCCATGTTTCCATAACAGCACATTATTGACAACACTTAAATGGGGGTTTGGGAGAGCGGAATGGCAAGTGAACAGGACCTGACATAACAATACCATACTTCACTTCGTGAAGTTGATGTGCCTTCAGCTGTCCTGGCTGTGACCATTTCACCATTATTGCCTCTCACTCTTCAGTTTGTCACCTTGCATCCTGAACACAATGTCTTGCTGCTTTCACGCACACTCTGCTAAACGTGCGCACTGAGATCGCACTATTAATACCCGGCTATCCTTGGATTCCTTAGCACAGGCGCTCGGGGCTCGTTGGGTTTGGCTTTATGCCGTTCCCTGCAAACCCAAAGTTTTATGGAAAATGATGATCTCATGATGACACCATTAACACAACAGGCTTAGAGCACATGTTCATTAATTGATTTTTTAAATGAGCGCACTATGCTGCAGTGCTTAGCCATTTTGCCAAGCTCGAATTGGATAAATATTCTAACATCATCGAATAAATCGGTGATGCCATCATTTCCGACGGTTTTTAAAAGTCGTAACACAATTCCATTTTCCTGCTCTGATCCTGGCACTGCAACTAACTGTTCCATGTGCACAGTCACAAATATTGTCATCTCATCTAATTGTCAGAAACCGCTTAGTCCTGTACAGGATCGCGGTGAGCTGGAGCCTATCCCGGCAGACACAGGGCGCTAGGCAGGGATATACCCACGATCAGACGCCAGTCCATCACTGGGCACTGCGGGCAATTTAGTATAAAAGCCAATTAACCTATGCAGCAGCATGTTTTTTTGGACTGTGGGAGGAAACCGGAGTGCCCGGCGAAAACCTACGCGAACACGGGGAGAGAACTCGCGAACTCCACCCACACCGAAAGGCACCCGAGCCGATATTCGAACCCGGGACCTTCTTGCTGTGAGGCGACAGCGCTACCCACTAGGTCACCGTGCCGCCCCGCAAACATTCTGTCCAATATTTTCCTGCTAAAATGCTCACGCAGCACAAAAGAGATACCTTGTGCCCGACACCGTTTGGAGGTTCAAGTTATGTCTATGTAAGCTGGTAATATAGCATTACACTGAGACCTTACCCCTTTGCCACCAAGGCTTGGGTATGCGTGAGGCTCTGAATGATAAACAGCTGCATGAGCTGTTGGCGCAGGGGTTACACGTAAACTTGTGGCTCTGCAGTGACGAACTGTCTTCACGCTTCGAGTCTCGTCTCTATGTCCGTTGTTTGTGGCAGTTTGGCTGGAGGGGAACCCTCTTATTCTAGAATTTTTGCAAGCATATAAGCAATACATTAATTGATTGTATTTGATATATTAGAATCACGGACACCAATGACCAAATCACGTTGAATATGCCCAATCTTGTCAAAATACCGAAGCTGAGCATGAATGAGTTGCGGTAGTGCACGAACGGGCAACCACCTTGTTATAGGCTGCGGATTACCTGGTGTCCAACACAGGGCAATACAGCCAAACCCATTGATGTTTACAATTTTCCTGTTCTCTCTGTCTTCATTACATCTCGGTTGCTGGCAATGATGAAGTATGGTTAGAATAAGGCCCTCATCCAGCCATGGATTGACAATGGGCTTCGACAATGTACAGGTACAGTCAGTTTTAAACTGGTTCAATCTGGGCTCGAACATCAGCACTGACTTATCGCGAAGTATTTGCCGTGTTTTTTAATGTCAATTTGCCATAATGATTTACCCATAATGAATGCGTTTAGAATTCTCAATTTCTCTGCGATAAGTCATCAGTGAACAGCTAAAATATCGCTCTTGCAATATAACAATTACACACATCCACCAGATTGTAAAGTAAATTATAAATCACGCACAAATTACTTTCATGGGCACGTTCAAGCATGTACAATCTATAATTTTCCAGGTCATTTTGTATTCAATGTGGGGGGTGTGAAGGGTTGCTGATGCTTCTCAGATGCTGCAGTCAAAGCTCTACGGTCCATCGATGCTATTTTTCTTCCCAACAAGGTTTTGTTGAGCAGGACTATGTAAACATTATGCTTCCAGACGGGTAGATGGAGTACCCGCCGCAAAGCACATTGCAAATGAGCAGCTGTAAATTCTTTCCATTCGATAGTCGTGATTAACAGGGAAGAGATGTCGATGGGCCTACGTTGAGTTTTTCCTGGCTCACAGCCAACACGTGTAATCTCTCTACAGCACGGAAGCAAAATGTATTTTGGTCTGAGCACATTTTAATTGTTTGAAACGTGTCTGTGGAATGGTCCCTGACGTGTGGCACTAGGCATGTGTTTAAAGGTGCGTGGGGACGAGTCAGTGGCTGTGCATTTCAATTGCTCGCGGAATCTCCTTCAGCAAATTATCTGTCATGTGGAGCCTTTTAAAAAGACTAGCGTCACATTTGGACAGATAATGCCGGGTTTGTGTTCTATATTTTAAAACCAAATTATTCTATAAATAAACTTTTAATTATCAATTATACACCCAGACAATGCTATATATAAATTGCATTGATGAATATATAAAATACATATAGTAAAATCGAGGGCGGCACGGTGGCCCAGTGGGTAGCGCTGTCGCCTCATAGGCTCAGGTGCTTCTCTGTGTGGAGTGTGCATGTTCTCCCCGTGTCCGCGTGGGTTTTCGCCGGGCACTCCGGTTTCCTCCCACAGTCCAAAAACATGCTTCTGCATAGGTTAATTGGCTTGCA
>JAZEWT010000010.1:20535587-20546536 GCA_036362905.1 Mordacia mordax
CAGATAATGAGATGAGATAGTTGCTGCAAGTGCACCGAGTTAATTTAACAAACAAAAAAATCACAATTAAAGCTGCTCTTTCAGGATAGCTGTGGAACGTCCCTACTCTCTCCCATCAGTGTTGAACATCCCACGTTGGAAGGATTGTACCAATTCAAAATCAATACGTGCAGTTCATTGTTCCACCTCTGCAGTTGCCTTCCTCTTGGATGTTTCGTTGTTTATGCCTTACAATTGTTCACTTTGGAAAGCGCTTACATTAAACCAATGTCACGTACCTTAAATCTATTTTAAAGCTACATCATGCACTTTCAAAGCAAGACTTTTAACATGTATTTTTAACAAATTAGATCGTACGTTGACAATGCGCATTTAGCAGCACCAATTGCTTTGCATCTATACTTTCTTCTAGTGCAAGATCCTGATGAAGATGCTTTGAAGAGAACCAGGTAACATGAGCTTTCATAACTATTTATTTCACCATTCAAAAGCTGTTGGTAAAACATTTCACTTTTGTACTTGTGTAGGTTTTTCACGACTCAATGCATGAGAAACGCTTTGTAAAGCTGTTATTTCAGGATCCTCGCTTCACCTCCTCCACGTTGGACGTATCCTCGGGCAGTGAGGATGCCTCCAACGTAGGAGGAAAAACGTCCCGCGACATTGCTAAAAATAACAGCTTTAAAAAGCAATTGTCACCGCACGTCATCTGCAGTGCACCTGTACCCCAATCAGTTGAATGTTGCGTCTGCAGAGAGAGGTTTGAGAATCAGGTGAAAGGATCACGCTTCAACAAGCTCAAGGAGTGGCATCACGGCCTGTCTGCTCGCTCTTTGCACGTCAAGAGCTGAGAGGCAAGGGTGCCCCCCTCCAAGTGGTGGCGCTAGCAGGAGAGGCCAAAGGCTGACCCCATCTGTCAACCGACTTCACCTCTCTCCCTAATCCACTTTGAAATGTCACGTTAATTGCATCCACGTGTTGCTGGTAATTCGCCACACACAGTGCCAACTTCCTTTAACTCTTGTGGTTTTTCTGATTGTATATTCGTGTTCTGGTGTGCCGCAAGCGCCCTTAGTTTACCCGCAGTTATTTCTGTCCACCTGCTGTATAAGAAATGGAAATTTCAATTAAGTATTAATGAAGCTTAGTGTTACAGCCTTACACATATGACGCAAGACACATTTATGGAATAAATATAACTTGATTGACAACACGGATGAGCGCGTTTGAGTTTATTGTAATAAATTAACAGGATATATGAATAAATAAGACAAATATGAGGTTATTACGAATACATAGAATAGGCATACACAGATTGCACAAACATTTTCACTGACTATACAGACAATATTTTACCAGTTTTTTTTTTACATCATACTTAGCAACATCATCGATTTGTGTACAGCATCTTTGTCACTGTTAACATCAACCATCATTCATTTATTCATGTTTGGCAATAGCTCGTTTATTGTATGCACTTGCACCCCAACCTGCTAATGGAAATTATTGGATTGCGTATCTGCATGTTAATCCATAGATTGACCACAGATTAGTAGGCATCATTATGCATTAGCGGTGGAAACATCAACACTGGTGTATGGTCAGCGTAAGAATGCTATAGATATCAATGGCACTGAAGAGCTGCCTAATAGAAGCAGCAAGATTATCATCAGGATTTTAACAAAAGACCAGCTTCGTGACGATTGTACAATTTTGCACAACATACATAACCGACTAATCCTAATTCTTGTAAACCTGGCGAGTACATTTCTCACACTCAAACGTTTGCCACCTGTAAGAACAATTACATTTAATTTCTGTTTGTTAATGAGAATACTGCAATGTAGCACAACTGGTCCATGCCACAGTAACTTAGGAAGAGAGCGATGATCAGGCATGTGTTGCTGATGGGGGCAGGACTGTGTGTGTGTGACGGTAGGCGTGTCAACCACCCCGAAAGTGCTGACTAAGGCGCTCCAGCGTCTCGCAGCTGTCTGTGCGCATACTTTCCGCCAGGGCAAGGTACCGCTCATCTCTGTACACCTTCGCCTTGTAGAGAAGCTCACTCTCTGAAGAAACAACAGATAAACCCATGTTTGTAATCACGGTAACTCACGATTACTATTGGCATAGCAAAGTTGCCATGGACCCTGGTGCAATGAATCACACCCCTGTCCAGTGTCCTCTTCATAGCCTGTTCAATGTCTGGGCCCCTCTGGCCCTAGGCCCCATTGTAGATTCACCACCAGAACATTTAATAACTATTCCATGGATGGTCACCATATCTTTAATATGGTAATCTAGTCTGAATGTTTTAACTAATCTCCAAATGTCTACCTGATGACAAGGAGAAATTTCCCAAGCATACATTTTGCACCTAGAAAAAAAGTGTTCAGATTCTTAATTTGTGGGATTACATAGCTTAGTGTTTTCTTTGTCCACACACTGTAAGACCCAAGCTTTAGGGCTGTTCTGGTTTTCACACTAAATTAGTTTGCACATAAATTATGAATCCTGTTTACTTGGATACAATGGCTTCATGACCCCCAGATGAAATGCGCTGTAGAAGTGCAATTATTATTATTAACATGCGAACCTTAGATTCACCGTCAAAAAACTCAACTTGCAGTGGTCATGTGTGCAATCATTACTCACTGTACTGGCGCTCGCGTTGGCAGGATGAGCGCAGACCGCCAACGTAATCGTCCTCCACGTTTTGCTCCAAGCGTCGCCACGCTTCTGGGACAGCTTTACCCCGACCCCACGCATCCTCTCCCTCGTCGTTGTCGTCCTCCGCCACCGCCGCCGCCACCACCGGTGTCCTTTTCTCCATGTGTATGTGCGTGTCATCACCCACAAAGTAGCTCACGCCGAGCCTCTGCGTGCGCCGGTGGACCGTGTGCCCCAGCGAGCTGTGTGATGACACGTGGCTGTAATTAGGACATGGCTTGCTAGGGACCCAGTTTGGTATTTTGTTTAAGTGTTTCAGTATCCGGGATAGTAGAGCGGTATTTATTTCTGAAACGAGTGTTGTTTTGCAGATTGCATCGTGTACATTGATTAGCACACTACACTAATAACCCTGAAATGGTTGTGGCTACCCCCCTTCCCCCAACATTCCTTTGATTAACCCGTACTAATTAACGCCAAGTATGGTTAAATAATCCCCATACTTCTGATAGTATATGGAAGCCTTTATTTGCCAGTGGACCGACCAAGGGCTGTAAATTATTTATATATTAGACTTTTTGCACCACTCAGTTTAAAATTATACTGTGGAAAAAATATTTACTATGAATTGGTGATACGGAATCTCCAGCCCACGACAATCAGGCCTACCATTTCCAAACAACATGCAACAAATATGTATCCGTGCTTATGAGCGCCTTAGGTACAGATTACGAACAAGACAATATATCTCTCATCTCATTGTCAGAAGCCACTTAGTCCTGTACAGGGTCGTGGTGAGCCGGAGACTATCCCGGCAGGCATAGGGTGTAAGGCAGGGAATACTCACGATAGGATGCCAGTCCATCACCAGGCACTGAGGGCAATTTAGTCTGCAAACCAATTAACCTATGCAGCAGCATGTTTTTTGGACTGTGGGAGGAAACTGGAGTGCCCGGCGAAAACCCACGCGGACACGGGGAGAACATGCAAACGCCACACAGAAAGGCACCCGAGCCAAGATTCGAACCCGGCACCTTCTCGGTGTGAGGCAACAGCGCTACTCACTGGGCCACCGTGCTGCCCTAAGACATTATCTATCAACGTTAAAATACTTTTTACAGGCGTCTACTTACGGATTCGGAGCCAGGCTGTAGGTGGGTCGGGAAACCATGAACTGCCCGAGTACAGAAACCACTATCAGCAGTACCAATGGCAGAAACTGGAGCACGCCTGTCATGTCACCCTGCCAAACACACAGGCATAAAGACGCAATGAAAGTCAATGCCTGGCATAAAATCCGGTAATAATATAATCGGCATGAGCTATACACGACCTCTATTGCCTCCCAAAGGCTTTTGTTTAAAGTGAGGGCACTGACAATGAACAACTGTGAGTGAAAACACTGCAGTAGCAACCTGGACATAGTGTTTAAAACTCTTAACTACTGCCATCGTAGGTTGCACAATGTACAATGGTGACGCAATGAGACAATCTGCTGTAGGTTAAATCCTGGGGTTACTGCTTAGACAGACATACCAAACTACGCTTGTTTGGAGAAGGAGGGTTCCGTGCTGACTGACGAGATCGGTTATTTTCATAAGCTTGGCTCCGCGCTGCAAACGCAGACAAGGTGAATCTTAGAACAATCATATATTCAACTATCCTGGTTAGAACGCATTTCCATTAAGACATGTCAGAGGTCTTTACCAGGAAACCATGCATTACATATCAGAGATTAACATGTAGCTTTTATAGATGATTGCTAGATCTGTTGCCATTGTGGTGGGTACAGCAGAGGAAATACTTTGCCTTAACAATAACCAAGCCAACGTCAAAAAGCACAATAATGTAGATGAAGATGTAGACGGAATCACACCATGAATTCCAGTATTGCATTCTAACACATGACGCTTTTGCTGGTGGACATTTAAAATGTGGTTTACAACACATGCTGTGCCTGGCCATGTAATGGCCACACTCTATAATGTTGAATAATGCAAATTGGCACTCTTTCGCTGCATTCTATTGTGACAGCTGCCTGCCACAGTCGTCTTGTCAAGTACAATCCCATCGATCACCAAAGCCCTCCAGCACTTTGACAGAAGCCGATGGCTGACGAAAGCCATCCGTGACTGCAAAGAGAACGCGTGTTAATGGACACCAAACCGTTTTCCTCACCGCTCTGAAAGGCGTGACCAAAAAACATGTTGAAGAGTTCTTCGGGAGAGATGTCCGGATCCGGGTCGTAGTTGGACCGCGCGCGCCCACCGTGTCGCGCGCTCCCACCTTGTCGCGCGTTCCCAGAATGTCTGCCCCAGGCGGCTCCATAGGGGGCCCGTGCTGCTGGACCTGGCACACCGGTGCCACCCTCACCTCCCACACGCTGCTCTCGCTCGTGGGCCCGCAGGTCGTACTGACGGCGCTTCTCCGCAGTGCTCAGCATGGAGTACGCATAGCCAATCGCTGGGGAAGCAGGCGCAGGGGAGCAAAGTTCAACTTGTGCTGTATACAGTGGATACTTGTGTAGCGAATCACCATATTACCATGCCCCACCGCGATTCAATGATCTTAAGTCACATTACCAGTTAACAAAAGAATCAATTCGTTTCAATTCCGTTTGTCTACCATAGACTTGTTCCGTCTCTTTAATTCAATGTCTACAGGTAGCACTTATTACTAATTTTCATAAATTGCAATATTCTTTAATAATTTTATGCATGCATGCATTAAGAGTATAAAAATCGATATGATCCGAGTTATTGCCTGTGGCAGCATTCCCACAATGTATTGCCAAGCCGAGCTTGGAAATACATTATGAATTATTTCTGGAACCTTAAGGACAACATATTAAGCAAATCATGCTAGTCATTAAAGGTTCAACAAAAGTAGTTATTTAAGCTCATATATCTGCATTCTTCACTTGTAAAAGCTGTGTACTACAAACGCAAGTGCTCACCCTTGAAGGCCTCTGTGGCACCAGGAGCACAGTTCTTGTCTGGGTGGAACTGGAGTGCCAGCTTCCTGTATGCCTTCTTGAGATACTCGTCCGAGACATCCCGAGTGACACCCAAGACTTCATACATGTCGCTGCAGCCATTTATCCTGAAATACATCGGTCAATCACAGCACATTGGTTGAGGTCTCCACAATTATGCGCGGTTATCACTGATCAGCTGCATTCAGATCTTCACTCGTCACCACTGGATACGCGGAAGCGTCTTTGTCTCCGCACAAGCACCGCGTGATCGATAAACCCATGAGCTTCGACCGGTCCACGAAGTCGCTCATACCTTTGTACGCCGTACAACTGTTCCGCCGTGTAGCTGCGCTCGGTGGAAATCTCCCCGCTCGCCCTGCAACCGGGGTGCGATTTGGCAGATGTCCCGCTGAAGTTAAGGTCGTCTGCTCTCGCCGAGGCCGTGTGCTGCTGGTAGTGGTGGTGGTGGTGATGGTGGTGGTGGTGAAAGGCTCTCTGGTTCTCCCACTGGCGATTTTTCCATTCAGCCTCGTCCAGCTCCGCCAGAAGAGCTGCCGTCAGCGAAAGATAAATAAGAACGAACAACTGAAGTTGCGATTGAACGTAAAGAAATAAAATCTGTGGGGGGGGGGGGGGTTTGGGGAGGGGGGCTTAAATAGACTTTAGCAGACAGGTTTAATTGTAAGCTTAATTCAACCGTCAACAACGTGACTGAGTAAACGTGCAGCACCTGGAGCAGACAGTGCCAAGGATATGGTTAGACTATAGATCTGTAGTAGTGTACGCGTAGTTACCCTGTCCTGAAGTGGAACCTTATCATCCTAAGCCTCGAGTCGACAGGCCTCGAGTAACACAGACTAAGGACGGCGGCCTTAAATTGTTAAATGCCTGGGTTCAGGGCTAAGCTATAGGTTGTCCCCTTTGTCTAAGTTATAATCTCCGGTGTCTGTATTTGCTTAAAGACTAATGAACACGACACGGTGCACCGGCGCTGAACCGTATGGGCAGAGCGCCTCAGATCTTCACGACCGCGCTTTTAAAAAAGCCACCGATCCGCGGCTCAGGCGGGCAGAGAGAGAGGAGATGAACGTGAGCATCAAACTCGATGGCTCTCGGCGCAATGAGCGGCCGAGTGCGCTCACCGGCCGCCTGCGCCGTGTGATAGAGTCGCTCGGCCTTGGCGAGGAAGACGCGGCCTCGCTCCGCGTCGCCCCGGCCGAGCGCGGCCCGGGCCAAGCCGAGGCAACGCAGCGCCTCGTCACGGTTCCCCTCCATCGAGCGGGGCGGCGGACGAGCAGCTGCGGGCTTTAGCCACCGCCGTTCATTAGCCGAGTCGCTTTAAAGGGGAGGGGGAGGTTGTTCTTGTTGTTCTTGTCGCCGAGTTGTCGGGAGTCATGAGAGAGCGCAGCGGAGATAGCGGCGACCGCCACCGTCTCCGCCTCCTCCATGTAGCGCTGGGGGTGTGTGGGGGCGGGGATGGGGGTGCGGGTGCGACGGCGAGCCGAAGGAGCGCGCAGCGCGATTACCAAACGCAGGGCGGCGCGGTGGCCCCCGGTGGGGGGCTAGCACTGTCGCCTCCTCCTCCTCCTCACAGCGGGAAGGAGCCCGGTTCGAATCTCGGCTCGGGCGCTGCTTTCTGTGTGGGGGAGTTCGAATGTTCTCTGCACGTGGCGTCCGCGTGGGTTTTCGCCGGGCACTCCGGTTTCCTCCCCCAGTCCCAAAAAAACCCACGCCGCTGCGTAGGTTAATTGGCTCGCAGACTAAATTGCACGCAGTGCCCGGTGATGGGACTAGCGTCCTATCATGGGTGTATCCCTGTGTCTGCCGGGATAGGTTCCGGCTCACCGCGATCCTGTACAGGTCTAAGCGGTTTCTGATAATTAGATGAGATTACCAAACGCGTTTCGGGGCTTCGGCGCATTGTCGGTTATTAGCAGAATACCCGCCCTACGGGCGATCTCTTTCGACGCGTGTAACACGTTCTTCTGACATCTCTTGCTGATTACGCTTTCTGCTGCCGGCACGATTGGTTGGAGATTGATTTCTTTCCGATGTCTTACAGGGGATGTTGCTGCTGGCAGTTTGAGATTAGTACTGAGTACGTGGGAAGGAAAGCTGAATTAAGATTTAAGAGCCTTGGTGTTGTGCAGATAAAATTAGAGCTTTATGAAGCCATACATTCCTGTATAAAACACTTGTGCCATCACATATGGATTTTATCTATCATCTACTGCCATATAATAGGTTTGTTTGTATTGCTTCTTGCCTGATTATAATATTTGCAAGCACATTTTAATACACCTAAATATTATTTTTAAATTGGGCCATGCATGTATCAGGTTGAGAGCCTTTGTGACTTCACAACCAGGCCACTAGATGGCGTACATCGCCTTCTAGCGGTCAGGACAGCTGTGGCCATGTGAATATTGCCTCGTCTAATAATGGGATATACTTATAGAGTCACTGATCAGATATTCACTGTTACCTATAAATGGTGTTTACTTTGCGTACAGAAAGTTTTTTTTCTTATTTAAACCAGAAGTGTAATTACTGTAGTGTGTTACCACGTACAAAAGTAAAATTAGATTACGTTGGGACTCTGAAAACCTTTCTATTATCATTGCTAGTCTTTTGGCTATCTGGAGAAAAATTTTACAGTAGCATTTAAGCAGAAAACCCTGAAATGGTGTTAAATTTTTCGTTAGAAATGGCCTGTTAAACAAATGCGAAGTAACCATAAAATATTTTTTTTGGGTTCGGTCACATTAAGTCATGTAAAAAAATGTAATAACCCCCCCTCAACCAACAAAGTTAATCAGTAAAGTTTTGTCACGAGAACAGAACGTGCCAATTCTTTATTATCTCAGCAGGCGGGTTTACGACAGATATTTTGAGCGATATGAGCCAAAAAATGTGATTTTATGCATAACATTGGTCACGAGAGCTTTTGTATTAAATGCTGAGTAACCTGTTTCAGAGCCTTCTAAGGACACCTAGGAGGCTGTCGATGAACTTAAACGCATTTATCTCTATAATTTTTGTTCATGTGGTAAAACACATCTTTTTCTACATATCTCATTTGCTGTGGTGGTTGCCTGGGCATGCAAATGTTTAAAAGTTTGTTCCAAAATTTTCAATGTTTTCACCACATCGATTTGGTGTTTCGGTGGGGAACCCTCCAAGGGAGTCGACCTCAGTCGTAATCCCCGCCAGATACCCGTGTGAGTCCGACTTGCTGGTGCGGCCACGTGGCGCGTGCGGCCACGTGGCGCGTGCGGCCACGTGGCGCGTGCGGCCACGTGGCGCGTGCGGCCACGTGGCACGGGCGGCCAGGGGTTCTTCAGTGGCGGCACAGCGGTTCGCCGTCACGCAGCGATGCGCTCACCCAGTCAGCGACAAGAGACCAGCGACGATAAATGATGCAGCGGCCTCCTGGATGTTTTCAATGCTTTAATTCTCCAGAGCAGCACACGACCGGGTTATCAGCCCACAACGATCTGCTACCCTCCCTCACACATCAGCGCTGCCCTACATCTTCACTCAGCCTCCTCCAACACGCGTATAAAACTTAGCCAATCCTGGAGGCCAGTTATTGAAGTCAGGACTGCAGGACATCAGAGAGGGATCGTCTAATTGTGTGAGGGGCATCTTTTCATGAGATGGAAATTAGGGGACTAGCCACAGACAAAGCAGGGAGGGGGAAATCACAGTTCCGGGGGTGGGAATAGGATATGGAAATTAGTGTCAAAGTGACTTAGAAGCGGACTCACACAACAAAGAACACACGCATCACACCCACACATATAAGGAGACAATAGAAGCCGCGCACTCTACGCCTGAGGATGCCTCCAACGTGTGAAGCGAAACGTCGCGAGGAGAGGAGAGGGAGCCATCGACGCGGCTGTCCCGAGAGAGCAGCTTTTCAAAGCAATCATAAAATATCATGTTGTGAAGTAAAGCATGTTTTCTTACATATGAGCTCATAAGTTTCATATTACCTATCATCAGAGTACAGTATTTTAGTATTGGTCTGAAATTAGTTGGCTAATGTGGAAATTCCAGAAATATACCGTATTGCATTGTGTTTGGTGTGATTATATTTAACATATCCCTAGCAAATGAGACGAGTTGACTCACTGGTCTATCAAGAACATATTAATCGACTAGAGTGAACACACAAAACATGCTCTTAAAACCCGACATAGACCCATACCAAGACATCCATATAGTCAGGATATACAAGCACTTGACTGGGTAAATGTTTTAACTTCAATTTACAGGACTGTATTGCAATACCATTTAAAATTACACAGCGGCGTAACATGAATTGCAAGTTTAAAATACATTTAAATACGCGTGTCACAATGGACAAACACAAAAAAAACAAAATGCTGCTGCTAGTGCAGTATCTCGTGTAGATAGTACAGCAATGCAAACACTGGTAACAATGTGAGACCTTCCGCGCACAACTCGACCCCAAGCAAAGGCTGACGTTTGCAGATTTGTGAAGCACGCGGTTTCACTCCAAGTCAGAGCACGTGTACATTTCGCAGTTCGGATTTAAATGACATCGTCAGTGGCCCAGTGGGTGGTAGCGCTGTCGCCTCACAGCAAGAATGTCCCAGGGTTCGAATCTCGGCTCGAGTGCCTTTCTGTGTGGAGTTTGCATGCTCTCCCCGTGTCCGCGTGGGTTTTCGCCGGGCACTCCGGTTTCCTCCCACAGTCCAAAAAAAAAAAGCCATGCTGCTGCATAGGTTTAATTGGCTTGCAGACTTAAATTTCTCTCAGCGCCCGGTGATGGACTGGCGTCCCATCGTGGATATAACACTGCCTTGCGCCCTGTGTCTGCCGGGATAGGCTCCGGCTCACCGCGACCCTGTGCAGGGACTCAGCAGTTTCTGACAGTGAGATGAGAAGACATCGTCGCTACGCCACGCCCATCGGTCTGAGCTAAGACCCTCCCCCAGCCCACGTGTGCTTGGATGAAGCGCCTCGAAGCACACGTGGTTGCTGGTCGAGTGAAGGCCAGGACGGCTCCGTAAACTCTCTTGGTCAAAGCATTGACCTTTTTTAAATTCTTCGCTTCGCAATATAAAGCTAACGGTGTGAGAGTAGTTTGGTCGGTGGTTTCACATGGCTGAACCCAGTGGTCCATCGGAGGCCTGGGAGACGATGGACATCGAGGCAAGTGTTTTGCGTACGTGAGCGAACACCGAGTACTGTATATAGGACACTATATACTGTAATGAACATGCATGAGCGTTCCCCAAGCGGTGCTTACACGTCTTGAGACGTTACTTTG
>JAZEWT010000010.1:20547061-20579421 GCA_036362905.1 Mordacia mordax
AATCCGGGACCTTCTTGCTGTGAGGCGTTAGCGCTACCCACTGGGCCACCGCGCCGCCTCTGTGTAAGCCTTGTTTGTTATATATAATCCACATAGATGATGTTGACGCCATGTATTTTCTGCAATCGTATTGATGCACGTTACAAATGAAGAGGATGGCGTGTGTGTGAAATTTGTTGTCATGGGTAGCAAGTTGTTGTGTTTGAAGAGTGGAAAACCTATTCACGTCTGCACGTGTCCTGCAGGAGTTGAACAAGCATTACTCTCCAACTCTGTGGTCCCAGAGGATCGTCGAGGCAGTGGAAGGCAGTGACAACCATCCTTTGCTGGATGCACACATCAAAACCCTGCAGGAAGGTATCATCATCATTTCAACTTGGCTGCCATATGTACAGGACGTAGAGAGGATCGAAATGCCGTTTCTCTCAGACAGTATGCAGGCGGCAGTCAGTATTGCCTAAGCGTGTTGGTGACCTGGAATTTATTGTTGGTGCCATGACCTAAAACAGCACTGGCATTGGACTGCGGGATCTTTAAAAGCAGCATTCGTCAACTTTTGATAATACTAAAAGAAATATCCGAAACTTAATTAAATTATTTTGGTCAAAATTTTCAGAATTAATGTGTTTCTGTTTATTATTATAGTGGAACATACCGAGTGAGCTTGAAAGCCCCAGATGCGGGATTCCTGCAACACAACAAACGTCTCAACTGATCATGTAACAACATATGCAATGAAATCACTTCTATGAAATTTATGTTTTTAATGTTTATAATAAAATATCCCGTTACGTTTTAAGACCATTTCCGGGTGAGTTGTGTTTGGTATGTTTACCTCTTCTTTTGTTGAGCAATTTTACTTTTGAGAAGCAAGAGGATCTCATCTCATCTCATTATCTGAAACCGCTTAATCCTATATAGGGTCACGGTGAGCCGGAGCCTATCCCAGAAACACAGGGCGTAAGGCAGGAATACACCCGACGACGGGGCGCCAGTCCATCGCTGGGCAAGAGGATGAACGATATTTCATATTTGACTTATTTAACATCGCTTACTATGTATGATACGTGAACTGATTATATATTCTTATCATTGTGGAGTATTATCCATAGGGTGCTTTATAACTACTATTCTTTAATTGTTATTAAAACGCTTGAAGTATGATTTTTTTTTCATATATTTACAAAAATATGTATCGTTTATTAAGAGGAAAGAGTAAATACATCATCATTATCAATACCCGCTTAATCCTGTACAGGGTTACGGGGGCCTGGAGCCTATCCCTGCAGACAGAGGACGCAAGGCGGGGCTATGTGCAGGATTTGACGCCAATACATCACAGGGCAGCATGCCAGTCAATACAGGCAGTAGTGTGGCTTTCGATTGTGGTAGGAAACCGGAGTACCTGGCAAAAACCCCCCCAAAAATATTGTGGCTGTTGATTTACCATTCTGGTGCTGTTGTTGTTGACGTGCCGTTTTCTGCCTGGCTCTGTGAAGTGCTTTGTGACCCTCGGGTGAAAAGCGCTCTATAAATGCAATTATTATTACTTCTATTAAATACCCGCACTGACACGGGGAGAACATGCAAACTCCACACAGAAAGGCACCGGAGCCGTGAATCGAACCCGGGGCCTTCTTGCTCTGAGGCGCTACCACGTCACCCCTCACCCCCCTACATCCCATACCCAAAGCCCTGTAGAGCTGGGCTGCTACGTGATTTACACCTGCCTCATTGAATCTGCTGTGCATCAGGGACTGCACGTGGGAAGGCTGTCGCACAAACCATGCTGGACGTCTCCTACGGCCCCGGAGATGACGAAAAGATGGATATTTATTTGCCCGTCACACCAAACCCAGGTGCTTTGGCAAATAGCCTGCACTCTCACTGCACACGTATGATGGTGACCTTTATCAGCAACATATTGTTTGTGAATCCCTTTCCCAATGTGCGTATGTCCATGCGTTCTTGCTGTTGGCCTCACTTCACCTCGGCAAGCTCCCCCAGTCTTTATTTACATTCACGGAGGCTACTGGAAACTTCTTGGGTAAGAGCACTCGCCACACGACATGCATGCAACAGTTTTTGTAATATTGTAGCCAGTCATGGCATTATCTGAATTCCACATTGAGGGCTTTTCACACTCACAAACAATACATTACACTATAATACAACTTATGGCGGTGGGATGAATGTACAGCTGCATGGCCACAATCAAGTATTCTCACAAGGAATTGGTGAAGAATAAAATAATAATTGAAGTTGTATCTGTGAAATGGCTGGATATTGATGCCAGATTCAACAGTGTTGAGAGTATCTATAAAATTATTGGAGAGCCTCACATTGCTGACTGGCATGTGTGTGTGCGCACCTTTTTTAGGAAGGAGTTTTCTGGATATATGGTGCCTCCCCTGGTCAATTCTGGAGCTGTGGTGGTGGCTCTGAGCTATACTCTTGCTCCTAAAGGTTAGGAGATGTGGAGGTTCTGTACATGAATCTATCATGACTTCATAAACTAATCTACTTCACCAGGTCAACCACACTCAACTCGGATTTTTTATTCAGATATGACCTGGCCATATATGATATCTCATTGGTGTGCCTTATAAAATGTGGGAATTTCAGTAACCAAATAATGTAAAAACATGTTTCTAAATGTGGAGGGCAAAACCAGAGGACCTAGAGAAAAATCCATGGGACAGTTATGGGGGGAATGTGCAAACTCCCATATATACACCTGTTAGGGTCGGGATCAGATCCACAACCTGCCTACCAGGTGAGAGAGGTAATGATCACCACTCTGGACTACAAACACGTAGCTATTCAGAACTTGTTCATTGGGTTTATATTACATAGCAGACATTTTTTGTCAGTATCCGTCAGAATATACATTTACATGCACAGATCTTTGCCAATCCACTGCTGGATGAAGACCTACCGTGCCATAAAACCGTGCTTTACGACGTTGGTCGATGCAGACCTGGTGAAGGGGCAGAGCGTGGCTCTGAAATTCTAGAAGCACAACATGGGATTTTCTTGTTCCACACAGCTGCTTGCATTGTAACCCTGCTGCTGGGAACACCTATTGTGCATGGTGGTGGCCCATCCACGTATCATCCAGGCTCCATCCTGCATGCCTTGCAAGATATAATGAGATATTATGAGAGATTTGCATGGATCATTTATAGTAATCGTACACAATAAACACCGATTAATGATGGGACCCTGTTGTCATATTTTGTAGGTAGCATGGATCTCATGGTTGACCAGATGCGGAGAGCCCTTGCCTTCATATGTCGACAGTATTCGCACTTCAGGTGACTTTTCTCACTGCAAAGTCTTCTCAAACATAAAACAGAACATTCATAACCCAGGATGAAATGGGAATTGCCCCAGAAAGTAAGTGCAACTTCAGAAAGTTATGAGCGTTCATGACCTTTCGTAATCCGATTAAATTAAGTTTTAAGAAATGGCAACATCTTACACAACAATGGATATTATGATATTTCCTGTAATGAACTCGATCTCATTAGATCTGTGAAGCTAAGCCGGTTTGAGTCTGCATAGTGCTTGAATGGGCAACCACCTTGCAAGGTGTATAGGCTGCTACACCTTAATGTGTTAAGTAGTGGTCAGTGCAGAAAAATAGATAATTGTACTGTGCTATATTTTACTGTACACACTGCCTGCCTTCACCAACCCACACTCGCTAGTCTCCACGATCCACACGGCATGGGGAGTCCCTCATCCACCATTGGCATAACACGTCACAATATTTGCTGTTCTCTGCTCGAGGAGTATTGCCTTCACTGTTTTAACGATGGTGTTGAATCTGACCCTTGCCATGTGGCATGCAGCGGCATGTACTTGTGTGGTCACTCTGCGGGTGCTCACCTGAGTGCCATGGTCCTCGCCACCGATTGGTCACTTCCAGAGTATGGTGTGACCCCTGACCTCAAAGGTACATTTACCCAGGGTTTGGCTGATTTTCCATTCTCTGACGTTGTTGGCGTGCCGTTCTCTCCGCAGCCCCGTGCAGCGCTTTGTGATCCTCGGGTGAAAAGCACTCTATCGATGCAATTATTATAATTCTGTGTCCAGGTGCCATGCTTCTCAGTGGGTTGTTTGACCTCCGGCCCCTAGTACGATCGTACGTGAATGAGGCTCTCAACATGACTGAGTGAGTATTGTTTACTGTGCTTGTATCGTGTTACACATATGCAATAAACGCAGTGCTAAAACGTGAGTAAATTAACGAGTTAATGCCATATCCGCAAAATAGTAAGTGAGTAAATTCTGTCCATAATTACCCAAACCCACTCTGCAGTCTTCGACATGAAATTGTAATGGGAATCTCCGCATGCTGTGCACGTCAAGGTGATGTCAAATGTGTTTTTCACATTTTGCACACAGTCTTGCAATGGCCTTTGGCTTATAAGAGTTAAGATTCTAGAATTTTAAAAAAATGCAATCCTCAGAAAGGCAACAAGGTAGTTGTGCACTCTTATCTTTTAAGAAATTAGGATTGGTGAGCAGGGTGGCACGGTGGCCCAGTGGGTAGCGCTGTCGCCTCACAGCAAGAAGGTACCGGGTTCGAATCTCGGCTCGGGTGCCTTTCTGTGTGGAGTTTGCGAGTTCTCTCCTCGTGTCCGCGTGGGTTTTCGCCGGGCACTCCGGTTTCCTCCCACAGTCCAAAAATACATGCTGCTGCATCGGTTAATTGGCTTGCAGACTAAATTGCCTGCAGTGCCCGGTGATCGACTGGCGTCCAATCGTGGGTATATCCCTGCCTTGCGGCCTGTGTCTTCCGGGATAGGCTCTGGCTCACCATGACCCTGTACAGGACTAAGTGGTTTCTGACAATGAGATGAGATGAGGATTGGTGAGTACATGACAGTCAACTGCTCTCCCTTGTGCCTGAAGGACATCATGTTGATCACTCCAATGATGTGAGATGTTCACGTTTCATTTTCAGGGCATTTTTGTTGTTGCATAAATCCCACAAGCCTGTTTCATTGTTATCGCCAATTTATGTCTGTACCTGTTACAGGCCTCCCATGGGCCCAAAGAGGTGTGGAAACAAATGGTTGAATGCGGAATAGCAGCACTTGGTTAAAACATTCATCCAGATATGTGGCTGTTTCTGCTCAGTCACAGATGCACCGCACCATTGGTAATAGCCTAACAAGCACCTGCCCCACAGTCTGACCGGAGGAGAAAATTATCAGGGATGGGTAGTGGAGACAGGATGTTTTGTCTTTCTCAAAAAAAAAAACATTGTGTGCACACATTCACACGACCTTTTGAGTTGCTGTGCTGTTCAACACATTTGTGTTGACAGGGAGGACATGACACGTAACAGTCCCATCTTCAAAGTCGGCGCGATGCCTGTAAATTGTCCCATCCTGCTAGCCGTGGCGGAGCACGACCCACCTGAGTTACAACGTCAGTCCCAAGAGCTTGCTCAGGTAGAGTTGCTTTCATTCACACATTGAATCCTCTGTGGCTTTGGGATGTACAAAAAAACAATGGTGATTCCATTATAGAGCCTCAATAAAGGTAATATTGAGATGGCAGTGCAATTTTATCACTCCTTACAGTTGTATTTCTTTAAAATTTTAATCGAACCGGTGGCATATAAATTTCGATATAATCTTTAGATCATTCTTGTTTGCGGTGGTGCATCAGTGAATGACGTGCATGCATGAGCCAGAGATAGGAATCTCCGTCTGTGACACATCTTCCATTTGTCGCTCTGTAAAATACGGAGCCATTGCCTCGCATAATACTCCATCACCTTTTGAGAAGAAAGTGAAATGGGAATTACAAATCAGTGGGATATATATGAATGAATCATCCTTTATTTAAGGCTGCATTTTAATATTTGACTCTCTGTAGCGAAATCCAAAATGATAGGATTAATGTTAGTCAATTGTGAATAATTTGGTATAATTATGAAAAAGTACAATATATGTACTGATCATTAATGTATTCATGACCCGAAAAAACAAAGATTAGTTGTTTTGTAAATGTGTCTTGGATTGTGTGACATGATGCATTCAGTGGGTGTATGTTGCTTTTTGGCAGTACTTACCCTAACCTGCCCCTATAAATGTGTAGTCTGAACTGCTAATATTTTCCCCTGGAGTTCCAACTTACATTTTCAATAATAATCATTCAAAGGGTAAGAGTTACCAACTCGCAGTGTTCTTAGATTCACTTACTAGATCACTTTTATGACTCAACACTGCTTATATTGGCTGTATCAAATTGCTGTAATGCCCTTAACCAATCTCTGGTTCAAGAGAATGGGGTCTAGATTATGTGTGGTCCCAGTGCTGCTGTAATGCGGTCCATCTCTTATTGCTCTGTATTTGTCAAGTCTCTAAAACACGCCGGCATCAATGTCACCTACATGGAGTTGCCAAACGTGGATCACTTTGACCTGGTTGAGAATCTCAGCAGTGAAGAGTACCAGCTGACTCAGGTTGGTAGTGATGAAGGCTGTGGATGCTGTGATGTCAATATGCAACGCAGATAGATTAATTATATTCCTTAAGGTTTTCATTGTGCGGCGATGGACTGGCGTCCCGTCGTCGGGTGTATTCCTGCCTTACGCCCTGTGTTTCCGGGATAGGCTCCGGCTCACCGTGACCCTATATAGGATTAAGCGGTTTCAGATAATGAGATGAGATGAGAGAGGTTTTCATTGTTCGATGTATGAGAATTGCTCTTGAGTTGCTATTTCCAGTTAGCCGCGTTAAGGCTAGATGAGAAGAGGACCAACCAACATGGCTATCCTGAAAGAGCAGCTCCGAAGAGCAATTCTCAGATAATTTAATTGTGGAAAAAAGTAACAGGTTTGCAGCTTAGTTATTAACATTGCATTGACAACAGAAGAAAATACCAAACGGTTTTAATGACATACGTGGTGAGTGTGCTTTGACAGCATTGCTAAAGCAGACTTTTAATCGTGTTTATCTTACTTTTGTATGTTAGCCTTAATGCCTCATTATGTTTCTGACTTTATGGCAAATGCTAAGAAAAGTAATGGTTTAATCTTCATTTTGTATGGGCCTTGGTAATCCGTTATCCATCCAACCAGTAATTTAACATCTTTAATCACTGGTTAATACTTAAATCTCACTTTCGAAGTGTCACGTAAGTAAGGATTATATCGCACTCTCAATTGCATTCAATGGCTTTCAGATTGTGCTTATTTTTTGCAGGTCATCAAGGAAATGATGTTTGGTGGAGTGAAAACATGAAGTGAATGGTGTAGCATTTGTCTAAGAAATACGGTTGCTTTAAAAAAACAGGAGATTGAGGTCACGTAAGCGTTAGTTTATCTGTGTAGCACATTGTGACCCTCGGGTGAAAAGCACTATAGAAGTGAAATGATCTGTCAAATTAAAATATAGTAATATATACATTTAATCTTATACAACCCAATGTTCATTTAACAATACAATATGATTATCATTTGATTTTTAAATGCCAGACATATAGAACATGTACACCGCAGATGAGGTTTATGTAATTACGTACATGTAGCTGTTTTTATGAACATATGTGGTATAATAAAATACTCATGTTCACAAGTGTATATTTGTACTCAACTTGATGGATATCAAACTGCATTAGAATCATAATTAAATACTGGACGATAATTTCATGGTCGCCCTGCATAGTGGGTTTATAGTTTATCGCTAAATTACCAATGACTTGACAGCATCTCTCTGTCGGAAGCTGGAGTACTGCAGAAACTGTTCTCTTACGTGTAAACACTCCGTTCACTGCTGGATCAGCGTCTCTGCAAGCTGTGTCGGTCATGCTGGTTGTTTGGCCAAACATCACCATGGTACGGGGAATCAACTGCAATGCGGCACTGATAGTCTGCACGCACAGTCAATAATTTTTCCTGCACGGTTCCCGTGCCACATCTTTCGTGCCCTCCTCCCCGCCGCCGCCACCCCACAGCGGGGTGTGCCTCGTGCGTTGACTCCACCGCTGAAGGCACTGGACAGCATCAGTCTTTGCTAAAGGTCACATCTCCGGGAAAGGTGACAGTACAGCTGTTGAGAGCTGTGAATGAAAATAAAATGATTTGCCACTGTACCTCGGTGTTGGTGACTCATCATGTGTCTCACATGAGACACTGCGGGGCTGGATAACGCTTTTATGGTACGAGGTGCCCTGGCCGGTGCTCGCTCTCGATGTTCTGAGCGCAACCCAGCGACAGAGGGCAGCATTTAGCCACGGTGACTTGTGAACAACGTAAACCCAAGCCAGCCACTGCCCTCAGCACGAACCATTTTTATCCATGGTAGTTTCCTTGATATAAGCCAGACGGGTGAATGGTTGACAATTTGTTTTAATTTTATCCCTTGATCACAGCAATCTAAGGCTGTGCCCAATTTCGTCAGATCTCGGAAAACAAGTAGTACTTTCGTGAGTGACCAGCGATTAATTAACATGGAGTAAATTCTGGAATATTTTCCCAGTCTATGACAATGGAGTGAATTCTGATTTAGATTTATGTTCCAAGCCGTTCCCCTCGTGAAAGAAAAACCCTACTCTTACAACCCTTTTGTTTTAGATGCATAATTACTGGGTTAATACAGCATGGACAATTCAATATTTGAGTGGTGGAATGAACTACTCGGAGAAATAGAAATATTAACTGAAGGGTTAATATTTTGTGGTGCCTGAATGATAAATATTTCAGGGCGCTTACATGTGAGTATATTGAGAACACCAGTTCATGGACCTAGACTTTTTAAAAAAACCCAACCATTATACAACAGTCGAACTAACTTCTGGAAGTCGATTGACTATTTTTGCTATGGATTAGCATTTTCTCCAGAATTTATGAGTCATAAGAAATATTCATTTGTACGGTGCATTTAGGTCTTAATACAATCTTAATTGGACCTAATATTGAAATCTATGAAGCTCAGTGTAAATTTATGTAACATTGCGCCATCATTTTACAGTGTTTTGTTTTAAATGAATGTTACTCCAGTCATTATATTCCAGCCTATGTCTGATGTATTTTATTTGAAAGCGATGACGGTTTAAGATAAGAGCAAATCCCAAATAATACATGTCGAGACATTAATCATATGATGAGTTCTACATTTGCATTGTGTGAATTCCTTTGTTGTGAAATAATTGACTTTGCAGTATGACTTTATTGTGTTTATTTCAATGTACAGCGGTATAGTGATCATGAACAGAGTAGTGTATTTGATACACAATGCTGTTATATATGCGTAACGACCTTCAAACAGAGGCCCTGCTAGAGGCCTGTTGAGACTCGGTCAGTTTCCCAGTCCCCCCCCCCGTCCTCCCCACCCTCCTTTGAAATGTGTTTCCCGTCAATGGTTCCCACTGGTCCCAAAGCACGCAGAGGAAGACACGAGGGCAGGTGGCCCACGGCGAGAGATAGTTCTGGGGGAGAAGCTCCGTGGGGGAGTATCCAGATTCCTGCAGTCGATAGAACCTCATATGTATGGAACCTGATGTGCCCAAGTTATAGCCCCTAGTTGTTACATCCCCAGCTACCCTTCCAGTTGTTATTCCCCTGCGTTGAACCCTCAAAATGTTTCTAGAACACGTGGTGTTCCAAAACGTTCCTGCGGAATGTTGCAAACACAAAACCCATGTCTGTGTCTATACTTGATATATGTATGTATGTTCTTACTGAGGGTACCAGGTGTGCATCCTTTAAAAGCATAAATGTTATCTGCATAACACCAGTATATAATATGTTGTGTTTTCTCATCTCATCTTATTGTCAGAAAACGCTTGGTCCTGTACAGGGTCACGGTGAGCCGGAGCCTATCCCGGCAGATACGGTTTACTTATTCCTTCTTTTGTCGTTTATTTTATGCCCTTCTCTAAATTTTTGCCTTTATTTGACTGTCAGTTAAACTGCTCTGATGTTGGTGACACCGTTCTCTCCACAGCCCTGTGGCAGCGCTTTGTGACCCCCGGGTGCAAAGCGCTCGATAAGGGCAATTATTATTATTAATTAAACACCTCAAGTTTCAACGCCATCTCCGAGTCTTTTCTCATGCAATCCGTGCAAAACCATGTGTATATAGTCTTATCAGTACTATTTAATCTCAAGATTCAGTTGAAGATAACGCCTTTTAGTCTGTGGTAGGCTCGCATAAAGATAACCCTGTAGTGATGAGCTATTCTCTTGTCGAACATTTGTAATAACACTTGTAACCTATATATGCAATTCACAAAGTAAAATAGCGTGTCATTTTTGTAACATACCACCGTGTGGGCAAGAGTGCTTGAAAGTTGATATTCCCCTCGATGGTTTTAATGTGCACGGCGAAAGTTGAAAGAAATGTCCCAAAAATAATTTCGCGGCGGCTATTTGAGAGGAATTACCGTGAGGATTCCGCTCAGCACCGCGGTCAGCGTTCACGCACGCTTCGCCACCGCGACAGAGAGCTCAAGCATTGCCGCGGGCCATCCCTCGTGTCTGAGCATAATGGAGGCCACGGCGAATGGGGAAGAATGCCCAGCAAACCCCATTGTGGTATGAAGTGCTTTCATAGATTGGACCCGACAGGATTATCTGTGTCCAATTAATGGAGCGGAATGTGCCAAATTTGGATTATACAACCCAGTGGGTCGCAGTGTCCATGGATCATTCCGCCTCTGCTTAGGAGCAATGGGCGACTGTTTTTGGGCCAGCTGAGATGCCGGGAAATATTGGAGGTGTGAGAGTTGGCTATGAACGTGCGGTGCTCTACTTCATTCTGGGATGTTTTATTGCCACGCGTGAGGTCTGGTCTATTTATGTAAAAGATAATCTGAACTCAATAAGATGTTTGTTTGTTTTTTGCCCGGGTTTACTGAAACATGCGGCTGGTGTAGGTAATAAAAGGAATAAGGAACAGGGCAGAAGCGGTTTTTCTTCAAAATAGCCTTTGAAAATGGAGCCGTCAAAGCAGTTAAAACTGGCTCAGTGACAAGTGGGCTGACAACTGGGGTTTCCAGTGACTGATGCTTAATTTGCAACCAGTGCTAAATCCATTTTACAGGCATGGCTGCGGACATGTTTGTTTACGTGACGTGAGACTTTCAACAACCGCATGATTAAAACGGACAACAAATAAAGAAATTACGTAACTTCTTTCCTGCTATTAAACGTTAACATTGGATTTCTTTGAAAGGTATCAAATATCGCTACCATTACATTGCAAAGTTGACTTACTGACGGTACAAATGTTTGCTGTTTTGTAGCTGTCATAACGCCTTTGAAAATACAATACATTTAGAAAAGCAGCAGTTAAAGGTGGCAAAACTTTGTTTCAGTTTAGCGGCTATATTTGTAAGAAATAATATATATGCGGATTATATTTATTCTCACAAAACACGAATAAATAATGCATTGCTGCGTTGAGAAAATACTGCTCGTTTAATCAGAGAAAAAGCTTCTACAGAAAATCTTTCACATAATTGAATTACACTGCAGTATATACCATAAACGGTGTATTTGGGGGTAAAATATTGCGTGTACTCGGTGCGTGACACATTTATCCGCCACAAGTAAATGCCCTAAAGTGCCCGTTTGTGTTTATTTTCTTTATTGAGCCACGCAGGAACCGGTCAGAAGCGGCTTTTCCAGAAAATACGATTTTGTTCTGGCGGCACGGTGGCCCAGTGGGTAGCGCTGTCGCCTCCTCACAGCAAGAAGCTCCCAGGTTCGAATCTCGGCTCGGGTGCCTTTCTGTGTGGAGTTTGCATGTTCTCCCCGTGTCCGCGTGGGTTTCCGCCGGGCACTCCGGTTTTCTCCCACAGTCCAAAAAAAAACATGCTGCTGCAGAGGTTAATTGGCTTGCAGACTAAATTGCCCGCAGTGCCCGGTGATGGACTAGCGTCCCATCGTGGGTATATCCCTGCCTTGCGCCCTGTGTCTACAGGGCTAATCGGTTTCTGACAATGAGATGAGATGAGACGATTTTGTTCCCTTTTGCTTAACGACACGTGGTAAATATCCTCAATCTATATGGACACGTGGTGGGTGGTAATGCTGCGGCCCATTCAAGCGGCTTGTTTTTGTTTTACACAGCCCCGGCAGTGTGATGATGTTGAACTTTTCTTGTTGTATCGTTGTGCAACGACCTCAAGAGAGGGGGCCTCAGTGGATGTCTGCTGAGACTCATATAGTCTCTGATTCTCCATCACTTTCGGGTTGCTTCCTGCCACTGGTTCCCATCGGTCCCAGCTAACTCAGAGGAAGGGGGGGGGGCAGTTGCCCTGGCACCTCCTCCGAGGGACCGTGATTTGCCAAGGTCAAGGTCGGGTGGCCTAAGGCGGAGATGGGAGAGGAGCGAGGGGCGGGGCTGAGGAAGGGTATTTAGGCCGACGCCAAACGGAAGGCAGGATCAGTCGCTGCAGTGGGGAGCTGAGTTGTGGATGAAGGCTGATGCGAAGAGAGCCGAATTGTGATGATAATAATAATTGTATTAACAGAGCGCTTGTCACCTGGGGGTCACAAAGCGCTGCACAGAGCTGTGGAGAGAACGGCACGTCAGCAACAACAACGACGTGTGATCGGCAACAAGTAATAGTTGCATTTATAGAGCGCGTTTCACCCGAGGGTCACAAAGCGCTGCACAGAGCCGCAGAGAGAACGGCACGTCAACAACGAGATAACGGCAAATCAGCAATAACGTTTTTTTGGTTGTATTTTTTAACAACAATCAACAACAATAAAAAAAAAATTTCCAAGCCTGATGCGTAGAGATGATGGAACCAGCTGTGTTAATGAGTCCAGAAAGGTGCAATCAACTGCATTTGTCGCATATAGTTTGAGTTAACTCAAGATAAGAATTCTCCAACACCACCTCGGAGTTACTACAGTTGTGTTGTGAGCCTTTGCTCAAACGTGCCTTTATACAGTCTACCAGGTGCAGCTGTAAATGCAACTGATGCGAATATTTTAACACAGCGTGTGCATGCTGAACTGTTGTTTTTGTGGGTGTTCTTAATCGTCAGTAATACAATAATTATGTGCAAATAGTTATTGAATGCACTGTGATGTACTGGACATGTATGAGAAGCGTGAACGGTGAGTAAATTATATTCTAGGTTGACCAGAACTCATTTCAACTAAAAAGTAGGCCGAACCAATGAACGGTCATGACTTTGGCTTGCATTGGTATCGTGTCTCCGTCACGTTCTCTGCCAGGAGCCCGTCACGGCAAGCGATGTTTACCGGGGCGTGCTGGTGCCTAATGAGACATTTCAACATCTCCACCGCTACCGTCGGACACGTTTATTCGGTACAGTAACCTGTGAATCCTAATGAATCCTATCTCCGAGGCACAGGAATGAAGATCATTATCTATGGATGCTTTCCAAAGTTGTTCCAAAGCACTTCTCTCATTATGATGGCCATGATTATTAATAATGATCCTACCGTTGTTACTCCTGTCTCCCGATGTGTTTCTGCTCTGCTTAGCTTTCTCTGTATCTGCGCTCTATGTCTCTTTGCGTTTTCGTGTATTGTCCGTGTGCTTTCTTGCGCTCTCTCTCTCTCCTCTAGAGTCTATTGTCGTTGCTATTTTCCAGTAGTCTGTTGTTCTGGTATTGAATGACATTATTCCTCGCTATTTAATGCTAAACTTAATGCATGGACTCGACTAGCTGTGATAGAGTGACCCCCTGCTATTAGATACGGTGCATTTCGAACTTGTAGATTATGACGGAACTGACGTGGCATTGTACTTGAAGATGTTGTTGTTGACATGCCGTTCTCCCTACAGCTCTGTGCAGCGCTTTGTGACCCTCGGGTGAAAAACGCCCTGGAAGTTCGAATGTTGTTATTAATATTACGTGTCCCACGTGGCGGGTGAAACCTCGCGAAGGAGAAAAGGGAAGCGCTCGACACGGCTATCGCGAAAGAACAGCTTTGGAATGCTGTGACATTTGTCCACCCATTGAACGTCATATTCGTGTAATGATGCGTTCCGAATTATTTTAAAAGAGTTGCTAGTCTAAACTCTTGGGAAATGTCATCTAATCTCATTGTCAGAAGCCGCTTAGTCCTGTACAGGGTCGCAGTGAGCCGGAACCTATCCCGACAGACACAGGGCGCAAGGCAGGGATATACCCACGATGGGACGCCAGTCCATCCCGGGCATTGCGGGCAATTTAGTCTGCAAGCCAATTAACCTATGCGGCAGCACGTTTTTTGGACCTATGGGAGGAAACCGGAGCGCCTGGCGAAAACCCACGCGGATACGGGGAGAGGACTCGCAAACTCCACACAGACACCCGAGCCGAGATTCGAATCCGGGAGCTTCTGGCTGTGAGGAAGCGACAGCGCTACCCCACTGGGCCACCGCGCCGCCCAGTGTGGATGTGTGCCAGCGTGAATTGCACCCGTGGACATTCAAGGGACACTTAAATGCTCACTTTGATGGATTTTTAAAGCTGCCGCGTCTCAGTTAATGAGCGGCATCAAAATCGGATGCGGCTTAAACGCTCTAACTTTGCGATCACAGTCGTCAGATTGCTTACGTGAGCTCCCTTCATCGCGTTCTCTGCGCATGACCGCGTTAACGCTGCTGCGCGTGTAGCGGGCGCGCACGGTTTTAATTAAACTAATAATAATTAATAAATCACATCGCTTCGTCAGATGTCACGAGCCACTCATGAAAGCCACGGTCGAATTTCAAACACAGGCCGTCGCCTTCATCGTGCGAGTGCACATACCGTCGCTCAGCACGGCATTGGCAAAATGAGAGTCACAATGAAGACTAATATTCCTTGACTGGGTTTTGCGCTAATACGAGAAATAATTTAATTGAAGCTAAATGGCCTGATGTTTAGTTGAATGAATTGATTATATATTTGTGTTTTCCACGACCCATAGCCGTATGCTGCGCTCTGATTGTTATTCTGCAACCTGCACACTATGGTTTTAAAGGTGCAGCGTTGCAATGTCTTGCTTATTTCATTGCTTGCAGAATCGCCTCTACTAGACGGAGTTCTAAAGACCCCAAATCGAGCGTATTTGGCCTACTCTTCCACACCGGCCAGATGTCTTGAAAAAGGAGGGAGTACCTACACTTTACCCCACCAATCGTAACCTGTCAATGGAGTATCTGTGGTATATCCATATGTACTGCTAAAGTGGACACAGCCAGTCAATTTTTATTGAAGCTGGAAGGAACTGTTAAGCCGTGTAGCTCTATCTAAGTTGTTCAGCAGGGAGGGGTAAGCAAGTAACAACATCCCAGGACACTCTGGGCAATTTAGTTAGAACAGTTAACCTAGAGAGGGAGAACCGCATTCAACAAATGTGTGCAACCGTCTCCATTGCTATGCCGGGAGATTGAATTGTAAAGGTGACCTATTGCAAGTCTGGTGTGCCAACAATTTCACTTTGGCAGAATTCCAAATGTTATCAGATAACATGAAGGATGCAGACCTGTTTGTCCTCTATGCGAGTATGCTAAATATTTTTGGAGGATATCAACTTTTATTCGTCTTATTAATATAGGTTTTCACGGCTTGATGTATTTCACTTGCTCTATATAACTGTTCTTCCGCGATCGCCGTGTCAAGTGTCCCTTCTCTCTCATTCACGACGTTTCACCTCTGACGTTGGAGGCATTATCAGCGTTTTGAATTTCTTTCATCCTATTGACTTCGCAGTAAATTCCAATCTAATGTACGGAACTCGTTCGTACACACAGAGTATGTATACATTTTAGCCCAGCACGTATGAAAGGCATGGCACGGACAATGAACTCTCAGGGACAGGCCATATAGGACAATGTCAGGGACATAATGTGATTTTAACCTGGCTTTAAAAAAAAAAACCCGAATGCATTTGGAAGTGATGTCAGTCAGGACTGTGTTTGCTAGAGCCTTCATCTCACTCACAGCAGGTGTGGCGTCCGTGCCATCGTCCCCCTAGGTCCCATGTGAACACATGACCGAGTTACTACCAAACGGAATTCCACCTGAGCAGAAAATTACAGAAGGTTTCGTGTGTGTGTGTGCAGGGAGCTCTATTTTATGTGTGTGTAAGGAGCTATATTTGCTGAAGAGTTATTTGCAGGATTTTCATGAAATACCTTATGTGCTCATACTTGTTGTTCCAGCACACACGTCGTGCCTGTTCCCATGTGATTTGCTACTATATATATATCGGAATCGTCTAAATTCGTATATCATTTATATAAAGAGTACTGGTCATTAAACACAACTTAGCATTTGAACTTTATTGGTTTCAAACGGTTAATGCTATTTGTAGAGAAAAGTGGCCTTCTACTATATACATACGTTAAGGGCATTCTTTTTAATTTACATGAAATATTTGTCTACACCAACGGAATTAAAAAGGTCAACTCATCGCATTGATCCTGCTTAGTGGGGGTAGCCCCTCATTTAGCGGTGCATTGACAAAAGGCCTGTTTATGTGTGGCCTCCCAATCTGGACAAAGGCAAGGTGATCAGCCTTGTTCATTTATCATACAGAACCTTAATGCAGGGTGCACGTAATGCCTCTGCACTGAATATTATCTTTTGGCAGAGCAATCTATTTCTGTGTAATCAGACATTCCAGACATAACGACAGCATAGCCTATAGAAACCTCCATCGCAGCTAAAACCGAGCACTCCAAGCTGCCCTAGGGAGATCTTTAAAACCACTACGATATGTATTTTCAGACAGCATTCTGTAATGTAATTTCACAACCACAAAATAGCTGAACAAAAATCCTGCGTTATCACTTGCTGAGTTGTTACTTTACAGAGCCTTCAGCCGCTTACTTTTGGAGTGTTTGAATTGACCTTCTGTCGCCGTGGAAAGATACCATACACCTTTGACATTTCCATGCCAAACTTGGCTACGACCAACATTTATGCACGGCAGTGGAGTGATTGAGTAGACGAGGGTTTGCTTGATAATCGTCGGGAAAGGAAAAGCGTTTGCTGTTTACGTGTGATGTCGTGACGAACAGCATTTCAAAAAACCATTCACGCATGTGTTATTTCGTGAGGTGCCAGATTTATTTTTTAATACCCTTGCTATACATGAAGGGGAAATAATCTCCCCATATGTTTTCACTGACGTCTATTTTTCACAATCATTAAACGTGCTATCAAGAGGCATATTAGCACCAGTGACAGATGTCTTCAAAAATCATTATCAGGCATAATCCACTGTTGGATGAAGGCCTTTATAATTCGTCGGCATCTCTCGCAGGTCTTGAAATGAAGCGACGACAAACATAGCCTTTGCTCAAAAAAAAACCACCCCAGTATACCACAGATTATAAATTGATGCATAGAAACACCATATACACTTTTGTCATTATGCAGTCATTTATGATGCATGGTTTGGCTATTTTTGTATTCCGTATCACATGTAATCATTCATTTTTAAATGGTGTTTACAATTGTGTGTCAGCACACGAATTCACAAAGGAGCCTCTCACATCTGGCCATGTGTTCTGTGTTGTTCTCCCTCTCCCATGTCTTCTGGTTTCCCAGCAGCCAGCCATAATTAAACTGTGCAGGAACTTGACAGTTTTGAAAATACCTTCCGAGCATCCGCTGCCCATTAATAGTAAATCAGAAAAGTACACGATGGAGTAGACCTCGGTGACTTCAAGTCTCTCAAACCCACTGCTGACAAAATGTATTGCAAGGTGTACAATTAATTGTTTTATTTTTGGACGAAATGCAAAGTGTTGTTTCTTATAATTTAGCTTATTATGTTGCTTATATATTTTTTACACACGTTCACAGTGTGAGCATTTCAAAATAAGGACGCATCATACATACCAGCTGATTAGTGCATGATCTTATCAGATCTCGAAAACTGTGCGGGCCTTACTCTGCATGGTGCTTGTAAGTGTAAGCATGGTAAGTAAAACACTGTCGTCATGGGCTGTGTAGGTAGTAGATGGCAATGCAGCAAAACTCAGGACTGTACTGCACGCTCCTCACCTTTAGCCTCTATATTGACGAGTGTGGTGAAGTATGGTCAATATTCCCTCGTGGCTCACAAGGCGAGGCGAGGCGAGGCTCTCATGCAGCAATGGGTCGACAGGCCTGTACATTTAAATTGGATGGCAAACATTGCACGTGGACATTGCATTCTAAAAACGTTTGTTCAATGATTTGTTGTATTTGTTGTGTATATATGCTGTTTAATGGGGGAAAGAAAAAGAGCACTGCGAAAGATGGAATAAAATAAACACACAGGTTGGTCAGTGGCTGAGCTCGTGGAAAAATGTAAACTTTTATTCGTTACAAAGTTACACACACACACTTCGCAGTTTTGTCTCCTGGGCTCAGGATGGACAGATCCCGAATATTATTACATTCGGACTCCGAGGAATTGCCTGCGGTGGTTTTGGCACGTGTGGAAGAAATTTAAGGAGGACTTTGCGAAGGGGTGTGGGATAGAGTTATTATTATTATAAATTATTACTTAGCAGATGCTCTTATCAGTTGTTGGCCAGTCAAGGTGTGAATAGTTTGAAGAAGAGATGACCTGAAGGATTTTCAGCCAACATTTCCTCGACGGGAAGAGGAGGCTCTTCTGTTGCTGTACCGAATGTCTGTAGGTACCTTCCTCCAGTGGGCGGCGCGGTGGCCCAGTGGTTAGCGCTGACGCCGCACAGCAAGAAGGTCCCGGGTTCGAATCTCTCGGCTCGGGTGCCTTTCTGTGTGGAGCTTGCATGCTCGGCGGCGCGGTGGCGCAGTGGTTAGCGCTGACGCCTCACAGCAAGAAGGTCCCGGGTTCGAGTCTCTCGGCTCCGGTGCCTTTCTGTGTGGAGTTTGCATGCTCTCCCCGTGTCCGCGTGGGTTTTCGCCGGGTACTCCGGTTTCCTCCCACAGTCCAAAAGCATGCTCCTGGATAGGTTTATTGGCTCGCAGACTAAAATTGTCCCGCAATGCCTGGCGATGGACCGGCGTCCCGTCGTCGGGTGTATTCCTGCCTTACGCCCTGTGTTTCCGGGATAGGCTCCGGCTCACCGTGACCCTATATAGGATTAAGCGGTTTCAGATAATGAGATGAGATGAGAGGCGAGGGCTCCGTGGTAATGTGCAGAACGCGTGGTTAAATATGCCCTCGACTCGACCTGCTGTTCCCAAAATGTTTCACCAGAGGGTATTGTGAACGTGACCTTGACGGTAGAGGTGTTCAGGCAAATATGACAAGGATAAATAAGTAGGACATTATCAAAAGGCTTATTGTGCATCTCTCTGTTGTAGGGAAGTGTTGCCTTGGTTCATATTGATGAAAATCAAATGTAATTATCCACTGTAGAACATTTTTAATTTACCTCGAAGATATTTTGTTTCAGGAATGGTCTGAAAATGTTACGTCACATAAAGTGATGTAATTTACATGCAAACTCCACACAGAAAGGCACCCGCGCCTAGATTCGAACCCGGGTCCTTCTTGCTGTGAGGCGACAGCGCTTCCCGCTGGGCTACCGTGCCGCCCCTGTTAATAATTAGTCACGTCGACATGCTCGCTCAGGTTTTAGACAGCTGCGACGCTAACCTAACACACTGATGTTCATATTGCATTGGCATATTGTTCCTATTTGTTTTTTTGCACGTGCACATGTGTAGTCTCTTTTGCCAATCCACTGCTGGATGATGTCCTCCCCATACTGTAGCTTGCGAGGGATATTTGGCCATACCATGCCATGATGGTGAGTCCTCATCGGTGACGGGATGAAGGTGGAGAGCAATAGATGCTGGAACATATGAGTGAAACAACCCAGAATAACCCGTCAATGGTGCTGATTTTCCGTTCTCTGTCGTTGTTGCTGACGCGCCGTTCTCTCCGCAGCTCTGTGCAGCGCTTTGTGACCCTCGGGTGAAAAGCGCTCTATAAATGCAATAATTATTGTTCATGGATTTATACCCTTCATCACTGCCCTCCGCTGAGAAACGTAGCAACACTGAAGTTTATAATACCAACTTGTGCTTGGCAGTCACCCATCCAAACCTATCCAGCATGCGCTTGTGGTCACCCAGAACAGCCCCATGGAGCGCATAACGACTGAGTAGGTGAGTGTGCGACTGTGGTCACCCATTGGACTGAATGCCCAATTCACACACACGAAGCGGGGACGCAGCGATGCACACCGTTACTCAATCACCTGGCGCACCCGGCACCTGAATTCACGATTACATAGCTGTTACTCAACATACACAGCAGCCACATGCAAGAAGACCCGTGCCAGTGCGATCCAGGCTCAAGCCTGCATAGCTTTCATAACATGATGGGATGACGATATATCTGGGTAATTCTGGTTATAGACTTTCTACACAGGGCGGCACGGTGGCCCAGTGGGTAGCGCTGTCGCCTCACATCAAGAAATACCCGAGTTCGAATCTCGGCTCGGGTGCCTTTTTGTGTGGAGTTTGCATGTTCTCTCCGTGTCCGCGTGGGTTTTCGCCGGGCACTGCGGTTTTCTCCCACAGTCCAAAAACACGCTGCTGAATAGGTTAATTGGCTTGCAGACTAAATTGCCCGCAGTGCCCGGTGAAGGACTGGCGTCTCATCTTGGGTATATCCCTGCCTTGCGCCCTGTGTCTGCCGGGATAAGCTTCAGCTCACCGCGACCCTGTACAGGACTAAGCGGTTTCTGACAATGAGATGAGATGAGACTTTCTACATTTGGTACCCATCAAACGGGTTTATCTTGAAACGTCTAGAGCAATAGCCGGAGTTGTGTTTAAGATAAGATACATATAAAAAAACTGGGAACAGCGGATTCTAGGAAGCGTGGGGTCAGTCTCATAAATCACCTGCTGACACATGATTACACAGAATCTGAGCGGATTGCACCATACTATTGAGGCCACGTAGTTTTTTGAGGAAGGTGTCAGGTTCGTCGGTATCGTTACATGTAGGGCAATCCTTCGCACTGAACTTTACCAAACGGGACAAGCAAACAGTCAAAACGATACAAATAACGAGGAAAAAAAACTAGATACTTACAGGACTCGTGGGCTGACTTATAACAAAAACTCTGCAATGCAGCAAATGCTGCCATTTATTTGCTGCAGTGTGCACATACTTCATGCCCTTTTTGTACCATGGGTAACTTGAGCCAACGTTGTACTTCTCGTATCCTTTGCTACGCAAGGACTTCCACGCATCCAAAGCTGCTTTACGTATTCTGTGCTGCTGACATGCATCGCTGATCCCTAATGAGTCACTGGCAGTGCATTGTTGTGTTATTCTCATGCTCATTATCTGAAACCGCTTAATCCTATATAGGGTCACGGTGAGCCGGAGCCTATCCCGGAAACACAGGGCGTAAGGCAGGAATACACCCGACGACGGGACGCCAGTCCATCGCCGGGCATTGCGAGACAATTTTAGTCTGTGAGCCAATCAACCTATCCAGGAGCATGCTTTTGGACTGTGGGAGGAAACCGGAGTACCCGGCGAAAACCCACGCGGACACGGGGAGAGCATGCAAACTCCACACAAAAAGGAACCCGAGCCGAGAGATTCGAACCCGAGACCTTCTTGCTGTAAGGCGTCAGCGCTAACCACTGGGCCACCGCGCCGCCCTAATAATTAACTTAAGAAGTGATTATCCAAAGGAATTCAATTATTACTTGTCATAGGCTCATTTCAAGAATTCGTTAATTGCCAGTTGATGTCCATGTTAATTCATAATTATGCTCCCATTGAATTCGTCAGTTTTCATGCCACTGCGGCTAATTTCACGCAGATGTTTTGTTTGTACACAATGACATGTGACTTCTCAGAGTTGTGTTTTAAATGTGCAACTTGATTAAGTGGTCAGCAGTCTTAGTAATCACGAGACACCGTCAACAAACGATTTATGGACTGCTAGAATTTAGTAAAAAAATCATATCACTGTACTAGTATATCAGTTCATGCTCCTCACACAGCATCACAAAAGACAAGTACAGTGTATGAAAACAACTCTCTGAAGAATGCATTCATATCAGCAATTTAACTTTTAAAACGCTGCAGTGGTATTTACATTCCTAGGGTCCGAACTATTATTTAAACCCCCCCCCTCACTAATGAGTTTTTATTCCAGGGAGAAGTGGCATTTTTATATTAAGCTTTTGACATTTCTTCTGCTTTATCCATCACTGAATAAGGGGCACAAACCTCGCCAATTTATTTTCGTTAGGAGCCCTACCCCCTGGTTAAAATGTTTGAAAACCATTCTGGACACGTCATCCAGCGGTGTCAATGGCTTGTGACAAACTACATCTGGGAAGCTTCTGAAAGCTCTGCAAGCGTATCTCTTATGTCAATGTCAGAAGCCGCTTAATCATGTACAGGGTCGCGGTGAGCCAGAGCCTATCCCGGTAAATACAGGGCGCAAGGCAGGGGTATACTCACGATGGGACGTCAGTCCATCACCAGGCACTGCGGGCAATTTAGTCTGCAAGTAAATTAACCTATGCAGCAGCATGTTTTTTGGACTGTGGGAGGAAACCGGAGTGACCGGCAAAAACCCACGCAGACACAAGGAGAACATGCAAACTCCACACAGAAAGGCACCGGAGCCGAGATTCGAACCTGGGACCTTCTTGCAGTAAGGCGACAGTGCTACCCACTGAGCCACCACGCCGCCCAGTATCTCTTATCTCCCTGTGGAACGTCGTGGCCTCGTAATTCCACGCCAGGGCGCCACCTGTGCTGTAGATCGTTTGCAAGTCCTTCTGCCGCCGTAGGAGACCCTGCGATGGCCGGGCCACCTTAACCATGCCTACCTAACCAATTAAATATATAAGAGCGACCAAAGGGGGCTCAGATGTTAAAGCGCTGAAGCCGATACCACTGAGATTTCGTGATTGAATCTGGGCAAGTGCCCATTATAACAGCGAGTGCTCAAGTGTGGTGAGTTGATGTTCTCAGCCTGGTCACCAATGACTGTCAAAGATCCCCCATATGGCCTTAACAGATTGTAGGGTCAAGTGTTGCTAGCTAGTATCTACGAAGGCCCGTTGGATAGCCAGCACTACGCCGGGTCACCTTTTTCTCCCTACTGGCGATGATTGAAATCTGCAGTAGGTACTCATATGAGCCTGAGTCGACCCAGGGGGGCCCAGGACCGATCCAGAATATTAATACTGGTGTTGACCATGAGTAGGCGTTGAACTTGGGTTGCCAGATTTGCGTGCCAGCACGATGACCACTAAGCTACGGCTCCCAAATGACTGTACACACCAAAGACTGCATACAAACACACACACATGACGTTACATTTGGTGTTGTACATTGGTTTGACTGTAAAGCAAGAAACATTTTATTTATAGAAGGCCAGGTGGAAAAGTTCTGACCCTTGGCGAGTGGACAAGCAGTCGTTTGAATTGATTTCGGAAGCATTGGTGTGACATTTCCTTTTGAGTACCGTTCTCAAGCGTCGGGAGATGCACTGCTGTGTGGAAGTTCTGAATGAATTCATTGTCTCTGGCTGTGACACCAATTGCACAATCGGTACATTTGTCCAGATAAAAAGAGATGTAAAAAAATACAACACCTATAGTTGTTACTTTAAGTTATTTTTAAAGTGTATTGGGCACTGGATAAAGTGATTGTGCCAATTATTTACCATGATGTGTATTATGCACAGTCCAGCGCTATATACAATTCATCACTTTTAATTCAGGAATATGTCATTGTTTGGCACACGATTTTTATTTTTATACGGGTGTAATTTGAAGAAGTAAAACAACTTTGAGCAGCACAAGAGCGGACTCAATTGACATTCTTAAAGTGTATGTTCCGGGAATTGTTCATAAGCATGAGAGACATCTATAACACTTCACTCGGACAATAGAAGTGGTTGCTTTCATTGTCAACAGCTGCCTTTTCAAATCCCATGCTATTCTTGTGTTATGGCATTCGCTACTTTTAAGAACTGTCTTCTCCACGTATACTGTGCTGACTACGTAGGTTCCTGCAATTTTGTTGTGCCGTCTGCCACGCACGATGTTCAACGATTCGTTCCACGTGCTGGGATTTAAATTCCCGACAAAAGCACGTTCCATATCTGCAACTCTTGGCAGGCGCAGCTCCTCTGCCACTCTACTGAATCCACTCCTATCCCCGTCGGGCAGCACACTTTCTTTTGACTGCTTGCTCAGGTCTAACATATTGGCGGCTGTCTGGAAGCTTCTTAAGAAACGTCAGGAAGTGATGAAGCTCCCGGCTTGGAGAGTGAAACGTCAAACAACACGCTATATGACCCGAAAACACATCGCAAAGCTGTTAGGTACCGCCTTAGATTTCAACTTAGGCACTGAGCCGTTTTAAGGCAGCCAGGATTTTTACACCGGTGTCTGGCAAGTCGATGCCAGCCCCACGACTCACACCATGCGGAAAGAACATTACCCACCAGTGGGATTGACACAGCGCTGTAAATGTAATTTCTCTCCCAAATATATCTTCATTACAGCGGTGTACTGCTTTTCCACGACGCATTTCAATATCACTTTGTTTTCGATTTCAGATAGCAAATCTATTACATGATTTGCCCTACTGCATCGGGCTGTCTTGTTCCTTGAAGAAAGACTTGCAGTAAAAAAAAGTATGGTAATGCCATGCAGTTGAACACCGATTATTAATCTTTGACACTGCGGGGACAAGGCTATGTTTGTATTGCACAGGGGTAAGCACAGGTGTGGATCCCCAGGGGATCGGTCTTCGTATCTTCATCAAACCGCTTTTTGCTTGCTGGTTCTGTACGCGTTTAAACAGCGCACGGGAAGAGATGCTCAATCCTGTTGTCTCTCCCGCAATCTAAGCAGGCCTTGGCCCCATCTCTGGTTACAAAAGACAGATTTCAATCGTTGTCATCTGCATCGATTGGGTCACTGAAGACTTGGAAGTGCATGCCTCCGCCAAGGCGATTTGCGGATCTTGTGCCACCTGGCAGTGGTAATTACGTGGGTAAAGAGAGGGGGCTCTGATCTGGAAATTGGCCTCCAGACAAACGGTTTTTATTTCCCTACGACCTGGGCCAATGCAGGGGAAAATATAAAGCGAGGAAACGCTGCTGTGATTTTATTTCATAGGAAGAAATACAAAATACAAGTTATTATATTCGTCAGAACGTGTAAGCATCGTTAGCTTACACCTTGTTCTTGATAGGGAGTGTACATTGCTACAATCGTACGCATGTATGCACGTTCATCGGTCACTGCCCGAAATAAACAAAGGTGCTTCGATCATTTTTTTACTTTACTCAAACCTGAAAATGATCGGAAAGAACAAATGTAACGCTTACTGCGCTTTTGTGAGTTGCTTGGTGGATTCGTGTGGTTTTTAAAGTCACGAAACTCACAGTTCGTTGGTGAAACTTAAAATAAATAATTGCACTTCTAGAGCGCTTTTCACCCGAGGGTCACAAAGCACTGCACAGAGCTGTGTAGAGAACGGGATGTCAGCGGCTCCATCCGAAACAAGTTCCACTTTGTAAGAGGGCGAAAACCCAATTATCAGTGCTCCATGTTGTGAGAATAAAATTGTGACAACCTATACCCAGACGAAAACCAGCATGTCCTTTATGAATGGAACATGGTGAATTCATACTTCTGATGAGGTCTGATGCTCTCTATGTATCCCCAGTGGAACGATTTATATGGGACACCCTGCACACGAAACTTATTCTGAATGCTCTGCTCTCGCCTCCACGCCAAACTCCGCCAGAGCCGTGTCTCTCTGATGTGCAGTACTTATATACTGTCGCCTGTATCAGCACTAAATCAGCAGTGTGACTGGACACGATCCCCCATACAACGTTAATGGGCTATATTGTCAAGGGCTGTTTGATGGCAACTGTGAAGGCCGGCACGGCACACAACAAATGATATTTGTTATAACAGCTTGCAAGTTCTGGATGTGATTGGCCCGCACCACGCCTGACCGCCTTTGTCTCCCCAGTGGCGATGTTTACCAGGCACTCATTTCAGGCCTACGTCAACCTCGGGGATGCACACAGGACCTTTTCAGAAAATCGTCACTTGTATTTGGCCATGGGCGGGAGTCGAACTCAGGTCTCCGGGCTCGTAGTACAGCGTGCTTAATCAGTACACTACCTCTCCACACTAACTGCAGTCTGTACACTATAGTACAGTAAATAGAGTCAGCGATGAAACGTACACGTCTCAAAGAAAGGAGAGCGGCGTTAATAGACCCGGCCACGTTGAAGGTGACGTGAAGGCCCCTTCTTGAGAGTTGAGCACTCGGCTGCGCACAAACGACGTACACATTGACAAGCCTTTGTTTCTCAGCCACCGCTTGTCTGCCCAATTGCGGCACGCGTTGTCATTCGGCGCCTCGAGCAAGAAGAACGTGGATGCTTGGAAGATCGCAAGCGCAGCCCCGCCGTGCCGAAACCGTCAGAGGGGAAAATGAAGCACGGCGGCGGTGATGCCGCCGCTCTCAATTATTCGGTGAAGCGAACGTTTGTTGTATCGCAGGAATCCCGCACCCAGAGCTTGCAAGCTCACTGGGCATTTTCTGCTGTAATAATAAGCATCTGTCTATCTATATCTATCGGAAAGTAGGTCGATTCGTCGGTGACCTTTACTTATCACCAGGTGAGAGGTTTTTTTTTTCGAGACAGAGGAATGAAGAATGTAACCGGCCAGAATTATTTTTCACAAAAATATACGCGAAATAATAAAGCAATTGATGTAATTATGTATATGTACCGCTCCCTGCTTGCAAACTAGCTTAATCCCAAAAATAAATCCAAATTCGCAGATGTGCATTTCATTAATATTGGCGTAGTTTTAGAGTGGTAATTTAGCAAAGACAAATCATAACATGTCCTCAAACTCTCCGGCGGGCGTTGTTGTTCCACGCGAATTGTACCAGCGAAAGGCTCACGGTTTCGCTGACGCGCGTTTTATTTCGATCGGACGCAACTGCTCAAAAAGGGGTCAACATTTAAAATGCCCCAGGGCTTCTGTCCTGGGACCTCATTGAGGTCCCAGTGACGTCACACGATTGCAATGCCGAATTCCGTCAACTAAATCTGCCTATTCAAGCAGCCAAGGGACTTTGGGCCACGAGACCACGGACGTTCAGAATGAGTAGATGCAATTCTGGACCATTAAATGTACATACATTAGTGATCGGGCAGCACGGTGGCCCAGTGGGTAGCGCTGTCGCCTCAGAGCAAGAAGGTCCCAGGTTCGCGCTGGATGGAACGCTTCATTGATAGCAATTGTTCCCATTCTTCACCACATTGCTCAGAGCGGGTTTGTGACGAAGAAAGGGGCTTTGACTGGTTCAGATATCAACCATGATCAGGAACCTCGGCCACCGGGTTCAAAAGACAGCGTGCTAACCATTGTACCACCGCTCCAACTTGTCATTGTAAAACGGTGTGTGTGTGTGACATTGGTTCGTGTTAAATACATGGCTGCAAGATTTTTCACTCGTGAATGGGTTGGATCCATGTCGTGACTGTAATCGATTACACCACGGCTGAGCGTTTATAATGGCGCGTTTGGTGAGGCAAAATGAAATATGATTTACACGTGGCTTTGTCCATCGTCATTGACCATAAACGAGCGCTGCTTTGTTTAGAGACATGCTGTACCCTTAATTAATGACACGACCATGATCCACCCCTCTATAACATGGGTTGTGACCATGGTGAGAGTAAATCAATTTGAGCCTCCGCTAAATAAAAAAAATGTGTTTCATGCACATTGCGCATGCTGACTCCGCACAAAAGTCTCGCTGGCTTCGTGTGCCCAGTGCTGGTGGTCACACGCAATCATGCACTCACTTAATGAGAAGTTCGTTGGCAGCCGAAAGTGTTGAAATACCTTTTCCACGGGCAGCTAAATAGACCTATTTAGACGCAGTTAAACCTTACGTTTACCTCTGCTTTGTAAGTGTGAAAAACAGTTTGCGCGCGGCCCATTGTTGGGTACATTTAAATTAATTCATTATCAATACCTGCTTAATTAATCCTGCACATGGTCGGGGGGCGGGGGCGGAGAACACCCATGATCTGACGCCAGTACATCGCAGGGTACACGTTTTGGGGCAATTTACTCAGCAGGCCAATTATCCTAGGCAGCAACATGCCTTCGGACGGTGGGAGGAAACCGGAGTACCCGACGAAAACCCACACAGACACGGGGAGAGAACACGCAAACTGCACATCGAAAGGCACCCGAGTCAGGAATCGAACCCGGGTGCTTCTTGCTGTGAGGCAACAGCACTACCCACTGCGCCGCCGTGCCGCCCAGTGCATATAAATTTTGACACGTAATTCCAACTCAGCGAATGCTCCTTTTACGTTGACATTTATGTTGTGCCATTTCCTGATTGGTTGTTAAGTGTGTCACTGTTGATTTATATTCATTTACTCCCTCATTTATTGATGCCAAAAATAAAGGTGTCACATGCCTGATGAAAATAAACGCCAACATGTATGGTGACGGGGCAAACAGGATAATTGACGCACATTTCAGTATCTTAGCCTCACAAGGGAGAAACTATTTTGATTAAAAAAAAACTGTCTGGCTCAGAAGTGACCTATTCTATTTAAAGTACACATCTACCTCGCGCTCTTTCACGCTGGAGGGACGATTTCGTGAGCCTGTTCTGTTGTCAGGAGTTGGTGTTTGCGCTTTGCTTGCCTGGCTGACCGTGATCAAGCATGCGTGTCTAGAGTTCTGACGAAATGAAGCTGGGAGAATGGCAAAAAAACATTTACGATGGACAACAGCTGTCACACATAGCCCGACGTCATCGCATATCCAGCTTTTTCAATCTACCGAGGAGGGTGATTTTTTTTTCTCTCTTACATTTACGAATGTGTTCGTTTTTTTTTACGCAGCGATTTAGGAGCAACGCTAAAGGATGCGGGTGGCAGCCTATAAGGCTGATAGGAAAACAAATGTTCATGCCAAGTTCCAGGTTCTGCAACGGACCGCCTGTCGTGGCTCTACCCATCGCGATGCCGAGCTTTTTCTTTGTGTCCTGTGCAGCTCCAACCGATCTCTCCATTAATCATTCGGTAACAGCAGCAGCGTCGAATAGACGGTCATGTTATTGCGATACCCAACGCCTGCTGAATTGATCGGCGTGTGAGTGAGAAGCGTATACGCATGTGGTGAGTTTGGTCGGGTATCTTACCATTATATCAGGCGTGTCTGATAGTAACCGATGTGGTCTACGCTCCTTTCAACATTGGAATAACAAAACGATAAAGACTCTCTCTTCAATTCCTCTGGAGGCTAACATATCCCGACATTGGCATTCATCTCTTGAGCTTACTGACATATGCAAGAACAGTATTATGTGAACATCTACATTTACAGTCCTTAGTCAATGAGCTGCTCGATGAGGGCCTTCCCCACGCCGTGTGTGTTAGTCACGGTGGTTACATGACCGTACGTTACCGTACAGATCAGTGCGGCTTGGCAGAGGTCGGGAATATGAAGACAGATTTTAAAAAGCCCTTCCAGAAGGCATTTGGTTTTTACTTCCTCCCTAGTCGGATATCTCGAAAGAGGAAGAAATACCCACACTTCATGCCATCACCCGCGATCTACTGGTCAACTGGATAAACAGGGCAGGGAGGATTTAAGAAACTTGCAACTATTTCATCCACTGCGCTGGGAGATTTTGATCAAATCGGCAAACTCTGGATTGCAAGTCCAGCGTGATAACTGTTACGCAATGGCAGTATCATGTATCATGAAAGTCACTAGTAACACATTTAAAACAATGTTAATGAACCGTGGAATGGTATAATGATTAGCAATTTAAACGCTCGCAGTTTTGTTCCCTTTCGAATGAGAAGAACGACTCAGCAGCACGAGGAACCGCGGAGACGAACGGGAGGGGGGGGGAGCCAGCCGTGCCGTAAGACGGCACTAACATTTTGCCACACATTGCGTCTTATATTTTCGGATAATTAGTGAGTGTTTTATTTTAACTATGGGAGGAAACCGGAGTACCCGACAAAACAGCGATTTGTGACCCTCGGGTGAAGAGCGCTCTATAAGTGAAATTATTATTATTATTAATCATGGCTCTCTATTAGCCAACCATGTTATGTATCCCGGCGATTTGGTAATTGCCACTTACTCTGAGGATTTCAGGGCTCTGCTGTTGAACCGAGATCATGCCACAAAGAGGTGGGGTTTTACCATCAGCCTCACAAACCAAGCACCTGCCTGGGTATTTTGTGCCATCATGAACTCCACACTCTCAGCTCTCCATGAGTGATGGGGCAGTTGTGGAGAAAATGGAGAACTTTTCTGTATCTTGGCCGGTTCGAGTTTTGCGGTGTGGGTCTCACTCCGAATCAGTGCGGCAGCATTATCGTTTCGTCGGCTGGGTAACGCTGCGTGGAAGCTGCGTGGCCTATCACTCCACACGAAGCCTCGGGTCTTCTCAGCTGCATTCAAGTCATCTCTTCTCTATGTTTGCAAGACGTGAACCCGCTCGCCCCCCCTCCTTGCGGAACATCTGCAACATTGCGAAACTTTCCAACTGGCTTGCCTACAATCCATCCTGGGTTTAACCAGGTTGGATTATGTGAGGAGCTTACAAATTCTCCCAAAATCTGAACAAGTCCCATTGATAAGTTCCTCCGGCAGGCGAGGCTGCAGTGGCTGGGTAATGTGGCCTACATGCCCAGCCACCGCATGCTCAAGCAGCGTCTGTTTGGCTGGATTGAGGGAGCTAAATGGTCGTGGCACGGGCTACAAAAGAGATGGACTGATGTGGCCCAGGAGGACCTGGAGCTGAGTGGACTTGCTGAAGCCTGGTACCAGTGGTGTCAAGATTGGCGTCTATGGAGGACAGCCGTCAAGGATTCCACGGGGCAGTTGGAGGCAGTCACCTTCCAACAAGAGCAAAAGGCAGAAGAGCAATGCTCACAATAAAGTGAAGTGCTGGGTGATTAAAACATCAAGTAGGGCGAGTCGGGAGCACAGGGAGTACATCTGCCAGTCTTCTCAGTCAGGCAACCCATAACACCTGGATCTGTCCTGTAACCTGTCCACGTGCCTTTAATATTTCGCTTGGCCTTCAGGTGCATAATGGCCTAGCACAAGTGCCGTGGTGGTGTCACTGCCAATTAGTCGTGAATGGCGGTTGTTGTTTTTGCTAATGAGCTATATTCAGCCCGCAAAGCCTCCCTCTCTCAATGGAACACATATGGCTGTACGTGTGAGGATCTTTGTGATGTTTGGAAAGCCTTGGGCAACAGACTCCAATTTTTCTGCAGGCGGGGAAATGACCATCAGCTCTTTCAATGGAAACTCATTACAAGAAGCTATTCCGTAATAGTCTACGCACGCAATGATTGAATAAAGCGGAAGCAGACATTAACTTGCTTTTTTTTATCATTCGCAAATTGAAATGGTAACTCAAGGTTTGCAAGGTTCCTTCCGTTAGTCTCACACAGTCAATGTGCTAATGTTAATGCTTGTGTTATAACCACACGGCTTAACCTTGGGGTGACAACTATTGTGCAGACAGAGCAATTCTGGCAAATTTGCTGAGTGCTTAATGCAATCGCCTGCGTATGTCTGACGTTCCAGTGACATCACTGCTTCTTAATGTGCGCGTGGTGTCAGGGATTTTGTAGGTCAGCAAAGATTCCATGTAGTTCGCCACATAACAGTTGTTCTACTGAATGGAAATGTCTCACTTTAGCATTGTACGTTTTTGCGCGTGTCTCAAAAGAGCAAATGTTCTGTAATTGCTGCTCAGTCACTTACTGCCAGACATTAAATTATTAGTTTTCAAATGTTGCATCTGACGTCACTTCCGTTTTTATAAACAAAATGCTTGAGTAAAAACGTGCTTTTTCCCTCACAGAATTAATTTCATACTACGCACGCAGTCTCTGAGATTATTATAATTAGATAAAAAAAACCCTCATGGCATACTGACATATCGCACATTGGTTTCATAGTGTACGAGAATACATTTGACCAAAATACACGAACAATCTGAGTGCAGGATGGCCAAATATATTTACAAACTGGGCAGCACAGTTTACAAATGCACTGGTAATATCCGCGTCTCATTCTGTCGGAGTTGGTTTGTGTGTTCTCCCCTGTTTTGCGTGGGTTTCCTCCGGGTTTTGCAGTTTCCTCCCATAACAAAAAAACACACTCATTAATTAATTGGGGGCGGCTCGGTGGCCCAGTGGGTCGCGCTGTCACTTCACAGCAAGAAGGTCCCGGGTTCGAATCTCGGCTCGGGTGCCTTTCTGTGTGGAGTTTGCGAGTTCTCTCCCCTGTGTCCGCGTGGGTTTTCGCCGGGTACTCCGGTGTCCTCCCACAGT
>JAZEWT010000010.1:20626219-20637039 GCA_036362905.1 Mordacia mordax
GAGTGTGTATCCAAGCGAGTGCAGAACTGCCAAGTGTGTCAACAGCCAATCCGAGTGTGTATCCAAGCGAGTGCAGAGCTGCCAAGTGTGTCAACAGTTGAGCAGAGACTCTGATTGGCTGTTGCTGGCTGGGTGAGTGCACGAGTTGTTTATGACTCAGTGTGGATGTCGTCACATTATCTCAGCCGGCCGTCTCAGTACCACGTGACTCGCTGGTAATTGGCATGGTGGGGAACCCCAACGCACTCTCCACATGCATGTAACTTGGCACGGTCGAGGCTAGGCACGATAGCTCTTTCACAGGCTATAACCGCGGATTACCTTAAGAGAGATGTGTTGTTAATTCGAGGGGAATACAATTTGTCCAATGTTTGAACTGCCGCGCCAGGAGATCAAACCTGCTACATCAGGATTACAAGTCCTAAGTGCTGACACTCACACCACGCCATCATGTTGCAGGACGAGCCCCTTGGTATGATTGTGATCAGCTGTCATCAAGCTCGCATGACGCAGTAAATACACGCGTCGAGTTCCTTTGTTTAAAATCTCAGCGGTGAGCCTGCGAACAGCAGATTGCGGCTGTCGCGCCGGTGAGAGGTGCAGAGATTGTTGCTTGTGTGCAATTTGGCCGTTGCCAATGGTCCGTCTGATTGCATGACTGCGGAGGCGTCATCGCATGGCACGCTCGTTTCGAAGAGGTAATGAAATCCACATACGGAATCTGCTTGTTTGCACATGTGATGTAGAAATGCCCGCCCACAAGTGCGAGTGGATGCAGTTGTTACTCTGTACAGCCCACAGCTTCTCTCAGTTCCAAGTGATGTTTTAGTAATTAAGCGTCCTGCGCTCACTGAGTCATTCGCTCTCAAGCCACTCATTCCACAATAAACCGAGACGTGTGATTCAATGCTAAAGTTATCACCGCTAAAAATGACTCACTTTTAATGGTACATTTGGTTTTTTAAATCACTAGATGCGAGGAGACATATTTTACATCTTATTAAATAATATAATTCATTCCATGGCAGTAACATTTACATAATTTCCAGCAAACCTTTTGTATTTAATTAGAGTAATTGTCCTTTCAAAGTTAGACACTCCACTGTCATTGTTGCCGGTCTGAAGAACCTATTCTGCACAGAACAGTAGGATAGAAATTTACAGTGTGCTCCAAATGTATTGTCACCCCCGTTTTATTGACCCCTATTTATTTTCCTTTGCTCGTTTATTTATGTTTTAAATAATTGTCACGTATTTATTTCAGATTAATACAGTTTATATGAGTCGTTTATATTTGCCATTTTATATTGCTTACATGACATGCGTTAGTATACAAGAATGTTACGTGTTAGAGAATGACATGGGGGTCACAAGACATCTGGACCACCTTGCAGAGACTGGTGTCTATGAAATCCATCATTCTGTCTTGAATTTGACACGGTCCGTTATAATCATCACAAGAACATTGGAGTTCACTAATAAATGGCCGATTCTGGAAAGAACAACAAGATAGGAATTAAAACATTGTGGCTACTTTAAAACGGTACACAACCTACGGTGTTTGCAAACATTGCAGAGGAATTTAATTTTCTCTTTTCTACATTTCGCAGTTTCAATGACGCTCGTAGCTATCTGCAGCTAAATCGAAGGCAATATATTGTATGTAATATTGGGTACAGTGCTTTTTAACTTCCGCGAAACTGTCACGCTGGTTTTTTTGTTGTACAACACGGTGGGGATTGAATTCGACATGGATTTCCCCCGAGAAGAGATGCCCCATCAGTAAACTCAGCAGCGGCTCACTCAACCTTCGAATGGCCAAAGGCGTAGCCCTGTAACTGCCTTGCCAATGACCCTACTGGCAGAACGGGGTAATACTAGAGAGTCTCTCTACACGGTATTTTGGCCTACTCTTCCACGCTGGCCAGACGCTTTGAAAAGGATGAGTGCCTACATTTTACCCCACTGCACACGACCTGCCGCTCGACTGATCAATTGTACTGCAAGGTGTAATAATAAATAATAATAATAATTGCATTTCTAGAGCGCTGTTCACCCGAGGATCACAAAGCGCTGCACAGAGCTGCGGAGAGAACGGCATGTCAGCAACAACAACGACATAAGAACAGAAAATCAGCAACAATAACGTTTTTTTGTTTTTGTTTGATCTCTAACGCTATATTGACTCCGAGTCACTTTCTAGTTTAAGTAACGAGAAACAGTGGACATTATAATCATTGTTAGACATTGCTAATGCTCATAGCAATAACGTATACATTGCGACCGGATTGCTGGTGTATTTTTAGGAAACGTGTCAAGTTTGAGTGTTAAAACACAATTGACACGCATATAATATTTGTTTATTGCACCTTCGTCCGTTTTACACATTATTATTTTACACATTGTATTTTAATATGGTGGCGTGACGTATTCTTTTGACGTGGAATGTGTGTAAATGTGGAATTATGAAATACAAGAGAAGCAAAGAATATTAATTGTAACAGTGCCACAACCCATGCAAAATGTAACATTTTGAACTCCCAAGAATATGGCCAACCTACATCAAATAGCTGACTTTTGTTGGTGATCAAATCTTTTTTCGCGTCCAAATTTGTCTGATTTGTTTAGTTTTCCTCCACAGACGAAAATCACAAGCTGGTCTTACATTTAGGATCTTTTTAGGAAATTGCCTAAGCAGCATTTTCTGTTACGTTAGCATCGCAGAGGAAAACACAAAGGGGAAAGTATTATGTTTGTTCTGTGACTCATCTCATCTCATTGTCAGGAACTGCTTAGTCCTGTACAGGGTCGCGGTGAGCCGGAGCCTATCCCGGCAGACACAGGGTGCAAGGCAGGGATAGACCCACGACGGGACGCTAGTCCATCACCGGGCACTGCGGGCAATTTAGTCTGCAAGCCAATTAACCTATGCAGCAGCATGTTTTTTTGGACTGTGGGAGGAAACCGGAGTGCCTGGCGAAAACTCACGCGAACACAGGGAGAACATGCAAACTCCACACAGAAAGGCACCCGAGCCGAGATTCGAACCCGGGACCTTCTTGCTGTGAGGCGACAGCGCTACCCACGGGGCCACCGTGCCGCGCTGTTCTGTGACTACTTAGGGGTTTTTTTACATATGTACCCATGATTTATGAGCACACGTAGAGTCAGAAATATGTCCTCGCATTCTTTTTTCATCTGTTTTTTGAGCGAATTTGTGCCAACATCTCTATGGTATGCAGTGGGGCAAATCGTGAACAGATTGGCTTTCAGCCAACAACAAAATAAAAAAAGTGGATGGATCAATGTGTCAATCTAGCCTAAAAAAACATGCGTTTGAAAATGAGACACGATGTAAAAATTATACACTGCAGTTTACTAGTCAAAAGTGTGGCACAGTTGTTGGTGCACTATGCTTCGTACGTAGCTGCCCCGGTTTGAATCCTGGCCATGGCTAATAACAGTGGTGAGTAATCTGTCAACTGGTTCTGAGCACACACTCTACAAACGTGCACTCCCCAGCATAAAACAAAGATCTCGCAAATAGCCTTAGCAGACTAGGGTCTTTTTTCGTTAGCAAGCACCTGTTAAGGTCGAAACGGCGTACGAGGGGGTGAGTGACCAGCGCCACGCTCAGCCGCCTTTGTATCTCTAGTGGCAACATTTACACATTGTACTACGAGGTAATCATTTGAGGCTGAGTAGACCTAGGGGAGGCCCAGGATCGTTTCAAAAAATCGTCACTGGTGTTGGCCGTGAGCGGGATTCGAACTCGGGTCGCGGGGTTCGTAGCTCAGCCCGATAACCGCTGAGCCACCGCTTCCCCCAACTCTCCAGGATAGTAAAGTATGGTGAGACAGCCTGCGTGTGGGGAGATCCAGCTCCTCCGGCAGTGAAAGACAAAGTTCAATAATTAAAATTAAATAAATATGTTCTGATTAATTTTCATGGTTCATTCCCCAAGGCAATGCAAAACAGTGGAGGGAAATTTTAATCATGGGCCTCATAATTAGGCATAATAATAAGAATGCTGAGAGCCTCAGGCAAGAACATATTTTGTCACCGTGAGGCTATTTAGCAGAAGGGGGGGATAACCACCCTAAGCACCCGCCTAAAGATCCCATGAAAACCATTTTAAGACGAATTATCGTGAAAACTGGAGTACTATGAACGCATTATCATTTGGAGTTGACAAACAAACACATTAACACGGAGACACCGTGTTGATTGCTTCCACAAGCTGCTTTTATTTGGGATGGCCGCGTCCATCGCGCCTCCTTTCTCCTTCGCGACGTTTCGCCTCTCAAGTTGAAGGCATCCTCAGAACGCATGAGGACTCCAACTAGCAGGGTGACTAGCGTTATCACGTGGGCCATGACTGAGGTACGTGAGGTTCCTATTCGCTGCCCGGACTCTATCACTGACCGTAGTCAGCTGGACAGAGTTCTCACCCAAAAGCCAAGTCTCCTCCCGTTTGGTCTTCCTTGAAATAGATCCCCCCTGGTCCCACCCCTGGGTTCTCCCCTATCCCTGCCTTGGGCCATCTGATTTCGGTCCTGGCTAATCGTGATCCCTTCCGCTGCATGCTCTGTGACCAATGAGTTTGGGAGACTCGCCGAGTCTCAAAAGGCCTCCACCGAGGCCCCTGTTTAAAGGTCGTTACACGTGTATGGAAAGTACATTAGGCACAATGCCATTTGTAATTATATAGGTTTTCACAGTTTTGATGCATAAACATGCTTTACAAAGCTGCTCTTTCAGGATAGATGTGCCGAGCGCTCCCCCTCTCAGTCAATGGGGCCTATTGTCTTTCCCCAAGAGGCACCAGCAAAGGACTCTCGGGAGCACGGGAATAACCTGGGACGAGAGGAGCTTTGATGAACGATCACAGGAATGCGGGCAAGGCAGTGAACAACTACCTTTAACATTAGGCAACATACAGCACAGGAGAGTCATCTTCATTCAACCACAGAACGCCTGAGGATGCCTCCAACGTGGGAGGTGAATTATCGACATGGTTATCCTGTTAAAGGCTTTTTTCTCCAAAATGTTAACACCTAGGTTTACTTCATTCCCACCAACAACGCAATCGGCAATGACATACCAAGTGAGACTCTTTAATCGGCACATTTATCTAACTTGTGGGAACTGAACACTGCCATCTCACTGCCGACCTAAAAGCAATCTCAGACCATTGAACCTAACCGTGCAGCATGGATGAGATAAAGCTGGAAGCTTGAGCGTCTCGGGTGAAGTTAGGACACTCCGGCTGCATTGAAGCTCAGATAATAAATGAATGTGTGTGCAAGTTTTTGCCTGGTTTGAGTCGACGAACCATAGCCTTAAAAGGCAAGCGCTCTCTCTCTCTCTGCATGTGTTTTGCTGCTTCTGTTGAATGTCATGGCTGTCAGTGCTCTGTGTTTGCCTGTGTCTCATCTCATTTAAGCCATCACACTGAGGTCCGTGCTGTGGCCTGCAAGTAGGCATCTGACACTTTACGTGGTCTCAAAGCGCACTTAGCCTGGCGCAAGAGCAGTGGCGACATAAGCGTTACTTAGTGGGGAAAGGCGGCTGATGTTGCCGATGGTCAGTTTTGTTTTAAACTAAATATGTTTAGGTACTTTATAGCAAAGCTCTAGATTTGTGTAATCCCATCTTCAGAGCTCAAGCAAGGCATATCTCCATTAAATATTGTACAGTAGTTGCATTAAACAAAATTGCGTATGAGAAATCTTTATATCTTCATAGAGAAGAAATGCAGACTAAGCAAATATATGGCGGAGGAGGTAATTAGGAGCCACGATCATACAAAGTTTTTTGAAGACCATGCAGATAGATGGTCATTCTTAGAAATTGAAGTTTTCTCTGACTAACTTCTTAACCACAAGTGTTCCATTGTGCATGCCAGCTAATAGATTGCGATGATCATGCCAGTTTGACACATGCAAGAATGTTAAGGTCTAACGGTACATATGTGGTGCCAAGCCTCGTGCCGTGACAGGCTGGGTGCGCCTGAGCGCCCACGCCCAGCGATCGGGCCGTGAAGGGGTCGCGGTGATGTGGGTGCAAAAGCGATGTCGTATGGGCGGGGGGGTCGTCCGGGGTGACATAGGGTCAGGCGAGGGAAGAATGAGAGTGAGGAGGACAGAAAGTGTGGTGGCAGTGCCCCCCTCGAGAGATCATCAACAACACGTGGTCTGGGGAGAGGGGGGTACATATGGTGGACGTGTGATGATTGGATTGATTAAAGGGACGTGGGATGATATCTTGCAGCTGGGTGGTGCCAGGGGGACATAAATAGGTGTGCGGAAGCGAAGGAAGAGGGTTCTGGATGGGAGATTGGCAGCGGAGTCACGTCCGAATGTAGTTACGGCGGGTCGTTAGCGCGCGAGGCGCGGGGAGGGCAATGAGTTATGTGTTGGTGTTATAGCGTCGCGGTGTCGACATGGTTAGTGTTGGTGGAGAGCTGGCAAGACAGAAGTCTCCCGTCTCCTCGCTGGAGTGGCAGCCGCGTGCATGGCGGAGAGAGAATGGCGTCGCCACCGCGGTGTTCTGCGCGCACCATCAGAACAAGCGGGCCAGCCGGCGGGTAGCGTAGGTGATGGAGAGGGGAGTCGGCCCGTTGGCTTGCTGTCACACACACATACGTCATCGTTTTAGAGAAACGACAGATAAATAGCAATTCGAGCTGTATTGATGTAGGATATCACGCCTCGCCGTGAGAATTGCTCTCAAGATGCACTCTTTCAGGATACCTTGTGGCGATCGTTTCGCCTTCCCAACGTTTTGCCTCTCACGCTAACGGCACAATTAGCCCGATGATATAAATATGCAATTATTATTATTATTATCATGATTAGCCCGATGACAGCTATGCCGAAAGAGCAGATCTTGAGAATAATGCGATGTAAGAATCGTCTCGCAATTATTCCGGAGGCAATCGCGTTAACTTGATATCTACCAAAAGACAATGCTTTTGGAATGTGAAATGATATACTGTATACGTTCGGTGTGCATTTGCTATTTTTATCCATACAGTACAAAGCACACGTGCACCGGGGCAGTGAAACACAGGCTCACGTTAACACATACAGTGCACATCTTACAGTGCGGAGTGGTGGCACAGCGGTTGGCGCGTTTGGGCTACAAATCCGGCGACCCGAGTTCGATTCCTGCTCACGGCCAACACTCGTTGCGATTTTCTGAACCGGTCCCGGGCCTCCCCCTAGGTCGACTCGGCCTCAAACGAGTGCCTAGTGCAGAGTGTGTAAACATTGCCACTTTGGAGACAAAGGCGGCAGGGCGTGGTGCTGGGCACTCACCTCCACGTGTGCCGTGCTCGCTGTCAAGGCCACCCTGCAGTCAGTAAAGGCTACACCGGGGGGGGTCTTTGTCTATAAACCCATGCAGTGCACCAGACTGTGCAAATAGTGCACCTTCACACAAAGATCCCTCCCTCCCCATTATAATCTTTCGCGGATTATTAAAGGCAAGTGCTGTTAGCGAGTGGACAACACTACGCCTGGCCGCCTTTGTCTCTCAAGTGGGGATTTATGTACAGAGCAACAGGTCTTCATGTTAGACCTGGGACAGGTGCATACAATCGACACCGGTGTGGGTCGTGAATTCGAACTGGGATTCACAGCACAGCGCGCTAACCGCTTCACACAACGCCAATGTGCCAGGCTAAGTGCACTTTGGTCCCACGCATAACGTCGAAGTCTTGCTGGCAGGAAATCACGGGACAGACCCAGCTGTTATGGGCTGCCGCCTGAGATGACTGGCAGACGCCCCCCCACCCCATCTGCCCTTCTTGCTGTGCCAACTTGCTGAAATGTATCCTTGCTCCGACCATTTCCGTGAGCGTCGCCTGCTCTGCTATTGTAGGGAGACTTCCTCCGTCTAACCCCCCCCCTCCCCCGTGGTGTCCTTCACGTGCCTCCTCCGCAGAGGCCCATCTTGACACCGCTGCGCCGAGTCTTCATCAAGTCCACTCAGCTTCACCGGGTCATCCTGTGTCACGTCAGTCGTACACACACGCGCACGCACGTAAGCTCGCCACAATGAAACTACTTAACGAGCGCAGAATGTGACTCACGTAGTGTCCGTGAGCATCATTGTGCGTGTCATCCACTTCCGGCGCTGACTCGTGAGACTTCGACGTTGGAGGGGGTGAGTTATTGGTCGTTTTTGGATCGGAGGAAGGGCACACGTAGAGACCCACAGTGGTCGAGGGGCTGTACGATTGTGTATCTGTCACCGTGTGCGATTAGTGTCAGTGGGTTTTTTTGTATGTGGAGCACCGGTCCAGTGGTTGTTGAGGACCGCATACAATCCTGTGATGAAGCTCTTAGCCTGAGTTTCATTCCCGATGACTCCCCATACGTATAATGGAGCACGTGTGTGTGTTTTTTAAATGTACGCTGTGCGTATACGTATGATCGTTTTCAGGGTAGAGGACTCGCATTCTTCGTGATTACATTCTATCTGCACACGCGAAGGCGAGTGTTTATTTTGTCGCGTTCACTTCTCACGTATTGATTACCCTCCCGCAAAGTTTAATAACATTCGTTCATTATCAATTAATCCTGTACAGGGTCGCGGGGGGCCGGAGCCTATCCCGGCCGACAGAGGGCGTAAGGCGGGGCTGTACCCAGGATGTGACCCCAGTACATCGCAGGGCACGCTTTTAGGGATCTTAACTCAGAGCGGGCCAATTAACCTAGGCAGCAGCGTGTCTTTGGACGGTGGAAGGAAACCGGAGTACCTGGGGTAAAACCCCACGCGGACACGGGGAGAGAACTCGCAAACTCCATAGACAAAGGTCGCGACGTTTCCGCGTGAAATCCCCACTCTTCCGCCGTGATCAAGTCAGAAGAGCGCGTGTTGCACGATTGGAACAGCATCGCCCTTTTCGGGCGGGTAGGAAACATCAGCGGTGATGTCTAAGCCGGATCTGGGCATCCGTTCGATTGACCCAACCGCAATGAGTACCTGGTGCGGTGTTCAAACAGCAGCGGATCGAGACAAAGGTGATCAAAGTGCTCGCTACACTGCTCCCTGATGCTCGCTTTAATAGATAATAATAATAATAATACATTTTATTTAAAGGCGCCTTTCTGGGCACTCAAGGACACCGTACATAATGATGCTCGCGAACAGCACTTGTCCCAGCAGTCTGTCCGCTATGCGGGTCATCTTTATCTGTATTAGTTCCAGCATTGCAGCATTAGCCATCCACACCAGTGTTAATTTAATCTTGAGAGATTTGAAAGCCATTATATATTTAATCCATGTGCGCAAACTGTCTCTGCGTAACGCCTCTGCTCCCCGTACCTCGCCCCCTCCCATATCAATCTCGAGTCACAATCTCAAGAGTGCGGTGTCTCATATCTTGTGTACACGGATGTTTCGCAGTATGTAATTGCAAACGTACGAACACAACGCAGGGCGATGTGGTCGCGCAGTGAGCAGCGGCTGCAGCCCCACACCAAGAATGACCCGGGTTCGGTTCACCACTCGGGTGTCTTTATGTGTGGAGTTTGCGTATTCTCTCTCGCCCCGGGTACTCGGGTTTCCTCCCGCCGTCCGAAGACACGCTACCGCCCAAGATAATTGTCCTGCTGAGTAAATTGCCCCCACTCGCGTCACATCCGAGGTATAGCCCTGCCTTGCGCCCTCTGCCCCCTCCCACTCCCCGGCGACCTTGATGATGACGAACACGACGACACAGAGAGCCTTCAATAGACTGTCGGTGCAAGTGCTGTTAGCGAGCACCTCATTAAAAGCCAGTACGGGACACAAAGAGATGGATGACTACCATCACGCTCGGCCGCCCCTCTCTCCTCCCAGTGCTGAGGTTTACGGTCGGCACACGCAAAAGTATATTCGTTTAAGGCTGAGTCGCCCTCGAGGAGGACCGGTCCAGACATTAGCTGTCAGCTTGTGGCCTGGTTCGTAGCCCACCGATGCAGATACCGCTCTCCCCGCACAGAGCTCTCCCGTATAGCCTTAAACAGACGCGTGCTGTTTGCGAGCGCCTCTGAAGGCGAGGGGGGTGGGTGTCCTGTACCACGTCTGGCCGCCTTTGTCTCCCACGTGCTGATGTTTCTACGTACCGCTACCGGATGCTCATTGCAGGCTGAGTCGACCTACGGGAGGCCCAAAACCCAGAATCGTCAATGGTTTCGTCATGAGCGGGAATCGAACTCAGGTGCGCCGGCTCGACGTCGCGTCAACCGCTCCGTTCCGCACACCAGTGTTCCTCGTAGAGTCACAAAAACAACAACCGACATCCGCCAATAAGCGACGACGCCTGTGCCAGGCGCGGTGCACTTTGAGGCTATCGCGCGAAGCGTCGGAGGCCCGCTGACACGAGGTCACGGGCCAGACCCCAGGTGCCATGGGGCTGGCTCACTGAGATGACCGGCCGAGGCACCACCGGCTGTTCTGTCCACTGAACGGTGACCCTTCACGGATGAGTCAGTCCATCCCCCGCCACGTGGTCCACAGATCTGTGACCCCCCCTGGCTTCCCAGTCGGCTGACTCAGCCTGAGCAGCCTCAGCTGAGCGCCACTTCATTCAGTGGAGACAAAGGTGGCCGCCGCAGCCACGCGTTGTCGCTCGCTCCTTATCCTAAAACCAGTCACACGCGTGTCAGAATATGCCATCGGTCTTAATAGGCGCTCGCTAACAGCACTTGACACACGCCGCGTAGACTAAACGGTAGGGGTCAGTAAGGTTTTAGTCTTGTGTTGTCATCCGCATGAGGATTTTGGATGTGGCGGGGGTTCGAGAGGGGTGGGGAGGAGAGAGGGGT
>JAZEWT010000010.1:20638068-20650486 GCA_036362905.1 Mordacia mordax
TCCACCACCACCATCCACCCACCCACCCACACACAACCACCACCACCACCAGACTGACCCGCCGCTTCATTCAGACTGGAGAACGACTGCCAGCCCTGAATCATGACTCGGCCCTCGCCGCCCAGATATTATAACGGCAGGCAGCGAGGGGCAGGAGCCAGAGTCTGGACGGTGGTGTCACTCCACGCTGTTGCGAGTGCATTGGAGGAGGGGAGACAGAGAGATCTGTAGGAGCTGTTTCGCATGAAAGCTGCCGTGGGTTTTTATCTCCCCATTTTTAGTGTCCGTGCATTCTCACTTTGGGGGTCTGCGTTCTGCACTGAGAAGACTGGGCGAGCGCCAAGTTTACTATGGGGACCTCTGTGTCCAAGAGAAGGCAAATGCGAGCAGAAGCTATTTCCTCAGCCGCAATTAAATTCAGGTACAGTAACTATCTCATAAAAAAAGGGCAAATCGTGCATTATTTACTCCGTTGACAGCTTTGCTGCGTTATCAATTTGATTTCAGTTTACAAAGTTGCCTTTGTTGGCTCGCTCGTTTATTTATCGTTGATATTCACAGTGGGTTTGTGTTCGTTTGTGTAAAGTAAGAGTGCTATTGCCACGTTTGAAATTATTTCTAGGTAATATTACTTGTTACCTGTCATTCACTGTCATGCCAAACACTTCCGACTGGAATTGATAAGCATGCCAATGTGGCAGGACCCGCCTGGAAAAAGCATCTTTAGTCTTTCCAGTAAATAATTAGCACTATGATTATCATAAGAAAAAAAAACTACATTGACATATTGTGTTTTGCTTTGTCAATCGTTTTGGCAGCATCGTTCATGCTTTTAAACATTGTCTCTTTTTTTTGTATTGCTTGACCTCCGTGGACAGGGCAGTGAAGTCTTTCGGAGACTACGTTCAACTCGGCCACATGCAGGGCCACAGTAGAGGAGGTACAGGTGAGCACCCTCAGGAGACCCACTGCGCACTCCCACGCGCACCCAGCCCTCTCGCTACGCCAATAATTTGCACTGTAAAATGACCCAGTTATAGCCGCTCGCTAACATGTGCGAGCACCGCGCCGCGCCTCCGGAGCCAGCCGCCGTGCCCGCTGTTAACCGTTTCATTTCCTACAATTTTATCGGGGGCGAGCGTCGCGCATCGCTTCCCAGCTGGCGGGCAGCTAATGGCTCTGGTAAGCTTCAGGGCGTTGTTTTGCTGTGGGCGGCGCCGTGAGAGCGTGCGGTGCGATTGCCACTTGCCAGAGCGGTGCTGCTCGGAGCCCGGCGTGGAAGCGGCGGCGGCCGCAGCGGCGTCGACGGCGGCGTCATCGGCGTCCGCGTCGGCGGCGGCGACACCGTCCCCTTGCCTGCAGCCGCCCTCGCTGCTCCAGCAGAAGCGTCGCCTCTCCCTGAGCCGCAGCTTCTCGGACGAGGCGCCGGAGCGCGCCCCCGTCGCTCCGGCTCTCTCCCCCTCCACCCCCTCCCCATCGTTGTCTCCGTCTCCCGTCCCCGCTCCTTCTCCTTCTCCTCCGCCGTACCCGGGGCTGCTGCAGCCGCCCAAGGTCTACACGATCCTCAGCGACGAGCGCGACTACGGGCCGCCGTCCCCGCCGCCGTCCTCCCGATCCGCGTCCGCCCACACCTCTCCGGCCGTTGGCTGCAGCCACGGTGGCGGTGGCGGCGGCGGCGGCGGCCACAGCAAGGAGAACAAGGGCAGGCGCCACCTGCGCTGGCTGCACGCCATCTCGCGCGGCTCGCATTTCACCGGCAGCGGCGGCAGCGGCGGCAGCAGCAGCGCCGGGAGCAGCCGGGACGGCGGCGGCAGCGGCGGCGCCGGCGGCTCTGGCGGGAGGGAACCGGACTCGCTGGAGTGCCCGGCTTACGAGAGCCAGGGCGTCTTCAAGCACTCGTTCGACCTGGAGCAGGAGAAGGCCGAGCAGGAGGCGCTGAGCAGCAAGAAGAAGCTTGAGCGCATGTACAGTATGGATCGCATCTCCGGTGGGTGTCGCGGCGACGTTTGCGGCGTTTGCGTCGTCGCGTCCCCGTTTGCCGCCGTTCACCTGGCAGGTGCGGCACGTGTCGTGGGCGCCGGCGCAGGATGCGCAAAGGCACCGTCGGCGGCGCACGGCGAGACGAAGTATTTCGATCCATGGGTTATGGCTTCTGGCAATTGGAGTGGAACGGTGTTGGGTGCAATGGCAAATCATCACGGGTTTGGGGCAGTGCCATCACCGAGATGTGTCTGAGGAAGGCGGAAGAAGAGCTGCAGCATGTGTGGACAGCACGTGTTTTTAAAACATCTGCAGTGGTGCCAAATGAAACGTTTAATATTGATCGCTGGGTTAGTATGAGGGTGCCAAGTAGGGAGAGCGGTGGTCGGCGCACCGCACTGTCAACCCTATGCCCCGAGTTTTATTCTTGGACACAGCAAACGTCAGTGGAGTGCTAAAGTACGGCGAACCGTGTTGGAGCACAGGCAATTGGCTCCTTTGCCTGGCACGCAGTGGGAAGGCCTTCATCCAGCAGTGGATTAAAAAGCTCTTGTAGATTATTATTACTATGCTCCCATTGTATCTATCTCAGTATGGGTGTGAGTAGGTAAGTATGCTGCAAGCGGTTTGATGTACTCGCTGGCGCCTGCCACGGTTTGCAAGTGAGGCATTGTGTGCTGTCACTTAGCGCGGATCTTTTTTTTGTGTGCCGTCCATTTATTATTATTAGAATGTTCTTATTTGGGACATTATGCACCGTTTCGCGTTTAATCCTTGCACACACGAGGTCTTATTCTGGGAAACAAAGGGACGCATAGCCACTCGTTTCGGCGCAATGATAAGTGCCCCGTCGGCGCAACAGCCATTTGTTCGATTTCATCTTTCTTACCGGCGAACGAAAGCATGGAGCTCGCGCGTGCATTAATCTCGTCTCGGAGGTTTTTTTTTTGTGCTCTTAGCCTTAATGTGCAATAGCAGGGAACCGGCACGCTTGCGAGAGCGGCGTGCGCATTAGCGGACGAAAATAGGCGCTCGCTTCACTCATTTTCTGTCCCCAGGCACGCGGAGAGTTTATGTAACGGTGTCATCACTTAGCCGGTGCTGCTTTCAAACAGAACTGTTGTCTGCGGCAGCACGTGCGGATTTTATAATTGGACCTAGCGCCAAACATTGCCGGATTGTTGTCATGTGTGGTTTTTTTTTTCACATCAAGTTTGTGTTGCTGACTTCCTCCGGTGAATTCGTGAGTGTGTGAGGGCGCGAGAGGTTCCAGCACTGTCATCAGTTAACCATTTATTAAGACACCACTGTGTAATACGTATGTGGCCAAGGTAGGAAATGTTTCCAAAATCTTCTTGCATCCGTGGTTCGCCGACCTACATTTATTTCCCCTAATTTCGTTCTCAATTATTTTCATGAAATATTTATACGCTTGCGATAAGATGTTAATGGGGCTGTAGTCCTTCTAGGCAAATTTTTTTCACCATTTTTGAACAGAACATTGACAAATTGAGGCATCATTTTTCGATTATGTTATTTAATTTCTGGATAAAAATATTTTTGGAAGCCTGTTAAGTTTATTCCAACAATTAGGCTTCATCTACCATTGGATTTACCGTGGTAGGTGGTGATGATGATGATGAAAACTGATATGAGTCATTTGGGACATAATTTCAGATAAGCTATGGAGACTCCTCTGATAGTGGAAAATAATTGGGCTAAGTCCTTTTTCCATGGAATTCTCAAAGCTATGCAACACATGGAAAACGTGGCAGATTAAGGATATTTGAAACTGTTATGAAATGTTGCTGGACGAGGCGCTATGAGAGACGTATATACGTGTACATACATCATTGATGATTGTTGCAATGCTCGCGTGCTCAAAATCAATCTGTGATTAATAACGTGTGGCGGCACGGTGGTCCAGTGGGTAGCGCTGTCACCTGACAGCAAGAAGGTCCCGGGTTCGAATCTCGGCTCGGGTGCCTTTCTGTGTGGAGTTTGCGTGTTCTCTCCCCGTGTCCGCGTGGGTTTTCGTCGGGCACTCCGGTTTCATCCCACAGTCCAATAAGCATGCTGCTGCACATGGTAATTGGCTTGCAGACTAAATTGCCCGAAGTGCCCGGTGATGGACTGGCGTCCCATCGTGGGTATATCCTTGCCTTGCGCCCTGTGTCTACCGGGATAGGCTCCGGCTCACCGCGATCCTTACAGGACTAAGTGCTTTTTGACAATGAGATGAGATGAGGTTAGTAAAATATAATGCATTACAAGGTTAAATGATACGTTTAACAGAGTATGAATTAATCTTCAATAACTTAAGTTACATATAAAAATAATTGCATTTATATAGTGCTTAACACCTGAGGGTCACAAAGCACTGCACAGAGGTGGCATGGTTACCTTTAATAACACTACCCTGTGTGATGCTCTATGTTCCCATTCCATGCCTTTGTGGTGCTCAAGTGTAATTAAGTCCCAGCACGGGTGCACGTTCATCACACTCAGGTGTGAGTGCTCTTCGTGAGATGTTTTGAAGGACATTGGAGTTAAATCTGAAGAATCCCTCGTTATGACTCCACTCACACTTGAATGACAACAGCAGCATGCCAGACCTACTTCCGCCAATATCATTGTGAAAGTACGCACTTGGATGTGTGTTTGTGTGTGTTTTTTTTTCTGAAAGAACAATTTGCCGCCTAAGTCAAAGTAGCGGTAATTTATTTTTCATTTCTTTTCCTTTCGGAACCGTCCGCCAATTGCCGCCTGAAAATGTGCCGCCGTCCCTCCTCTCTCATGACAGATGACATCGAGTGCAGGAGTTGGTTCCCCAGCGAGAGCATGCACATGCTGCACAGCACCGCGTCCACGCTGCAAGCGTACGTATCGCGCCGCCTCCTAACCGCACGCCGACGGGAACGGCTCGCATGCTGGAGTTTTGTTTCCAACCGGTCTGGGACATCACCGACTGGTCTGGCCCGTTATTAAAAAAACAAAACACTTGGCCATTGTCATGTTTTATGAGACAGGAAAAAAAAGGCCGATGTCATGAGGTCTTCACAGCCAGTGCAGAAGACGTCGCCACCCCATGCCATTACTTCCTTCCCTTTGCCGACCTTTTGGCCGCTGCACGTTCGCTGGGTTGAAAATATGGTTACAATTATGACGATACCATGTAATTATCCACGCATTAATCATCAGTGGCAGTAATAACCCCATAGAAATGCATGCCTAAGGTAAAGTGCAAGGTTTGTTATATTTTAAAAAGAGTAATTGTTGGAATTCACCGGACAGTTATAATTTTTTCTACATTATCCAATGCATATGTAGTATTTTCCACAATAAATAAATTTCATCTGCAAAGAAAATCCATTTGCATTTTAATAATGAGCTTCTTTGTAATCCTGTTTTCTTTTTTCTTTTGCATGAACACCGCACCACAGCATTGCGTAAGTATCCTTCATTAAGTCACATTCCGTGCCATTACGCTGCATCTCAGGACTGCGTGTCATTTAAAATGCTCGACAAAATGTTTTTTTGCGTGTAAATAATTAATGGTGAATCGAGCGGCTGCGCTTTGTACCTTTGCAGCGCCTTCCGCGGATACGCAGAACGAAAGAGACGCAAGCGGGAATTGGATCCTTCGGCGATGGTGCAGAGGTGAGCACACCTTTCCAGCAGCCGAACACTGTGGGTCGATCGATCGAGATCGCAGAGTCGTCGCGGCTACCGTGCATCGCCAGCACAGTTGATGCTCACCATACCTCACTGGCGCTTCCTACCCTCTGCCAGGTGCCGCGGCTGCTGCCAAGAAGAGTAGGGATCGTAATTTAGGCACTGGCAGTGAATGCCTGTGCGTTCTGCTGGAGTGTAATGGTTTACACACCAAAACTGCAAACCAGAGGTCACTGGGTTTGACCTCCTGGCATGGCAGTTAAAACGCTGCTGTCCATCCAGTATTGTCAATGAGTTCACCATAGATAGCCGGCTAGTGCGGAAGATTAGCCCAAAGTGCCCTCCAGAGGGACTCTCTAGAGCTCTCCTTTTCTCTCCTTTTCACCAGCAGTGGCTCGAGCACAAAATTGCAAGGCTGCGCCTTTATCAATTTTTCACAAATGCCTGCATTCCATTACCAGTTATGCAGAGTTGGGGGCCAAACATCACGTGCAGGACCCTTTTTTTGGGCTAAATAAAAGTCTTGAAGACTTTATCGAGGCTTCCTTGAGTACAAAATGTACATTTAATACGTACGTTTGAATAATGAAGCCATTGTTTTGGGTAGATGACTTGGTAGTACATCAAATGGTGGGAAAGCAATGTAGATTTAAATATGATTTCAGTAGTCTGCATGGAAGCATTTTTTTTATTTCCGCCGGTGATGTTGGCAGAAACGAAAAAGATGCTTGGTGGGCAAAGTTATACCTTTACCAACATTTCCGTCTCATAGGGAAGGTGCTCTGGTGCATGAGATTGAGACACAGATTAACCCGGTGGCTATTCTGGCACTGGTATAGACTGCTCTGTTTCACTTCTTCGGTGTACGGTGGTGGAAGAATGCCAGCGCATTAGTTCTGCTAGGGCGCCGTTTTTCTCGCGTGATCTGATAAGACGCAGCCTCTGGGTACAAAGATCATAGGTACGCCCCCCCCCCCTGCTCCTGCTACAGCTTTCAAATTATCCTCTAGCTTTTGAATCAGCAATCATCGCTGGCACTTAAACCACTGCGGTGCATCATCAAGACATCGGAGTTCGCAACGAATAATGTTGGCACTGGTGCCAGGGCATATTGACGGGTGCCCAACGCGTGAATTTGGGGGGAACAACTTTGGAGGTGCTGCGGGGGACGTTTGCGGTCTCCGGATTTGCTGGCAATGGTGGTGAATGCGTTGTTTCATGGGTGCGCGTGTGTGTTGCTTCCCCGGTAGTGTTATCAGCCAACATCAGCAACGATTATCTGAACCAGTCCTGGACCTCCCCTAAGTCGACAAAGGCGGCTGGGTGTGGTGCTGGTCACCCACCCTTGTGGGCTTTCGTTGGTGCCCTCTACAAAGACTTGATCCGACAGTCTGTCAAGGCTATACGGGGGAGCTTTGCCTTTGCTTTGATGTGGTACTGTGGATGTGACTGAATGGAGCCATGGCCTTGGAGATTCCACGTTGGGGTGTAATTGTGGCGGTGATTTTGAACGGATCGCAACCTCTCCATACAATTTGAAACACCGTATAAAATCTCCAGCTGTGTGGAAGACAGCTGACTCCTTCAACTCCATACTCCCAGTGCTATGAGCATCTGTCAGTGTGAAGGTTATTGTTTTTTACTTACTTCGTGGGAGGAACAGAAAACCGCTCCCCGATAAAATGTATTTGCAACCGTTCACATTTGAAGGTCTATCAGCTTGTGTTAATGGTCTGGAACACAAACAAGACGTGAAGGAGATTTAAGTGCTGGCACTTACGTAACTTTCAATATGCTGAGTTTTTTATTCTTCTTTTGAGTGCTGGCATAGCGGTTAACAAGCATTTGCGTGCTCTCGTAGACAGTAAAACCAAACTTAGTTCAGATTTAAGAGTAGACCTTGGTTGAGCTGCCCATTTGGTTCTGGGTTTTATCTAAAATAGGTTTAATGTTCTTCTGCTTCTCCATATTTCAGGAAGGACACTTCACGTTACTAAGTGGCCTTCAAGTGAAATACTATCCTCTGGCCAACTGCCGACTACAACATGCCTTTCGTTTGTTCTATAGAATTCTTTCAAATTTGCATTTTAAACCCGGTATTTATGACGGACGTTTGGCGAGCAGCATTATGTCGCGCATTTCACAAACAACGAAAATAAATCCGTCTCGCAGCGTGACATTCGACACGCAGCAGAGGGACAAGCATCTGTGGCATCTCAGAGCCGTGGGGCTCAGGTGCGTTTAGATTTTAATGAGGAGCCTCGCTTAATGAGGCGGTGCTTCACGCTCACTCAACCGACGAGTGATCGGGAAAGCGAGTTGCCCACGTGGGCACTTATCAACCTTCCTAGGGGTGCGGTGTACCGTGGAAGGTTGCTTGTTAACAGGGGTAAATATTACCTCGTTACGGTGACGTCTCTCACCAGGTAATCCGTCTCCGTCTCCCTCTCTCTCTCTGTCTTGCAGGAACTTCCACAAACATCTGCGGATGGTGGGACGCCATCGCGGGAGAGCTGCAGGCAAGTCGCGCTTCGCTGCTCCCGTAGCAGAGCCGGTGCGCTCGCGATCAGCAGGCGCAGGCCATGGTGAACTCGCGAGCGGCCGCTGTCTGAGCCGCAGAGTCGACGGGATGGAATGGATGGACAGCAAAGCAGCGATTCAGTGGACTACAAAGTCCAGACGTTTATATGACGATGAACAGCGTTATACAGAGGAACACATGTGTCTGATAGAAGCAGTAAAACCGCGATAATGAAAAAATATATTTCCATTGTTTCCGATGCAGACTGCTGTCTCGGAAGTAGCAGACAGCGTCTGTTGAATAATAATAATAATACATTTTATTTAAAGGTGCCTTTCTGGGCACTCAAGGACGAATAGAGTTCCATTAACACGAGGTTTTGCTGTACTTGGCAGGTTTCCTTGAAATATGGTGTCATGTCAAGCAGCAAAAACGACTGCTTATCAGGCCAAATTTTACCATTGGTATTACACTTGTTTACCATGGAGAACCTCACTGACTTTTAGAATTCATTTTCAGGAGGAGCCTGCCAAGCCTATGGCAGTATGTAGATAATCCAGTTGAGTAACTTGCGGTAAATGAATAAAACACAATGCTTTTGTTAAATTGGATTACGTCTGCGACAGCCAGATTGATGATTGCTTCCAAAAGCTGCTCTTTCGGGGAAAGCTAGATTATCAACTTGACTAAAGATGTAACCGGTCCAGCATCGTGAGTCCACGTTTGAATGCCACGCGCGCTTTTTTTCCCGCTGCGATTATAATTCACGCTCGGTCCCATTTCTCTTCCGGTCCGTTTTAGTTTCCCTCGACCGTCAGGAGAGCCGGGAGTGCGGCCGGGCGCTGCCTCTGAGCGACGTGTCGCAGTCCAAATCCGACCCGGTCCTCGACGCGCGATTCAGTGAGTGTCCGCCCCGCGGCGTCCCGACGCGGCGCCCGTAGTCGTCGCCCCCCTCTGCGCCCCGACGGAAGCGAAATGCAAAGCGGGTCGCGCTAACGTCCACGTGTACTCCGCGAAAGTGAGCAGCTCCAGAGACTGTGACGTCGACGTGAGTTTTCACTGCTCGATGCACGATAATTGCTCTCGTGAGCTGCGGGATTTCTACGTCGACCGTTCATCAAGCCTAATGGCGCTCCCACCGCGGGGAGGTGAAACGTCGCGAGGGGGGGGGGTGGAGGGGGAACGCTCGAAACTGCAGTTCTTGAAAGCAGTTCTGAGACGATGGTAATGTACTTTTCACGCGGTGACCTAGGTCACCAAAATGACAAAAGCGATATAAGTGTGACCGTGGAGGAAATAGACACCTTAGAGCAAGAATTAACGAATAGAAGTCAACCTCAGATTAAAGGGGATCTCAAGATGTCTATATCAAAATAAATAACTTGATACCGAATGAAATGTATTAAAGCTTTATTATACTGGACAGGATGGATACATTTAAATTAATCTGTTAATAAGAGTGGAGGGTTTTTATTAAATTAACTTCTCACTTATTTACTTGACAGCTCGAGCAGAAGTAATGTGGTAATGAATCGTGGAGAGAGTTAAATAATTATACTGTGTTTTATTTTAGTGTTGCAATAGGTCACAATTCACCAGCAGAGTACACAGATGATGATGAAAGCAGAGATGTAAGGATGCTCATTTCAAGCTTTTGTACGCACTTCACAAAGAGGGGTGAGGGTGAAAAAAGGTGAAAACACGTGAATATATTCGCAAGACGTCACAAATGTTAGTGCTCGTTCGCCGAACACATGGGACATTGTGTTCCATAGCATATGTATGTGAGCTGGCAAAGTTTCCAGCGGTGATCTTTGGTTATGGAATAACAACACCCGCGTCCTGAAGAGGGGGGGTTCAGTCGGGGCCTTCCCCGTTCGTCTGTGCAGCGGCGGTTCACGCTCCGCCAGTGCACCTCCTCGGCCGCTCATCCGAAGCCAGTGACGCCCCCGGAAACGCGCGCTCAGACGTTTCCAGCGTCGCTTCGGTGCGGTCCGCTTCGCTGCTGCTGTTCTTGTGTGTGCAACAAATATTGGGTGTCGTTAACGGCACACAAACGTATCTTGGCCTGGTCAGCGAGCCAATGGGACATCACCATTCCTGGCACAGGCTCAATAAGTCTCTGAGATTGCCGAATCTTCATGTAATAATAATAATAATAATTGCACTTCGAGAGTGCTTTTCACCCGAGGGTCACAAAGCACGGCACAGAGCTGTGGAGAGAACGGCATGTCAACAACAACGACAGAGAACGAAAAATCAACAACATTGTTTTTTGGGGGTTTTTTTTGTACAATTCTGAGCCGTGGAGAGAACGGCACCTTAACAACAATGACATTAGAACAGCAAATCAGCAACAAAAATGCCCGTCATCTACAAAATCTTTACGATATTATTTCCCGTCACTTTCTTAGATGTCCTCTCCAAAATATTTTTCTTATTTTCCTGCAATTAACTTGGACAGCGTGTGTTTAGACTTTGGGGAGAACATGCAAACGCCACACAGAGAGGCACCCGAGCCTAGACTGGAACCCAGGCACTGCAAAGATAACTCTTTGCCCCCCCCCCCCCCTGGAGTTACATGGCAGTGGCATAAGGCTACAATGCCAGTAATCTGCTAATGAATGCTAATTATTCTTTAACGAGTGCACAGTTTTCCCTGTTGTCTTCCATCTGAATTTATATCACAGTTTGAGCTCTTCCTAGCAGGCAGCCATAACAAAAGAGCTGTGTGCAAGGTGTGCGCAATAATTATGATGTCATTGACGTGCAAAGCATGCTGAAGTTCCTGTTGTATCTTGCTGTGGGAGGTGGCCTTTTTTGCAGATTTCATAACAGTTGTTTCCATCCTGCATGTACCTTCCCTGACTGTAGAAATGCCTCTTGGGCTAGTGAAGGTATTTTAAACTCAATGCATTTTGTTTCTTATTGTTCCTGAGAATTGCTCTTAAGAGCTGCTCTTTCAGGATAACCGTGTCGTGCATTTCACCCATCTCCTTTGCGACATTTTGCCTCCAACGAAAGGGTAGCTCTTAAGCGCAATTCTGAGGAATGCAAAAAAACTTAAGTAAAAATAATAAACCTACTCAACATTTGTATTCTCATCAAATTGAATAATTCATGGCACGTGGAGGGTGGCACGGTGGCCCAGTTAGTAGCGCTGTCGCCTCACAGTAAGAAGGTCCCGGGTTCGAATTTCGGCTCGGGTGCCTTTCTGTGTGGGGTTTGAATGTTCTATCCGTGTCCGTGTGGGTTTTCGCCGGGCACTCCGGTTTCCTTCCACAGTCCAAAAAAACATGCTGTTGCATAGGTTAATTGGCTTGCAGACTAAATTGCCCGCAGTGCCCGGTGATGGACTGACGTCCCATCGTGGGTGTATCCCTGCCGTGCGCCCTGCGTCTGCCGGGATAGGCTCCGGCTCACCGAGACCCTGTACAGGACTAAGCGGTTTCTGACAATGAGATGAGATGAGATGGCACGTGGTGACCGTGGCTCCCGTTGTGTCAGGTCACGACATGCAGGGCACATACGAGAGGCTTCACAGGGAGCCGAACAGCGCCCGCTGGGAGGAAGAGCGAGAGATCGAGTTGGAATCTTGCAGCAGAGCAGACTTCATTCCACCTAAAGTGATGGTGAGTCTTTTTTTGTCTCTTTTTGGTACATCAGTCAATGAATGGCTTTCAAGGTGGGTGCAGTGGTAACATCAGCACCTCAGAAATAGAAGGTCCTGACTCAGGCGGTTCGATTCCCACCTCGGGAAACTTTTTGTGTGGAGCTTTGTGTGATTTCCCCATATTCTGCATGGGTTTCCTCCAGGATTTCTCATTTCCTTCCATAACTGAAACACTCGTCAATTGGCCCATAGCATCGTAATGTATAAGATGCAATGTTTGGAAAATGTTGGCAACGGCCGACCGTGTGGCTGCTTCCCCCTACCTCCGAGTCATTCTGTCTTCAAACGAATGCATTCGACATTGGAGACATGTCTCCAACCATCCAGTGTAAGATCATAAAAGCCTAATATAATGATGTAGGTTTTCACGGCTCGATGCATGGTGATTGCTTCAAAAAGCTGTTCTCTCGGGACAGCCGCGTCGATCGCTTCCTCTTTCCACCTCGCGACGTTTCGCCTCGCACGTTAGAGGCGTCCTCAGGCGCAGTGTGCGTGTGTCGTGCGTGTGACTTTCGACATTGATAATAATTGCACTTCTGGAGTGCTTTTCACCCGAGGGTCACAAAGCG
>JAZEWT010000010.1:20651622-20667645 GCA_036362905.1 Mordacia mordax
TTACCCGGTAACCAGTGGAGAGATACTAGTACTGGGGATATGTGATCGTGGATAGGTGTGCGGGTGAGAACTCTAGTAGCTGCATTCTGCACACGTTGGAGCCGATTGATCAGGTAAGCAGGGGTGCCAGGGAGCAGTGCATTGTAGTCATCGATTTGTGAGGAGATGAAGATGTGTATTAGCTTCTCAGCGTCAGAGGGTGACAGGATGTTGCACAGTCTGGCTGTATTTTTTGGATGAAAATAGGCTACCTTTGTCACCTTGTTAACGTGTGTCTCGAAGCTGAGTGAGGAATCAAGAGTCACACCTAGAATCTGGACTGCCTTAGCAAATTCAATGGTCTGGTCATTGAATGAACACTGCGTGTTATTAATTCTAGTGTTATATTAAGTTACTTAACATTTTTGTTGCTGTCTCCATAGTATTATATACGTTGTCTGCCTGGAGAAAAGGGGTGGATTTTAACACCTGCATAATCGCTAGATACGGTAAAACCTATTCTACTCTTATATATGTATACTGGCAAAAAGTACCCATAGCGTTGTGATAGCTTAATTGCTGTGATTACACGGTTTGGGGTAGTGACGCAGTGATTTTCTCACTTCACTCTAAAGCCAGCAACCTGAGTTTACAAAAGTGAAGCGTCCATTGCGATAAAGTTGTCATGGTAAAGGTGAACGGACCCTTTGTTCCAGGCCATCAGACACAACTTAGACGCTTTGCTGATGATAAGAAAGTATTGGAAATCGCTTCCACACTTAACTCTTGCGATTTTACTGCACCGATGAAAGTGGTAAACCGATGATGTCAACTTTAGTTGAGTTTTTTTCTCATTAACAAAATGTTAAATCCACGTGGGACAGATTGGGGCGAATAGCCCCAATCTGTCTATCTTTAGGTTATGTCTTCCTTAACTTATCCATTGGTTAAAGTGAGGTCAGTAAGGTAGGGATATATTTTCAAATATTATTTCAGTGGAACTACCGATTGAAGTCGGCGCATCTGTGTAAATACCGAGTACAGCATATTAGACGACAGCGGAAAATGAATCATTTCTTTGATGAAATATAGATTTTTTAATCGTACAATTATTTTTTTAATGAACAAGTGCAGAAACATCTGCATACATCAATGCTGTTGCAATCACTGTCTGTGAAAGCCCTTCTACTTATGTTTCATTAATCTAGGGCCATCAGCTGTGGAAAGGTGATGACTGCGGAGATTATTTAAGTCCCTCAGACCAGCATATGTCTGGCCTGTGATTAGTCTTCAAGCATGCACTTAATGAATCTTTTGTTCCAAAGTGTCATTAGGCTTTTTGACCGGTGTATCCACTGTAGTTAAATCATTGGGATGTGTTACTGGGTAAGTGAAAACATTTTGTGTCCTTCCTTAAATTGAAAAAAAAAGCTGCAGCCCTCTTGGTTTCCTGAATGGATTAATATTTTAGATTGCATTAGCGCTTGAAGTTACTTTGGAGCATTGTACGTGATGTCCAGCAAAGAATACCCCTTTATCTTGAGAGTATTTAAACGTACATCTACTATTCTTCATAGCATTGTGGGTTTTTTTTTTAAGTCTGGTATTAAGAAAAATATTTAGTACTCACCTTTAAAACCGTTACCCCAAAGGATCCTGTTTGGGATGTGAAGGGATTACGTAACTTTGTAATAGGTGAACTCCAGTTTTAAAGTATATACTGTTCTGTATATGCACTGTATATAAAAAGTTGTGGGAGGGGTGGAGGACTCACAACCGGTTCAGATTTTCCTTTCCTTTGATGATTGTCATGGCCAGGAACCAAACTCAGGGCACCAGGTTCAGAGTGTATTCTGTCACCGACTGATACAATACATGGGCGACAGAGTGGCACATTGGTAACATTGGTGCCTCAGACAGAGTCCTGCCAGAGACGATTCAATTCCCGCCTTGGTTGTGGAGTTTGTGTTCCTTGCTGTGTTCTGCGTGGGTTTCCTCCAGGTCCTCCGGTTTCTTCCCACAACAACTAAAAAAGCACTCATTAATTAATTGGCCGATAACATCGTAGTATCCAGGACACAGGTGTCCGTCGAATGTTTGCACCAGCTGGCCGTGTGGCAGCGTTTCCCCTTTTCCTACATCTCTCTGGCTTCCTCGTGCCTCTGAATCTTCCTCCGTTTGAAATTGGATCGATGTGTGCCACGCGCTATACATTTTATTTATTACTTTACTATGCGTGTTGGCATCAAAATTAATCTCTATATTTGGTCATGCACTAAATCCGATCAAAGCCAGCATTGTAAATTGCATTTACTTTAATTCAAATGCAAAAATAAATCGCATTTATTTATTTTTTTGGGGGGGTAGGATGTCATTCGTCTTGTGCGTAATGAAATAAAACATTGTCGATTTAAATTACACGTACATGGAATTAGCATGCTAATGCATGTTTAATAACGTAATAGCACTTGTCGAAATATTCGCAATTTAACATTTGGAATTTAATAGCTCTCCAAAAATTGTGACCGCATCATTCAGTTTGGGTGACCATCACTCAGCAGAGGTAGCAGGCTGAGGGGTGCTCGCTGGATGTGGAATGCCGAGGAGATTTTCAGGCGGCCTTGAAGAATCTGTCGTTCATCCGAATAGAAATGTAAAATAAATATGAGAAATCAAACTGGAGGGTGAGCTGTGAAGGTGCATTTCTTCGGTGTTAAAGGACACAGAGTCATCGAATTCCACGCAACAGATAAATGTATAGATTTAAACCAACTCGTGCTCAAATATACAGCAAATATATTTATTATGATGGCTTAAATCGGGTTTCACATTTAGGTTGATAAATGCATCTAAAGTTTCATGCACATCTCAGATCTACTGCTGATGCATGTAGTTTGAGTGTGATATGCTGCATTCCTTTGCGTACAGTTTAGCACACAGGCATTTTCCCAAAATGTTTTCGGTTTTCATAAATCGGTGTCTATTTATTTTCTATAGGTACCTGGGAATGTTGTAGGTTTTCACGGCGCGATGCATGACGATTTCAGGTACCTTTTCAGTTTAACCACAATCCTGATTGATCAGGTCCAGATTTTAGTCCAGATTTTAAATGGTTTTACTGTGCAGGTCAGGGCTTATGTATTTGTATACATGTGTGTGTTCAAATTAATCAGATTATATTTAATCATAAATAATGATGCAAGAGCCATGCATGGCCTTGAAACTACAAAATAAAAAAAGTCACATTGCAATTATACTGGAAAGAAATTAAAATCCACACCTAAATCCTCGTTTTTATTGATCTCATATTGTGACTTTCAAAATGTTTTCCAACCTATTCATATTTCATTCATATTGCATGTCTTGAATTACAGATTTACAACTTGGCAAGATTTACCCATAAACAATTGACAGATATTGCAGTGCCTTTGCGCACATTACCAAAACACGTTTATACATTTGGCAATGAAGACTGTCTACACAAGTGAAAGTCTGTGTCGGTCTTACACCTGGTCCTCACTGAATTCAAGGTCCCTTATTGAAAGTTCTTTTTCACTTTGCAGGTATTCTATGTAGGCGCCATCCATTAATCTCTTGCTGGTGAATGTACAGCTGGCCAAGTCAGGCCACATCATCATCATTGTCATAAGCAGTATTCAATGCTCTCGGTTACCTATTCGTTATACTCGTGTGGCTTTCTTGTGTGTGTCGGCGGGCCACGTGATGACCTTGAAGCGTTGTACTTGTTCAGTATGAGTCACTCGGTTTTTATTTCATTTAAACTGGAAGGAACCGTTGAACTATGCAGCTCTTTTTTTAAAGTTGTCCAGCCGGGAGAGGTAAGCAAGTTACAGCATAGTAGGACACAAGGGGCAATTTCGTCAGGCTAATTAACTTAAGCAGCGTGTCTTTGGACTATGGGAGGAAACTGAAGTATCTGACAAAAAAACACACGATACTGGGAGAACATGTAAACTGCATACAGAAAAAAGATAAACGGTTTTACCATTTTTGGCAATAATGTGTTAAGTCTTCAAACACCAATTAGACACCTTTCACACCTTAACACTTGTATTATTGTCATAAATGGTAAAAACCTTTTCTCTTTTTTTACATCTTCGTAATTGCAAAAAAAGTACCCGTAGCTCCGTACAGAAAGGTGCCTGAGCCAGGAATCGAACCCAGGTCGTTTTAGCTGTGAGGCAGCAGCGGTACTCACTGCGCCAGTCTGCCACCACGTACTGGCGATCCCACGCATGGCGAGGCTGTGGAGTGAGACCTGGATGAACGGTGGTGTTGGGGTTCATGACAAGAAAACGATTTGTTGTTGTTCTTGATGAGGCCCATTCTGACTGCCACCAAAACATCGTCGATGGACCAGCATTCACGTCACTTCTGTGAATACCTGAGTGGAGCCTTTGCTCTGTTTGAACCCTGGTCAATCGATCAACAACCTTCCGGCTGTTGGTCCATTGCCCAAGAATCTTAAACGAATGCTGATGCCTTTAGCCATAATCTCATGCCTTATTAAATGATTACGGTTCGACAGCAGTTAGAGCTATGATTAGAGAGCAGTCATAAAACTGTGTGCACGGACTTAGTAGTATGAATATATTATGATATGGCTTCCATCCTTCTGAACTTCAACACAACTGCTTTGGCCAATGTGTTGAGGACACGGTAGATGAACCCAGATTTGAGAGGAGTACCATGTGTTTACCAGTGTCGTTGGTGTGATTGATTACAGTTCTGATGCTTTGTGATTTTGAAAATACCTCAAAATTTTCAGTTACTGTGGCACACACTTTATTTTTTGTATAACACCAACATTTAGCCATGGTGTTCAAATTACCACCGGGCTATAATTACTTCATAACACATGATATACATACAGGCACTTTGTATTTATTTTCTTATTCGTTTGCTCCTGTTAAATGTTTTTCAGAACTTCTTAAAAAGGAAACAATTTCTGTCCTGTAAAGGCCAGTGATTGTTTTCACGTTTTGCACGGCTACAATCCGATATCGTGTCACGTAGATTGGGAATTGTGGCAGCCTGAAGCATGGGCAGCTACGCACTCGCCACCGCCACTGCAGAGTGAGCACATACCGACGTCCTGTGTGTATTTTTGGAAAGCTGTGCAGCGGTCCCCCCGTGCTGATCAATGCTGGATGCGGTGAAACGATTTGTGCTCTGGACTGTATGAATGCTGTCGCGATTTACCCGTATATTTCCATAATAAACAATCGGTTTGTGTGTTTTTGCTTGAAACGAGGAGCTTAATCGGAGCATGGCATGTGTTGCCCTAAGCCTCTGCAACAAGCGCTTGACTCCTTCTAAAAACAGTCTTGATTTTTAAAAATCCCATCTCGTTGTTTTTGTTCGTTCCCACAGCTGATTTCATCAAAGGTCCCAAAGGCCGAGTACATCCCCAACATCATCCGCAAAGACGATCCTTCCATCATTGCTATCCTCTATGTGAGTGACACTGCCACGCAGTAGCTTTTGGAAGCAACGCAACACAAATCAGGGGCTTGCTTACCCCCACTTAGCTCAACAGACCACCCTCGAGGCTTTGCCACAACACTCACACAGAGTGCCGATACAAGCACCACGGCTGGCGCTACATGCCAGGGGAGGATAGTGTCAACGTGTGTGTAACCAGGGTCACACACACAAAGATCCCCCATGTAACTTTAACAGACTGTAAGGTCAAGCGCTGTTAACGAACACCTATGAAGGCCAGCATTGCACACGTTGGGGTGGGTGGCTAGCACTACGCCTGGCTGCCTTTGTCGCCCTAGTTGCAGTGTGTCAGGTACTAATTTGAGGCTGAGTCGACCTAGGGCTGGTTCATAAAATCGTTACTGTTGTTGGCCGTGTGTGTGCATGCCCACACAAGGAAGTGCATTTCCGCACAGTCGCGATATGTGATAGTTCAATGAATTTGACATGTCATTCATATTAAAATATTAATTCCTATGTCATGCTCTAGCATGTTGTATTGTGTACAGCACATAAATGTGGCGTGTCATGTTAAAGTGCGTCAGGTCAATGTGACATTGCATCTCGTTCTTAATGTTTTCACCGAGACAAATACGTTGGTGCCCAAATACTAATGTGACATGAGAGGACCCCCTGATAGCTGTCAAAGCCACTCTTCATACTTGAATGACCTCAGTGACTTGAGTCGTAAGGATTTAAATGGTTCCCTCGGCTAAAGGACAGCTTGAGATATAACAGCAGATTTAGGTAATGGGACTTCTGTAACGTTTAACATCCACGAGTACAAAACATTCTCGGCTTAGAGATGAAACCGATTTTCATTGTCTTGCACTGGAACATTTTCCTTTCGTGCAGAGGAAACCCAAAAATATTTCTAACGGTGTAAGCGTATGACAATAATGTTAATTTATTTATTTGCTAAAAGTGGTATGTTGCCGTGGTGTAAAGGTTTGAAAGCCAGACTTACACTCCAGAGGTCGTCAGTTTGATCTACTAGCGTGGCAGTTATTAGATTTATCAATTATCACCGCTACTATTCACTCAGCAGTATAAACAGGTAGACAACAGTCAATCGACTGGCAGGTTGCATCTGATGGGACAACATGTGGGTACTCCCACCTGTTCTGAGAAACGCTTAAGAGAAGGCCAAATGCATTCCAGAGGGGCTCTGCAGAGCACCTATTGCCAGTAGTAATGCGAGCAAAGCAATTGCACGGCTGCACCTTTATCTCTCCGTAGTGCATTAAAAATAAATATTTTAATTGGCATTACATTGCACAGAATTGCCCCGAGAATAACCGGACATTATCTGTAATATTTTCTGATTCTATCAGCCTCAATGAGGTAATGGAATCTGCTGCTATCTGAAGCAGGTGTTTGTCCTCGTGCAGGCTGGGGTCACGTAAATAAAGCATTTCCTGTGCTGGATGAGAGACTAAGGGGATCTGTCCAGGTCCCTCGGGTTTCCTTCTCCAATTCTCTTGTCAAATGCTGATAGAAAGCATTGATTTTTTTTTTACATTCCCAATTTTAGGTCACGCAGCTGTGTGTGAAATATCTCCCAAAAAATAGCTGACATTTGGCATATACTTGGCCAAAGTTTTTTTGGTTGTGAAGGGAAAATGTAAATGATTGATTTAAATAGTTTTTGAACATTCTTGCTCACTAATCGTGTGTGAAAGATAAGCGCTTAACATTGAATTCTTTAAGTTGGCGATTGCGAAAACGCCTAAGGTATCTCAGTCAATTTCCCTGCGATATTGGCCTTTATACCTTAGCTTAATACAGCCGAATTTCATTGAGTGCTGGTATTATTGCCTTCTTCCGGCCCTTGCACAATTTATGCATTCGCGGTTTATCCTAGAATGGCTGAGCTCTCTTTAGACCACGGAGTGCAGATTTTTTGGTCCAAGGCATCTGAAAATATGAGTGAAAAAAACACACCAAAACCACAAGTCCTAAAGCTGAGCCGTATATTAGGCAGCTTAGCACAGCGGGAACAGCTACACCTCACAGAGAAGCTCTTGCCCAAGGCAATTCGATTCTTACCTCTGGCACCTTTCTGTGTGGAGTCTGTGCGTTCTCCCCCTGTTCTGCGTAGGTTTCTTCCGATTATCTGTTTCTGCCCCCTCCCCATAACTAAAAAAAACATGCATTGATTGGCCAATAACACAATTCAAAGGACACAGCGTCTGGCAAATATAGTTGCTGGCTAACCGTGTGGCTTCCTTCCACCTCTCCGCTGTTTTGTCAGGCCCTGCGTCATGCTCTGTCAGAGAGAATGATCACAACGTGGAACGCGGTGCTCTGTTGTTGGCAGCGCTATTTGAGCTGGAGTGTGCAGAGGTTACGCGGCGCACACTGAATAATTTGCCAACAATGTGGCGTGGAGGGAGAGGTTTTAAATTCGCTGTGGCCAGTGTACGGGGGGGGGGGGCACTGTTTTGGTCCACAAACGCTGGTTTTGAGAGTTTTGTGCTTCTCTTGGCTACCGGCTTGACTATGCAGTGTTAAATACTGACCTTGAAGTGAAATCCTTTTTGTAGAAATAAGGTCACTCCAGGCATGTAATCAATACCCCTCGCTGACGTCAAACCAATGCACACACGCTGACGTACAGTCTATACACACGAATATAAATATAAACACTTTGTAGTGGAGCAATTGCCAGCTTATAGTAAAGGAAATATTACCTTAGTTACACATTAGTTGCGATATTGCTGCGGGAACAATTGTTCAAACATTTCCTTTAACGCACAAAAACATATATGTATTTAATAATTAATTCCAACCTCGCAGAAATTCTGCAGTGCATAAGTCATTAGATAGGTTTGCTTCCAAAAACATGCGTGCATTCCAGTAAGCCTTTTAAATCTGGAATGTTAGAGATTACTGGATTTGGAAATTAAGCCGCACAAAGACATGACTGTTGAATACTCGTACAATCCAGCTTGCTCGAAGCTCAGAGAGTAACCATCTGGCCAGTGCAGCGTTAATTTTTTATGGTGCTTTCAAGGGAGGATCTCAGAAATTCTCTTTGCGAAATTGATTTACCAACAGTGGTTCGGAAGACTGGCTTTGATCAGGTGCAGACTTAGTGGAAAGACAGCGATACGATGTCTGGGTGCTAACGAGACAAACTGCCGACAGTGTTTGGATATAATCCTGAGACTTTTCTTATGCAGATGCCGTTATTTGAATTGTGTTAATGTGTGTATTGTAGAAGTGGGGCAGCACGGTGGTGTAGGGGGTGGTGCTGGTGCACCCCAGAAAGAGCACGTGCGTTTAAATCCTGGCTCAGATGCTTTTTTGGTGTGGAGTTTGTATGTTTTAACTGTGTCTGTGTGAGTTTTTTTGCTATATAGATGAATTGACCTGCTGACTAAATTAATAGATTGGCATTTTATCACGGGTATAGCCCTGTTTTGTGCCCTGTGTATGGAAGGAGAGGCTCCAGTTCACCGTGACTACAGCATTAACTGGTACTTATAATGATAATGTACAAGCCCATCGTCAATTCACTACTGGATGAAGGCCTTCAAACGTAGTATAGGTCATGGGGGTCGTTTGTTCATGTCGGCAAATTATCTGGCGATACAGCTTTGGCTGGGGTGCACAGACGCAAATAACAACAAGCACAACACATCCGTCGATAACGCTGTATTAAAGGAAAGATGTACAGAATAGGTGACGTGTAAGGTAATGGCCAGAGAGGTGGTCACATGCTTCAGCATGTTGGTCAGTGCGGGCAAAAGGGTTCGCCCGAGAGTGGTCTGTATTTCGCGAAGCTCTTAAGTAATCGAACTTCACAGAGAGGTGTACTAACTGCTTGTGCCACGACAATACATCACGAAAACGTGATGGTGATAAAACGAAACCGCATCGTGAATCTTTAAACGGTCTGCATTGCACTTATGTTGTTCGACTCACATTGCTCTTGACAGCAGGTTGTGGAACTCTGGTTAATTTTCAACAGTGCACTTGGCATTATTTGAAATAACACTTGCCACCTCTAATTAATTTGGTGTCCGTAATATCTCGTCAGTTAGGTCAGTAATGACCTATTGTAGGCGGAGACCCACGCATGCTCAATGTAACTGCACCAACATCATACGCTCTACCCGGCTCCCTTTAAACACGACAGCGGAGCACACGAGGTATCAGATAAGGTATCAGATGAGGATACATTTGTGTCCTGATCCTGATCGAGGTATCTCTGCTACCCGCAGCATGGTCCATAGAAGCCAACACCGGTACTGGAGGCGATTAGGGCGTCGCTAACTTGCCATTGGTTCTTCTTTACCCAGTTTTACGCGCCACCAGCCACACGTTGTTAAACATTTGTGTTCTATTTTTACATTGCAGTTTGGGCCTCCTTGATCTCCTATTTTTGGTCATTCATGTTGATATTATCGGACGTTTCAGTGCAGATTAGTCTCGCTGTCAGAGCCTTTGAGACGGAAGAAAAAGTAATGGATCTGTTAATTTCGGCGTCTGCCATCGAATCTTGAATTATGCCCGTAATTCATTGTTATACGTCCTATTTTATGCAATTCCATTGTCTATGTAGCAGCACAACCAGGATACAAATTGCACCAATAATTTTGAAGGAAGAAATGGGAGAGGATTTGTGGAAATTACAGGCAGACACGTTGTCAGCCTAGGGCTTCAGAGGATTACACGGGATTCAAGATTACCCATCCACTACAAATGTGTATTGAGTCCGGATTTGTTAGCTGTTCCTTTCTGTAGCCAAAGCCACACAGCTAGAAAGCATCCCATCATGATTGTGGGAATTATAAGGGCATTATTTATGATTAGGTCAAAAGCAAGGAATGACATTTCATAAAATGCTAACGTTTTATCTGAATATTTCTCTCTTTTTATTTTTAGGACCATGAGCATGCAACCTTTTCTGATATATTAGGTGAGTTCTGGAAGTGTTTGCCATTCTTTTTAAGCTGTTTACGAATGCCACTGTTCCCTCTGCATCTCATATTGTTCAGGCACTGTCTTGCCTCACAAAGCAAACCGTTATTGTGCCTGATGTACATTTGAGTCCTGAGCGCTGATTTATTTGGTCACACAATTAAAAGGAAATTGCACATTAATACAATGACAATGAAGAACGTGGCATTCGAGACAACAGCATGCTACAGGTCAAAGTGTAGATTATCATTAATCTTTCATCTCTATGTTAATTTGTTTTCGTTGAAATTTGTTTGCAAATACTTGTTTCCCAGATGTTTATGGTGTAAATTTAAATCGCGCCAGTGGGTTTTATACGAAACCTGTTTGTGATCAATATAATGTTTTATTTCTCTGCCTTTCTGCTCAAATGTGTTTTAGTATAATGTTCTTGCTTGTCATGTCACTTTGTTAAGCCGAAATCTGATGGTATTTACCACATTGCTAAGCAACAGGCATTTACCCTTGCTAGTAATCTGGTGATAATCTGCCTCAGCTTCATCAGATTGCAACATTTGTTTATTAATTTTAAATACTGTCAGCGGTTATGCAAGAGATGACCCAAAAATAATGGTTTCACTGTTACGTTTCATAACCTTTAACGGTTTCTTCATAGATTTTGACACTGATACATTTGACACGTTGGAGGGATTGAAATTACTTTTTTCAGCTCGTAAAAATAGAAATTCAGATGGCAAAGTTTCTTCTCCAGCATCACAGTGCCAGACAACTTACAGGTGTGAACATTCAGGATCCATTGCGCAGTTTAAGTAGAGTGCACTGCCTCATCAATTAAACAGCTGTAAGTTAGCATATTTGGATTAAATTTTCGGCCCTTTGAATGATGGGTTGAGTCAATTCCCAGTCAGGTTTGGGATTTGAAACCTTCCACTTGCGAGTAACTCGCTCGACTGCAGAGCCAGCTGGCTGGTTGTATATCAAGCATTCCATAATAGTTTAATAATAACATAATATAATGATGTAGGTTTTCACGGCTCGATGCATGATGATTGCTTCGAAAGCGATCATCATAACATAATAAATAAAATTTTAAAGTAGTGTCGTTACTTTTGGAGCATCCATCACATATTGGCATTAACAAACACGATCATTTAAGCGATTCCTTAACTCACTGCCACTTCTCTCCGCCCAGCAGTACCATTGGGTTGTCCACATTGAGCGGATCGAAAGGTCGCATGTGGTGGGGCGAAGTGTGTGTACTTCTCCTTTTCCAACACATCTGGCCAGTATAGAAAGAAGGCCAACTAACCGGGGGTGGGAATAGGATATGGAAATTAGTGTCAAGGTGACTCAGAGGCGGACTCACACAACAAAGGACACACGCATCGCGCCCACACATATAAGGAGACGATAGAAGCCGCGCACGAACTCTACGCCTGAGAATGCCTCCAACGTGTGCGGCGAAACGTCGCGAGGAGAGGAGAGAGCCATCGACGCGGCTGTCCCGAGAGAGCAGCTTTTCGAAGCGATCATCATGCATCGAGCCGTGAAAACTTACATCTTTAACTGTAAGGGTTTATCTAAAGGTCCCTTTATGGCAAGTCGTTGACATTGCCAACAAAATGCCACAGTTAAATACCTGAAAGCCTTTGCGACCAACTTTTGTCAAGGCGTCTGTTGAAGCTGGGTGCAATTATCAGTGAAAAATCATACTCCATTGTAAAAGTTGCGTGTTTGCTGTCTAAACCACCGTTGTGCTGAAGTGTATTTAAGTCATATTATTGATTGGCTGTGTCAGTTGGAGATGTGCTTACGGACACTTTCACTTATGGAAAGTTAAACGTTTGTTACCGGACAAACGGAAACACGCTCTGATGATTAATCGAAAGTGCCACGTTAGTGCCACAAGCACATTCGCCTGTTAACATGGGCTCAACAAAGGATTGGTTAATTTCTTGACTTGTTCATTGTGCTGAAATGAGATGGCATTTAAAGGAAGGGGTAGAGGATTGACTGACGTGATATAGAATCCATCTCATTAAAGCAGACGTTTGTATCCAACCATAATCCTTTTCGTATTCATCATTTTTTACAGTTGACATTGCATTTCATGGCCTTGGGTAAACGCTGCAAATAAATAAATAAATATCTATATGTGAATTTGACTTAACATTAAGGTTAAATGTTACTTAGATTTTTCCCCCAAAGTTGTTATATATCGTTGGACAACATACAAAAATTCAAACCTATGAAGATGTATTTATAGTACAGATATTGTCCAATGCACTCATGCCTTTTAGATTCATTTCTGATTTATAACTGAGACAGAAAAAAAACATGACCGTTATTATACCGCGGTTGCCTTTTAGGACTGGCGACTATGACGCATATTCATCTCTTGACAAACAGCCAAAACGCATCGCCTTGACGATTGTGCCCCACCTTTGTTAAAGGTGACATTGATAAAATGCATTAAAGGACACATTTGCAACAAGCAGGCCTTATGTGTAATAGTGAATGGTCATCATCATCATCCATTATCAATCCACTGTTGAGTGAAGATGTCTCCCACGCTTTGTACAATTTACACCGCAATTGCGTGCGGATATAAAGATCTGTTATTATTTGTCAGTGAGGATTGAAATGTGTTGCCTTTCATAGACGAGATTGAAAAGAAGCTGTACGAATACAGAAGAGGCTGCAAAATCTGGAAGCTTCTGATTTACTGCCAGGTGAGACTTTGGGACAAGCCTGAATCATTTGAGACAGGAAAGTAATTTCAGCCCAAATCATTATCAGTGCGAAGTGGCTGAAAATGGACTTCAGGAAAGCGTTTATTTATTTATGGCTCAATAACACCCAGTGACGCCTGTTTCAGTGATATGTCTGGTGAAGTTATTGAACCACTGCGCAGGTCAAGGATAGATTATTCAGTGTATTTTGTATTCTAACACACAATGCATTACTGCTGTGTGGGCAGAACAATCACGCACACAGGCATTTTAAATAACATGAGAATAAGGAATAAGTGATTGGCAAAGGGATATAATATATGTGTACAAAAGTGTCTTCATTATGCATAAGGATGATTTAAAATCAGAGCTTTGTGTTTCTGAATAAAGTGACAGCTACAGTGGGTGGCTATTTTCACCATAAAATCGTCAATTAGATTCCCACTTGAAAGACATTGTAAGTTTTTTTATAATTCACTAAGCAGATGGCCATGTTAGAAACCTAATTACGCAACTGTCATTGACAACGTTTTTTTTACTCGTTGCTTGTGTTCATAAGAAACAACGTTTGGCTAAAACTAGGTGTATATATTTAATAGACTGCATTTTTGTAGTGGCGGCACATTGGTGGAGTGAGTAGCATTGTTGCCTCACAGCAAGTATTATGTGTCGAGTTTACATGTTCTCCCCATGTCCAAAGACATCCTGATTATGTTAATTGACCTTCTGACTAAATTACCGCCGTTGCTCTGCAATGGACTGGCGTCCAATCTCTGCCGTGTGCCCTGTGTCTGTCGGGATAGGCTCCAGCTCACTTACAGCCCTCTACAAGATGAACTGGCCACTGCTGATAAATGAGCAGTTGTGTGTGTTTTGATTCAATAGCGAGGCACGTCATAAATATGATTTACATATTATATATACAATTAAATATTGTCAAACTTTACGGTATTTACGTGGCGTTGAAGAGGGGTCATGTTTGTGGCATTAGGCTCTCATAATGAGACATTAAACAAGAACTATCATTAAGAGTGTTTCATAGATCCGATATTGAAAATCAATTTATTTAGTCAATGTAAAGGTAAGGTCAAAGAGCTCTGCTGTATGACGTTATTATCACTAACAAATATTTTTGTTTATTTGATGTCCTTAATTGATTTATCGTCAATAGTTTACGTGCCGTTCTCTCCATAGCTCTGTGCAGCACTTTGTGACCCTCGCATGAAGGGCGCTTTAGAAATCTAAATAATATAATTATTATTAATTAAAAACAATGACAAATGCACATTGGGCAGTGTAACAGAATCCATGCACATGCAATGGGTTTTTTCTTTCTCTTATGATTTAACCTGCCCGGCGATGGACTGGCGTCCCGTCGTCGGGTGTATTCCTGCCTTACGCCCTGTGTTTCCGGGATAGGCTCCGGCTCATCGTGACCCTATATAGGATTAAGCGGTTTCAGATAATGAGATGAGATGAGATGATTTAACCGTGACAATCACATACACGATGAGCAGTCTTTAGTATCCTTTAGTAGTTAATCGAAGAATCACATCTATAACCACTTCGGCTCAATTAACATTTGTCAAATGCTCTCAGTTTTGTTCCAGCGGTGATAACAGAGCAGACACTCCGGCGAATATAAGGGGAGCGGTTTGTCATGTGACCTCCGCTGACCCTGTGTTATGCTCTTATCTTCTCACCGTGCAGGGAGGGCCTGGGTACTTGTACCTGTTGAAGAACAAGGTGGCAACATTCGCCAAGCTGGAGAAAGAAGATGATCTAATAATGTACGCAATCAGCATTCCCTAATTTATTTACAGATCGAAATAATTATTAGCGTGATTGTGGACAATTAGGGTCGTTGTTGAGGATAATAAAAGAATGTGAATCAATATGCAAATAAATAAATAAGCAGTCTCTTTCAAATACCTATCTCTTCATATAAAATTAATATTTTTTTCATTTACAACCTATCACCCGTAAAACCTTCAACCAGTGCATGATTTTATCAAACGTTCAGTGGGTTTTGGAGTTTCGCTAATTTGTGTGACCAGTGTTGGATTTCAGGTGCATGAGAGTCATCTCTAATGTTCGTTGTCCAGGTTCTGGAAGTGCCTCGGAAGTCTGATGAGCAAGATCAACACCGAGCTCAATGTTGTTCACATTATGGGATGCTACGTTCTGGGAAATCACAATGGAGAAAAGGTACTCGCAACAGTCATCAATTCTGCATAATCTTCCTCTTCTTGGCACCACATCCTACAGGAATGTTGCTGACGATGGTCTTCCACAAATCTCTGCTCTTTGAACTTCTGACAATGTCCATTGTTGATGCGTTCATCTCTCTGCATGATAAGTTGATCATTTTCCTTTTAACAAATGCTTCAATTACGGTTGACGGATGAATGCTGCAAATCGATGTTGTGCCTAACGCTCGTCTATTTGGGCCGCGTGCAGCTGTTGGACAGCCTCAAGTCTATAATGGGGCCCTATCGGGTGTCCTTTGAGTCACCATTGGAACTGTCTGCTCAAGGTATGTTTAAACATACGTGCAAGAGTTGCAGCCCCTTTCACACTCGGGTTCATTTCATTCAACATACGCGTTCTTAAAAATAACTTTATATTTTTAGAGGCACAATACATAGATGATGTTGTTGTTGTTGTTGTTGTCAGCAGCCTCATCTCATTGTCAGAAACCGCTTAGTCCTGTACAGGGTCGCGGTGAGCCGGAGACTATTCCAGCAGACACAGGGCACAAGGCAGGGATATGCCCACGATGGGACGCCAGTCTCTCACCGCGCACTGCGGGCAATTTAGTCTGCAAGCCAATTAACCTATGCAGCAGCATGTTTTTTAGACTGGGAGGAAACCGGAG
>JAZEWT010000010.1:20685572-20699818 GCA_036362905.1 Mordacia mordax
TGTTGCTCAGGCGTCTCAAGCAGCAACGCCTCGTAGATCTGCGACACCATGGCGACGACCTGGTTGAGTTATTTGATTTGCGTGTTCATTGCATGAGGAAGCATCGACAAATCGATATCGCACCATGGTCATGCCCATCGACTGCGCATTGACGTGTAATTTGACCGTTGTGTTTAAAAACGTATGAAGATCGTGTGCTTCATCGAATAGTACGGTGCTAACACTCTCCAAATGAAAGTCTAATCCATTTTGGTATAATTATATAATCATGGAATAACGTGGACAACGACGCCACTATAACTAATGGATATGTATTCTCCGTGCACGTACACTACGTAACATCCAATTTATGGCGTTAAATTCCCTTAATCTTCAGTCTCTTGCGTCCACTATAAAAAAGCAGCATTGTGTCTCAATTGCTGCTCGTTTGGTTTACGGAGGATTTTATGAAAAAAATGCTTTTAAGTATCCTCCTGTCTGCTGCCACATGTTGCCACGCATTAAGATGAGCGTTACGTAATCTCCGCTTTCAGTTGCTTGTAAATGTCCGTAAAGATTGAGATTAAGAGGCGTGGCAGGAGAGACGGGGAGAGGAGACGAGGCAGAATGGATGATTGACAGCCCTGTCGTGAGTGCATCGCGCGGACACTGGCTGACGAGCGAGAGGTCACCACTCACGATGGCATCACAAACGCTGGAGATGTTCCAGCCTCCGCTCGACATCGGCCGCAATGGGCCGGCTGTCAGTTTTCCCAGAAATTCGGCAACAGCTGTTTGTGTGTGTGTGTGTCGGTCCATTTGTGAACAGGCTAGGTAGCGTGCGTGTGTTATATAAAAAATGTTAATAGCATCGGTGACTTTGTGGAAAGAAAATATGCTGGGTATCTGTTTTTATGACGCTCATATCTCATCGGGCTGTTGTGAGCCAGATGCTGTAGGAATTGCTCGGGGATAATGGAATTATTATTATTATTAATCATTATTTAGCAGGCGCCCTTATCCAGGGCGACTTACATCATCACACACATACAGAATTGAACGCCCATCAATATTCTAGTATTCTGGGGACATCTGTTTGCATAATTTGGCAAACCAGGCACAACAAGAGGGTTGATTATTCCATAATACTAAGTCCGAATCCAAATATGTCAAAACAACCACCCAGAAAATACATCTTAAAATATTAAAGGTGCCCAGAAAGTTTATTGTTTGAAGCCGATATATTTTTTGGCAATTAACGATTTCAGTCAAATGTCAGATATCTCACACTTGCATGTAACCTTTTGCACAACAAGTGCATTAGCGATTAAGCACTCACGTTGTTGTAACATTCGCGATATTAATGCGCATCACCTCCGGTGCGAGGAAGAATTTAATGCGCTTGGAGAGGTCATTCCTCAGAGCTAAAATAAGAGAACGGGCAATTTGCTTCCGCGAAAAGACGATTAGGGCCCGCGAGTAGATGAAGACCTCCCCGTCGGCCTTCACGCACCTCCCCGTACCGGGGAGCAGAGAGAGGGCTTGGAGGGTTATTACGGAGGAGAGAGGCCTGCTTTTGGGACGTGGGAGCGGCGTGGGAAGCGCTCGAGTCTGCGATCTTGACTCCGCTGCGCGAGTGATTGCGTCGCGAAGGGAAGTTCCAGACCAGAGCTTTGATTCAGACGCTTGTGCCGCGACGGCGATTATGTCGCGCAGTCATGCGACGTTGTTATTTAATGTTTTTTAATCGTGCGCCATTGATGGACGATTTTAAGGCTGAGCTGCCTTGCTGAGATGCTTTGTGTTTAATGCGGAGATTATGCAAAACAGAGACCAGCCGAGAGAGAGAAATAAAAAATTGCACCGTGAGGCTGAAAGTCGGAGACTGGCAAATGCCCACTTCATCATCACAGATGTTTTCACGGCAATGACATGAGATTGAAAAGCAAGGTTAGTCTTGTTGACTGAAACTGTTGACATTTTTAATGTTGCGCCTGTCATCACATGTCCCACAATGATTCCTAATGCTAATCATGGTCGTAAATACAATGATTGTTATTTATCATTTAATTTTATAAATACGTTCATGTTAAACGGTCAAGGATGATCAGGCAGTGGCAAAATGTGAACAATAAGTCTGGGTGTGCAATTTCAAATGTCCTGCTCTTAAAATTATAATACGTTTGTTACATATAATAATTGCATTTATAGAGCACATTTCACCCGGGGGTCACAAAGCGCTGCAGAAACGAGTGGCAGACCAGCACAATATTTACACTTATGCCACACATTAAGAAGAACCTGGGTGCGATTCCTAATTCAAGTGTATTGTGTGTGGAGATTGTATGTTCCTCTCCTGTTCTGCTTTGGTTTTCTCTGGGTTTCCCGGCCTTCTCCCATAGCGAACTTAATACAATGTAGCAGGACCCTCTTGGGAAAATAATCTCTAGTGTCTGTATGGCTCTCCTGGGCATATAAAATATAGTTTACGGCATTGTAGAAATAATTTACGAATATTTATGTTGCCTGCAATACCTTAGGATCCTTTCATTTTTCAAAATACAGGAATGTTAAAAATAGGCCATCAATCAAATTTACGATCTCCACAAACATGATATGTGCATGCGTAATGATGCATGGGCCCCACTTCTCGAAGCGGAGGCTATGCTATCTCGGATTAACTCTTCATTTTTTCTATTCTGTCTTCTACTGATGCATTTTGTGTAGCGGTAATTGTAAAGTGCGCGTACGGACTGACAGGCGGTAACTGCAGCGTGCGTATATAGATCACAGATCGACCTTTGCGGTTATACATCTACACCTACACCCATGCACATGCGCAGCGAATGGAGTTACAACGCAACCTGCAGGATATTAGTGAATGCGGAAACGCGGGGGATGAAAGCATCGTTTGTAATTTCACAGAGAGATCACGCTCCGTTTCAAGTTGCTTAATTGATGTGCGCCAAATAATTCAAATGCACGTGAATGCGTTCCTGAGAGACGACTGTGTTCGAGCGGTGGGGTGAGATGATCGTCTGGGTTCATCTCATCTCATCTCATTATCTGAAACCGCTTAATCCTATATTGGGTCACGGTGAGCCGGAGCCTATCCCGGAAACACAGGGCGTAAGGCAGGAATACACCCGACGACGGGACGCCGGTCCATCGCCGGGCATTGCGGGACAATTTTTTAGTCTGCGAGCCAATCAACCTATCCAGGAGCATGCTTTTGGACTGTGGGAGGAAACCGGAGTTCCCGGCGAAAACCCACGCGGACACGGGGAGAGCATGCAAACTCCACACAGAAAGGCACCCGAGCCGAGAGATTCGAACCCGGGACCTTCTTGCTGTGAGGCGTCAGCGCTAACCACTGGGCCACCGCGCCGCCCACACGTCTGGGTTCATCACTTCTGAATTACGCTGGTTATGTTGTCCGAAGGAGTCTGAGCTATTGTCGTGGCTTCGCAATGCTGACGTGCGGAGGCGTGGGTGCGTCTCGTGAGTCCGATTGGTTATCACGAAGTGGGATTAGAATTTTCGCGTTACGCTTCGACGGTCCTCCATAAACGCGTGCGTTCAGGCAGTCACGATGGACATTCGTGTAACTATTTGGTGCGGCTGAGCCTCTTGCTTGGTTTTCCACCGTTAACTCTCGCGATAGGGAAGAGGAACGCTTAAGATATTGTTACTGTAGTTAGCGGCACGGCAAGGATTTTGAAAGGTGCTGTATTTATTAAAAATTCTGCCGGGATTCAACTATTTTCTGTCAACGTGCATCTTTTGCGCTTAAATGCGGTTCCCCTTGTTGCCTAGAACTGTTTGTTCTTGACGCCTTTCAGTTGACGTCATGTTGGTGAACAACTCAACTGTGATAAAAAACGCCTGGAGGTCGAACGTGTCTCATCATTTACGCTACACGAGTTTCACGACTCATAATAATAACATTACATTTTGCTTTCCTCACAACGCCGTGTTTCTTTTTGAAGATCCTAGCAAGTGACATACTTTCTCTAGCGGTAGAATCAAGAGCTATCACAAGTCTCACAGGATCTTTCCTGCTACACAAAGAAGCACTTTGCACAAAGCGCTTTTTTTACTCACGCAGTCTAAGATAATGAACTTGCCGCTGGCACAAGTAACAAGGATTATCGACTGCTGCTTGCACAGGAATTTGCTAATTACTTGAACTAAGTAATTGCAATTCCATTAGCGTCTTTCTCTTGCTGGTGAAGGAGACTTTGCTTCAGTCACGCTTCATCGGGCATCGAAACCATCGTGAGCGAACCCAAAAATTACCTTATTGTGAATAACAGGGCCTCTATTTGCGTGTTCCAATTTTGGTCACGCTTGGCTGCATTTAAGACCATCAGTGTGTTCGCTCTGTGACATTATCTGTGCTGAACACACGTGTGTGTGTGTGTGTATGTGTGTGTGTTTTGTTGTGGGGAGCGGTCAGCGCGCTGGGCTACAAACCCGGCGGCCTGAGTTCGAATCCCGCTCACGGCCAACACCGGTGACTCTTCCCGGGCCTCCACTAGGTCGACTCAGCCTCAAATGAGTACCTAGTGCAATATGTAAACATTGCCACGAGGGAGACAAAGGCGGCCGGGCGCGGTGCTGGTCACCCACCTCCTCATGTGACGTATCGACCTTCATAGGTGCTCGCTAACTGCACTTGACTCTACAGTCTGTTAAGACTATACGGGGGATCTTTGTCTTTGTTTTGTTCCATTTATCTCTGAGAAGACAGCAGGGTTAAACACAACAGTTGGCAACTAAACGCAGGACAATTAAGTACATCACATACGAATCAATTACAGATGCAATTAGAGGCTTGCTTGAACTTGAGTGAACTGCTGCTCAGTCCTGATGTGTTATGGGTTTAACAGCCTCGTCGTTTATAAACGAGATCAACAACAGTCGTTACGTCCATCCATCCATAGTCCTGGCATTGATCCGGGTCGCGAAGGCAACAGGCTTAGCAAAGCAGCCCAAGCGTCCTTTCTCCTTCAAACTTCCCAAGGGATTCCAAGGCGATCCCAGGCCAGCACCCGACCCACTGTCTCCAAGACGGTAGTGCTCTCTGAACTGCTGTTTGGTATCACTTGGTGAGGGGAGGGGACCACAGGACCGGTTCTGAATCGCTGATGTTTTCTGTGATATCTGTGCCTATGAATCAAGCAGCTCGGGTGCATATCTTAGTGTCATGATCACCGTTGCCACTGATCGCCCCGTGACTAGAGTGCGGACGAGTGTCATCATTTATTACCTCTTGCGCTTCCGCCCACCTCGTTTCATATCTCCCCAGACGTCACCTCGTCGTGTCAGATCACACCACGTCTGCGATCCAATCCGTTTACACCACATCTCGCCTCATTGTGTCCCCCCCCCTCCAAACCACGTGATGTTTACGATCTTAGAAGGGGGGAATTTGCGCAATCCCCGGTCACCCTCACCTGACCCCTTGTCACCCAGGGTGACCCCTCGTACGCACCTAGCCTGTCACGTGCGAGGCTTTGGCTCCACACATTTATAGAGCGCTGCAGGAAAAGATAGAGGGTGGGGAGGGGGGTGGGTGGGAGGGCATCCGTCGGATCAGCTGGTGCCAACCCACCAGACGTTGCATTCTCTGGATAATTAATGACTGCTTTTTAGTTGTGGGAGGAAACTGGAGGACGTGGAGGAAACCCATGCTGAACAGCGGGAGAACATACAAACTCCAAAGAGGAATGGAACCGTCTCTGGCAGGACTTCCTTTCTGCGAGGCCCAGATTTTACAACTGCATCGCCCCCCTGGCAAGATAACATGTTACTAGACAACACTTTTTCGCTTGTCCAGTACGCTCGTATGTTTATTTTTGGTAATTTCTTCATCAGCGTCCCCAATATCAATCCCACGTGAATACATTCCGGGTTATTAATTCAAAGATTCGTGACCTTCTTAACAATAAAAAGGCAACTTTAATTTCCCTTGGGAACATGTTTAATTACGCGGATGACCAATATCATTTTTATAATATTCTTGCGGATTAGGTTTCGGTGCTATTTAATGACCTTTGCCAGTACAGTTTAGAAGGTAATTTTAATACTTAACTAACACAGTCCTCACGTGCAGCTGTCAGTTCGAAACGTAATCACAGTTCGATGATTGCTTCCAAAAGCTGCTCTTTCGAGATAGCCGCGTCGATCGCGCCTGCTCTCTCCATCGCGACGATTCGCCTCCCACATTGGACGCATCCTGGGGGGTTCTTATAAAACTTTTATTTAAAAATGAAATCTGACTGTGACTTAATACGGTGAGTTATGGAGCAGTGATTACTATGTAATATACCGGTATCATTTGGGAGGCCCTTCACTGTGCTTGTCAGGAGCAGATGGTAAACTATGTCTTGATGTGGGTTTTCACGGCTCGATGTTTGAGAATTGCTCTAAAGAGCCGCTATCATCGGCATGATTGTGTCGAGCTGTCGGCATGATTGTGTCGAGCTATCTCGAAAGAGCATCCCCAAACAGAAAGGTAGAGAAAACGAGTTTCTCTGAGGCCGCCTTGTAGCAAGGCGGAGCGATCGCTCTCTCTGGAACTCAGTACATGCCTATTTAAGATGAACACACGAAACAAAAGTGGGTTCTTATTTTATTTATTGCGCTGGTGTTCTTCTGAGTGCTGAAAATAGTTGCGATATTTCGATGCTGCGGGACTCGATAACCGATTAAAAAGGAGCTTTGCATTTTCGCGTTTCTGATGTCGCAGCTATTTAACGGCGTGGAAAAAATAAAATAATATTCGCAATATTTCGCTCTCGGTTTGTAACATTTCTCGCGTTTGGCAGCGGTTGGTCACGTGTGAGTGACCACAGCTCTCACATACTCAGCCAAGTGACTGATACAGTTTAATTAAGGTGCAGTTGCTGCAATAACCTTGAACTTTTTATGCTCCGTTGCGGAAACTTTCCACCGTATTTCTTTCCGCTCATGTCATCGTCGCGGTAAAAGGACGTGACATTTGAGAGACCTGTTAATGCGACTGATTAAAAACACACAATACCTGGTGATTTGTAATAAATATATTGAATTATGCCACATATGGTTAGGCTCAAATCACCGCAATAATGTAACAATGTTCTTTAACAGAAGCCTACAGTAATCAGTTTCAAAGGTCAGTCAGTATCAGTACCCGCTTAATACTGTATAGGGCCGCGGAGGGCCAGAGCGTATCTCCTGCAGGCATAGGGCGCCAGGCGGGGCTATCCCCAGGATGTGACGGCTGTATATCGCAGGGCACTTTTTTGTGGGGCAATCTACTCAGCAGGATTATTAACCTAGACAACAGCGTGTCTTTGAACTATGGGCGGAAACCGGAGTACCCGGCGTAAACCCACGCGGACGCGGGGAGAGAGAGAGAGAACTCGCAAACTCTACACAGAGAGGTGCCCGAGCTGGGAACCGAACCCGGGACCTTCTTACTATGAGACAGCCGCTCCATTCACTGCGCCACCAGACCTTCATTGAAAGGAAACTTCTAATTAATTAAGATAATAAACCGCTTGTGTAATTAGAGTCCTGTGAGCATTCCACATCATAGACGAGAGCGCTATTTATTTAAGCGCCGTAACTCTTTACTGCTTCAACTTGAATGAGTCTCAGTCGGCCAACTGTGATCGCTTAAACGCATGCTGGCAAGTGCCTTGACACTATGGTCAATAGGCAGCAGAGTGTCAGTCAGCTTCTATCCAAACTGGAAAGAACCGTTGAGATACGTAGCTCTTCTTTAATAGTTGTCCAGCGAGGAGGGATAAGCAAGTTACATATCAAGCCACCAGGCGCAAGATAGTCAGAACCATCGACCTCGGTGGCAATCTTCAGAAATTAAATGAATTGTCGCAATGTGAAGTCGTGAGCGATTCAACGTCAGAGTCCGTTGTTTTTATGGACATTGGCATCTCCTTTCTCCTGCGTCGTTTGTGTCGTATTGTGTGCGCTACTGACATTGATGTAACAATGCACGGATGTAGGTTTATACCGCTCAATGTCTGAGAATTGCTCTGCGTAGATATTTTTTTAAAGGACACCCGTCTCGCCCTCTCGCGACGTTTTGTATCCCAGGTTGGAAGGCATGATGATGCCTTCCACGTGGGAGGCGAAACTTTTGAAGGAGAGAAAAGGAATCTTGACAGGGCTCTCCCTGAATAACAGCTATTCCCGTAAGCTTGGCATAAAATAAGAGGATACCAGTATATTCATCCGGCGATGGACTGGCGTCCCGTCGTCGGGTGTATTCCTGCCTTACGCCCTGTGTTTCCGGGATAGGCTCCGGCTCACCGTGACCATATATAGGATTAAGCGGTTTCAGATAATGAGATGAGATGAGAGTATATTCATCACAGATATAGGGTGCAACTTATTTTCACACGCACGTATTCATGTGTGTGTCGTGAACATAAGAATTTAGTTTTATCGGTGAATCCATGCTTTATTTTCGATGCAAACCAACGATGCTGCTAATTTGCAGCCCTCTAGGAACTCACTGCTGGATTGAAGCCTTCCCCGTGCCGTGTTCGTCTCTGAAGAGGTGACGAATGTCCACACTTAGGGCATGAACCCTTCAAGTTTACTAAGAGTAACGCGCTCATTTGCACTGCTCGGTTGACAGACACACGAGGTGGAATTTAATAAATCTGCTCATTGCTTGTCAACTGCCATGCCGGGACATGAGATTGGTGACGTCTCTAATGAAATTCCATTGTGCTAAGCATTAAACTACGGCAGAATCCCGGGTATGTGTACTTTCAAGTACAATACACTTGAGCGATGGGCAGTACGGTGGTGGAGTGAATAGCACCTCTGCGTCACAGCAAAAATGATCTGGGTTCGATTCTCGTCTCAGGTGCTTTTTTTTTCGGAGTTTGCATGTTCTCCCATTGTCCTGCCTAAGTTCATTTGGCCTGCTGACTTAATAGCTCCCGGTGCTCTGCTATGACTTGGCCTCCCATTCTGGGTATGGCCCAGCTGTGCGCCCTGTGTCTGCCAGGATAAGCTCTGGCTCACCGAGCCCTAGTACAGGAATAAGTGGGTTTCGAAAGTGAGTGAATACACTTGAGAGGCATTCGTATATACCCACGTTTCATGTAAACAGCACGCATGCACAGCGGGTTACAACCCCTCCAGCATTGCAATAACCTTCACAAGTCTCTAGTGGTACAGTGTCAAACACATGGTAATTGATGTAACGTATTATATAACGGGAATGTTGGGGGAGCTCTGGTGCAGCAGTTCGTAGACCATGCTATGAGTGAAGCACGTCGACCCAGTTTGATTTCCGGCCTTGGCTAACGTCGGTGGCGATTACTTTGAACCTGGGTCCCTCCTTCACCAAATGGATATGATTGTGGTTTTTGTTTCTGTTTAAGTGGCTGGTATCCAGGTTAACCCTGCGTGACACTGGTTGATCCCCCTCTCCCCCCATAATGGTATTGGGGCCGAATTGTACCAGCTAGACGCTCCTCCTGATGCCTCCCTCCAGACCGTTTCACCAAGGGAGTCCCGAGCAGGAGTGCTGGACTCCAGATGACATAGCTCTGGGGTGCATTGGAACACGCAAACCCTTACAGAACAATAAGATTACGATCCATTGGGAGGACAGATATGAACAGAAAACCCCCATAACCTACAACGTTCGGGGAGGCTCTCATCCAGCAGTGGATTGACGAAGGAGTATTATTACGTTTGTACTGATGTTGGCTTTCATGGCTCTATGCATGATGTTTGCTTTCCAAAGCTGTTCTTTCGGGACAGCCGCGTCGAGCGCTCCTCCCCTCTCCTTCGCGACGTTTCACCTAACACGTTGGAGACATCTGCAGGCGTTAGTCTGAATATTAAATAATTACATTATTATTAGCATGGCATGATAGCCATAGATGTCACTGGTAAGGTGTATTGAAATACCACGAATAATATCTAACCCTGTTATAAATATTTATCTCTGTATCAATTCTAGACTATGAACAAACCAAAAATCAGATTCATTCCATCAACAGATAGCTCACATGAAAGGCAACCTGTACAATGGATCCCCAATGTATCTCATAATTTCACCGAATTTATGTTTGAAAGGACAAACCTTTAATTTCAACGCGCCATTTAAGCCGATGATTACACTTGAAAAATCAAAGATCTTTGTAGAACGCGATTAATCAAATTACGAAACGTGGGGTGACATCTGCAGTTAATGCAGCCGGGTTCTGGCGTGACCACCGCTCCGGACATGTCACGTTAATCTAGAGCCCTTTGTCAACCCAACTGCCGCATTACAGCCCTTCCCATGCTGTCTCAATCACGAACCTTTCACCGCAGTTCATCACGCCGATGTGTGCGGCTTAGTGACTGGCAGGTCCGTGGCGCAGTGCACACGCGCACCGCTCAACGCGAATGCTCGCCGTGGTCCTCGATCACACGCGGACAGGACTCACAGCGCGGTGTGCTGAATTATTTCGGCGACGCTCCGGTAATAGAGCAGGGGGATTGCTGGAGAGACCGCGTGTCACTCTAACAAGAGAGGGCCGCGTTTTCAATCGCAAAAAAATGATCCCCTCATTTGCATATTATAGCCATGCATTTAAATACTGACAATCATTAAAGGATGGCTAAACCATGCAAACATGGATGTCATGAAGCATAGACTTAAAATAGCAACCGTTAACATCGCCTTCAATAGCGTTTGCTCAAGATACGCTGCATACATTTTCCACCGGTGTACCTCTAATAACTGTTTCTGTTTCCATGAGTAAACTCCGGAGTGTTTCTTCCCTCTCCTGCACAACGTTTCGCCTCTCACGTTCGTGGTCATCATCATCTCATGGAAGCATCATTATCAGCTCCAATGTGGGAGGCGACACGCCGCGAATGAGCGAGTGCCAGCGGTGGCGACCGTAATGAGTTGTACATATGCATGGTCGCACATTAAAATGCTGTCCTGTCAGCATGGACACCGCCACCCTTGCGGAAGCGTTCCTCGGCGTGAGTGACACATGACAGAGGGCTGTGGAGATTTGATGCGGCTCCGTGTGTTGGGACTGGGTGTGTTTGAAGGTGCTGTGTGTGCAGAGTGAAAAAAATATCATCCTTTCGAGAGAAGACACGTGCCGAATCGAGTCCTTGTGGTGGAAAAAGAGTAACGAGTGTGGGCGGACCAGGAGCGGTGCATGCGGAGCGCGAGGGGAATTCACAAACAGACGCACAACGCAGAACTTTACCATGAGAATCACCTCCTCCTCCTCGCCACGTGGGCACTCACGCGTGCGGAGTTCACCCGCTGTCTGACATCTCGCTGGCCTGGGCGCCGGCCCGCAGTCTCTCGTACGATCGGCGGCCGTATCGCTGGGTGTAGAGAGGGACGGTGCGGGTTGGCGCCGGCTACACGAGCCTATTGTTAAGCCACTGCTGGTTGCAGACCTTGCTATACTGCGTCTCACGCACACTGCACGACGCTGGTCATTGCAGGTTGGAGCAGCCAGGGGTTAGGGACTGGTTCGGAAGTCACGTATCTGGGTTCAGAGCAGAACACCCCCTACTGTACCACTTAATTACCGTTTTCCCTCTTGCGTTACGCATATCGTCGCTATAACTAGTGTGTGAATTGTTTACAACGTGTGTTCTGATATTTACGTGACTTCCATCCGAAATGTTGGATTATGGGCTTTGCTTTTCTATTGATGCAAATCCTTTACCTTAATCTGGTCAGCTTCATTAACGCTCACAAAATCCTGGCTATAAATGTTTGTTCGCTCATTGGAGAGGGAATTACCAAGCACGGGCTAGAAATGTAGCAAGTGCGTTGTTTGGTGAAGACTAACGTTTCGGAGTACAATTCAGCAGTCAAGACTCAGCATCCCAACTGCGCATAGACGCAGAAGCGACGCATCTGTTCATACTGGAAGCTGGCCCCAGCCTTGTCTACAAATTTACCCCAATTTTGAGTCTCACCGTTCGCAGTGGCCTCACCTTGTGGGAGACCCAAGCATATGAAACGAACATTGCTTCTTTCGTTTTCTTTTAATATTTCACGAGAACAACAGCTTTGGTAATCAAAAAAATGGCTCCCTCTTACCTCCGGGAAAATTTCCATCCCGCTGCAGATCTGCTTACGCTGCATTTCCCTCTTGCAATCATGTTGAGACCACATGCGTTTAATTGCATAATTGATGGTTTACAGAAAACGTTTTTTTGCAAATCCCCCTCCTCCAAAAAAAACCTCTTCCGGCTTCGTTGTCTGTCGTTTAAGATCGTATGTCGACACACCCGAAACAAATCGTTAATCATTATCAGCCTTAATGTATTTATGTGAATGGCACGCACTGTGGAGGCAAAGGTAATATGATTTAGATTTTTGAATTTGTCATGCGTCAGAGAGCGCTGCTAGGCAGCAACAAATGTAATTTTCCTTACCAGGCCTTTGCATTTTTCATGATCGTGCAAAAAAAACATTGTAAAAGAGGTGTGTGCAGATAATATTCCGTTCACATTGGGATTATATCGGACACGTTAAGGTTTTGCCAATCATAGTCATTATTTCCACAATCATTCAAAGCTGTGGGTCTGTGTTGTACTTTCATTTTTAAGGTATTCAATATATAAATTGCCCGGCGATGGACCGGCGTCCCGTCGTCGGGTGTATTCCTGCCTTACGCCCTATGTTTCCGGGATAGGCTCCGGCTTCACCGTGACCCTATATAGGATAAAGCGGTTTCAGATAATGAGATGAGATGAGAATATATAAATCTGTTAATACGACCGATTAGTCTAACAGCCCAGACAACAAAGCAAATTAAGGTGAATCGTGAGGTTATTTAAGTAACAATAATTATTATTGCGTTTATAGGGCGCTTTTCACCCTAGGATCAGAAAGCGTTTCACAGAGGCGCGGAGAGAACGGCGCGTCAGTAACAACGAATTAAGCCTCGGTCTCGAAATTAATTTGTGAAAGCTTCTGCACCAAGGAGAGAGGAACATGATTTCAATATCCAGCACGTGTACGTCATAGTCCTATCAACTATTTTCTAATAACTTGGTCATGGATGTATAAAGGGATGGGTTGGATTTTCATGAGGGCGGCACGGCGGTGGAGCAAATATTGCGGCTGCCTCACAGCAAGAAGGTTTTCAGATTCAATTCCTGGCTCAGGCGCCTTCCTGTCTGGTATTTTCAAGCGGATGCTCGTCAGATACCCTGTTTTCCTCCCACGGTTCAAAGTCATGTTGCTGTCAAGATGAATTGGCCTGTTGACTAAATTGCTCCCGATGCCTTGTGATGGAGTGGCGTCCCATTCATGGTATTGCCCTGGCTTGCACTTTGTGTCTTCCAGGACAGGCTTGGGCCCATTATGACCCTTCACAGGATAACGATGATGGAATTTTATAGTGCATTCAGCCTTTCGTTATTGATAAACTTAAAGTACCGCAATATATATGCAACATAACGTACCGGAGAGCATTTAAAGATGGGTCCTCGGTGAGACTAAGGAAGGAGACAGCAGGAATTGGGGAGATTGATGTCGCACATTCCTGGTTAAAGTGCTGAATTACCGCACACGATTCCAGAAACATCTGCGCGCTTTCAAACAGCACGTTGACAATGTTTTACTCGGAAGGGGGAAAACATTGCGACTAATCGGCGCAGGCTCGAGGGAACGTATTTATTGCGTTGTAAGTTTGTGAAATGGGAACATGTGAATTGTGACCCGTTTGTTGCTTGCAAGGCTGCAATGTCAGCCTCACAGCATCGAAGACAAAATAGACTGCATTGCATCTTAATGACACGATTCACGCCATTGCCATTGAAAGAGAGACTAAATTAATCAGTTCAAGTTGCGCAGATCGAGCATCGCCAATCCTATTCAAGGAGGAAATTGGAATAGATCGCGGGCCAGCCAATTAAGCCATAAGTGGCACAGCGTCATAGTTCACCGATTGCAAAGTTGCACGGATGATTCGTCTCGAGAGCGCAGAGACTCCACGAGGCGCGTTGGAATCTGAGAACGATGCTCGTCACGTCTGCGGTCGGGAGGTACGGAACGAAACGTCGTTCAAAGCGAGAACGACTAAGAGGTACGAGGAAACCGCAGAGAGGTGGAGGAGGGGGAGGAGGAGGAGGGGGGAGAAGACAATCTCGCGGTTAGCCAGTGCCAATATTTGCCAGATACTCATCTCATCTCATTGTCTGAAACCGCTTAATCCTATATAGGGTCACGGTGAGCCGGAGCCTATCCCGGA
>JAZEWT010000010.1:20699862-20721354 GCA_036362905.1 Mordacia mordax
GCCGAGAGATTCGAACCCGGGACCTTCTTGCTGTGAGGCGTCAGCGCTAACCACTGGGCCACCGCGCCGCCCCATTTTGCCAGATACTGTGTCCTATATATTATGATATCGGCCGTTTAATTAATGAGTGGTTTTTTTTTGGTCATGGGAGCAAACCGGAAAACTCGGAGGAAACCCACACAGAACAAGGGGAGAAGCCACAAACTCCGCACAGAAAGGCGCACGAGGTGTGACTCGAACTGCCGCGGGCAGGACATTCTGTGGGGCGCAGATGTTATCGCCCTCGTTCTGAAGAGCTGCCCTTTCGTCAGGGTTCAGAAACCTGATGATGCCTCTAACGTGGGAGGCGAAACGTCGCAAAACAAAGAGGAGGAGCACTCTACAGGGCTAACCCGATAGACCAGCTTTTACGAACAACGTACAATCACACCTCTTCTAAGACATCTAGCCAGCGTGAATGAATAAGGCCAATAAACCTTTCCGGAGAGCTTTTTTCTAGTGTGGAAGCCCTTCCACCAGCAGCGGCGTGAGCGAGCGATTGCAGGGCTGCACCTTTGCCATTTGTCTTAGCATTACAGTGAACGGCGCTCCCCATGGGGGTCGTGTCAGGTGTGACCCAAATAGGAGCTGCCGTGTTTTGCTCAATCACACGCTGAGCGCTTCCTCGCAACAAAACGACGCAGCCAGCCTGTGCCGGGACACGGTCGAGGTGGTGTGGTCGGGCACAGCGCTGAGACCGCGTTGTTTGAACAGAGCGTGTGGGTTGTTGAGTCGAGATTCGAACAGAGAGTGGGATTCGAGATTTGCTGAACATCGTGGACTTTTAAGTTGTGGTCACTGGTGTAAAAAGCACGGATGTTTTTAAATGTGATATTGGATATACGAATTGGTCACGCAGTGTTTGGGAGAGTGTTTACACAAAGCACATGTTTTGGAATGAATGCCCTTCCATTGGAGATTCGATCAGCTGAGTCCATGGGCATCTTCAAATCTCAAGACTCACTTGTTCCATAAGGCTTTCAAGCCCTCTGGCTAGAACTCTCTGCAGCTCTGTGCAGCGCTTTGTGACCCTAGGGTGAAAAGCGTTCTCTGTAAATGCAATAATTATTATTGTGCGCGAGTGCAGGAGGTGTTGTATATGATATATATATTGTTCATCTGTACAGACCTTGCTAGATCGGTATGTTTGACCAGTTTGTATTTTATGGTGATATACTATAATGCAGTCGACCCCTACCTTCGAGCTGTTTCGCTCACAACTACCGCATACCATCACATCTTGGGAGTTAATGAGTTGATTGCTGCGTTGCTTCATTAGGATAATGATGTAATCTCGCTAAACGCATTTTAAGCACAATTGTAAATAAGCCGAACTGCGTGCTGCTTGCATAAAAGCTACCCTAGAGCACTGCATTTGCCTTACAAAGCAATTGCCTGGGCAGTGCAGTAGCGGCATTGATCACCAAACATTCCCTTAACGTTAACTGCAGGAAATAAATACGCAGTGCAGAAAACCCATTCTGAATGTGTTAATTTTTGAATGAGATTTCCAATGAATACAATTTCCGGAGTCGTAATTTAACACCGAATTTTTGCAGGCATTTGACCAAACCCCTATAATTCCAGTGAGTGAATATCACTCTACGCTATATAGTATTATATCGAACATGCATATACATGATGATTGCTTCGAAAAGCCGCTCTCTCGGGATAGCCGCCTCGATCGCTCCCTCTCTCGCAGTTCATTGCATGGAGAGAGAGAAAGAGAGAGGGAGCGATCGATTCGGCTGCCCCAAGAGAGCAGCTTTTCGAAGCAATCATCATGCATTGAGCCATGTGAGTTGTATGTGTGTGTGTTTGTCTCTCTGGTCTGTCTTCAAACAGGATAAATATTTCGTCTTTTACGAAACCTTTCCGTGGTGAGGAACTCTCGTAGGGATGTGGTGAACCATAGACAAGCAGGACAGCAAGCGGGACGCGATGAGCCGCACCATCTATTGCCCAAGCTTTGCTGTCCTCTTTATATTTGGTTGTTATTGGCTGTTTTATGAATGATTAGATAGAGAGCCATTGCTTTGACTATAATAGGTAACTTCCTTGCATGTGTTTTGCGTAGCGCTGATATGTCTCATCTCATCTCATTATCTGAAACCGCTTAATCCTATATAGGGTCACGGTGAGCCGGAGCCTATCCCGGAAACACAGGGCGTAAGGCAGGAATACACCCGACGACGGGACGCCAGTCCATCGCCGGGCAATGCGGGACAATTTTAGTCTGTGAGCCAATCAACCTATCCAGGAGCATGCTTTTGGACTGTGGGAGGAAACCGGAGTACCCGGCGAAAACCCACGCGGACACGGGGAGAGCATGCAAACTCCACACAGAAAGGCACCCGAGCCGAGAGATTCGAACCCGGGACCTTCTTGCTGTGAGGCGTCAGCGCTAACCACTGGGCCACCGCGCCGCCCAGCGCTGATATGTGCTTAACGTATACTTGACACATTCATACTTCAGAGCAGTTTGTCTACTGTTTGAATTCCTTTTAATGTCGTGCTTTGCCCACGCGTTATTCGACCATACGTCGTCACCTTGCAAGGACAGTGTGGGTCGGTGGAGGCGTCGGCCCAGGACCCGTCCAATTTCTCGCTCGCTAATGACGTGAGCTGTGCCCGGTAATCGAATTCATCTTGCCGGCTGTACCTGCAAACCGGGATGCCGGCGTGTCACGCGTGTTTGCTCGCAGCTGTTGTATTGAACAATAGCCCGGTGACATTGACAAGCGGTGAGACAGATGCAGGTGTCACGCCGTGTCTCTGCTCGCTGAAGGACCTGGAGTTCTCGGCGACGTTCAGTGTTCACGATGCAGCGAGGAGCGCGCATGATAGAGACAGACGTGTTTTATTATTTCAGAAAGTACGCGGTGAGCTTGCAAGCTCTAGATGGGGGGCGGGGGGGGGGGTCTTGCCTCTAACACTGGCTCCCATCTTTAACACTGGCTCCTGTTTCAAACACTGGCTCCTGTCTCTCACATTGGCTCCTATCTTTAACACTGGCTCCTGTCTCTAACAGTGGCTCATATCTTTAACACTGGCTCCTGTCTCTAATACTGGCTCCCGTCTCTAAGACGGGCTCCTATTTCTAACATTAGAAATGTGTTTGTCATTACAGCAGAAAGTGCCTAGTGAGCTTGCAAGCTCTAGATGCGGGATTCCTACGACACAACAAACGTTCGGACTGACACCAACGCAGTAAAATCAAACGGTACACAAACAAACGCACAGCGACAAATTGTGCGAAGATGAAGAGCCTACGCGCATCGCGTACACACACATAAATAAAAATCCACACGCGTCCAAGGACTTGTCCTGTCGCTCGAGCAGAAAGCCCTAGTCGTGTGTCAGACAGCTTGCCGGAGGACAGCACCAAACAGCATCCTAGTGCGGGCTGCTGTGCGCTCCCCCCCTTGTCGCTTTGTGTTCCAGGCACATTCAATGGCATGCTTGGGGACACGCGACTTGACACGTGCTTCCCGAGCAGTTGTTCTGCCCAGGATGTATCCCGAGGTTCAGAGCCAATATTTGCTCGCGTTCACATTAGCGGTTGAGATCAAGGGGAGTCAATTGATGGTTTTTTTCTCTCTCTCTCTCTCTCCATTGGGTGTTGCTGCTCTCCGCGATGGGGGGGTTACTTCGTCTCGAGTGAGCGCGGTTTACACGCGGCTACCGGGAGCCGTCTTGCCTTGTGGTCGCAAACGGGGTACATCATCGTATAATAATAATAATAAATAAAAATAAAGCGCCTTTCACGCAAATGTCCCAAAGTGTTGTACGAATTATATATATTAATACAAAAACAGCACGCAGGCTGACGAGAAACAATGCAAATGACAAAACCCCATAACTACTAGTGATTACATGAGAAAAAATAAAATCCCAACCAAGAAAGTTTTTTGTTTGCTACATGCACACGTGTACACGTGTGGCCGTCTTGTCAGTTCACTGCAGGATCAGGGCCTCCGCACGCCTTGAAGGTCGTGGGGATTAATTCGACATACTTCACCACGCTGGGCATTGTGTGTTAGTGAAGTGGGTGAATCAAGAGAACACTCTAACAATTACGTCTTCCTGCCATGTTCTCTGCTGTTCACCATGCAGTGTTGCCCCCGCAGCCGTTTATAATGGCCACTCTCAACCGTTGGGTCGTGACCCATCAGTGGAGCGCGAGCGCCACCTAGTGGTCCGTGGAGACCCAGACCAGAGTGGGCCAAGTAGGCCTTGAGGTGCAAAAGGTCTGAGAACCCTTGGACTACAACAGCCCTCCGGGCACGCTCCCAGCTCGACACTTGCTTAGCTTGCGGGATCTGACGATGTCAAGTGCATTCAGCGTGATGTGCCAATGGGCTGTTCGCATGGGACCTCGCATTAATCCGGTGCGGGCATACTCCGTTAGGTCTGTTCTGTAAATGGAGATGCTAATCCATTCAGAAAAAAAAATATGACGGTGCCGCCAGCATGGTTCACGATACGACGCGAAAAGGAGAGCAGGGATACGTGACACGGCTATCTCGAAAGCACAGCTTTAGAGAGCAATTCTCAAACCGAGCCCTGACAGTCTACAATCGTTACAATTCAAATAGCTTCATCCTGGGCGAGACGACATTAGGGAAAGAGGTCTTGTTGTCATAGACTTTCAACCTCTCGTCTTAACTAAATTACTCCCGGTGCCCTGTGATGATGTAACTTGCTTATTCTTCCCTGCTGGACAGCTTTTAACAATAACTACACAGCTGAAAGGTTCATTGCAGCTTTAAAAAAAATTCAAAATTAGAGAAAACGATTTTCAAATTTTCAAAATGTCGTAGCATGCTTTAGAATGATTAGCCATTACATTATATATTATAATGTATTAATATTTTTATGTTTCCATTGTACTCTACCCAATGTTATATTTTGTGCTTCTGGGATCTCATGATTAGATTGGGCTCATCATGAGCGTGACCTCATGATGAGCCCAATCTAGAGCAAAATGCTGTCCTGCAATTGGCCCCAGTCCCATGAGGATGTCCTGGCTCATTGAGCCGTAATGTCCAGATCACGCCTGGATTGGAAATTGGGACAGAAACTTAAACGTGTCCCGGCGATGGACCGGCGTCCCGTCGTCGGGTGTATTCCTGCCTTACGCCCTATGTTTCCGGGATAGGCTCCGGCTTCACCATGACCCTATATAGGATTAAGCGGTTTCAGATAATGAGATGAGATGAGACTTAAACGTGTGACCAGCAGGTGCTCGTACACAAGGCATGTGCAGCCAATCTACACCTGTGTAGGTGTGCACAATTAATGACTCGTATACGGCCAGCGTAACAATGGAGGCTGCAGATAAGACAGCTGTGTTTGATTATTGGTCGGGCAGAGACGGCGTTCGTTGCAGTTTAACGACGCCGAAGACCAGTTCATGTTTCACCTGGATGAACGCGAAGTCTCACTGAGATGCTGACAATTGCTCTAGAGTCATAGGTTGTAAAAAAAAACAAAGTATTGATTTTCAGATGGTACGTTATGTCTTATTCTTTTAAATCGCAGCATCATGCGGGATGCTCACGGTTTGAAGAGGTTTCTATCCTCTCGGGTTCCAATCTCGGATCGGGTGCCTTGCTGTGTGAAGTTTGCATGTTTTCTCCCCATGTCCGCGTGGGTTTTCGCCGGGCACTCCGATTTCCTCCCACAGTACAAAAAAACATGCTGCTGCATACGTTAATTGGCTTGCAAGCTAAATTACCCGCAGTGCCCGGTGATGGACTGGCGTGCCATCGTGGGTATATCCTTGCCTCGCGTCCTGTGTCTGCCGGGATAGGCTCTGGCTCACTGCTACCCTGTACAGGACTAAGCGGTTTTGACAATGAGACGAGTGGAGATTTTGGAAAAAGGAAAAAATTTAAATAATTTGTTAGCTGGCACCATCCCAGAATGTGAACAGATAATCCTTAGGGTCGGCTACATCTATATCTTTCTCCTGCTCGAAGTTAGTCTCCCCAGAGTGTCAATCACAGGGGGTGTTGTTTGACTGACCTTTACCCCACTGTTCGGTGCGATTTCGTGATTGAAAGGCTCCAGCCACCATTGTAGTGATCATCCGCCACGGATAATAGCCGTGGCCAGGAATCGAATTCAGGTTTTCAGGGTCACAATGCAGTGTACGAACGACTGCGCTACCACTCCATCTTCCATCTGTACCAACAAAGCATTCACATTTGACAATGGAGCTTGATTAGCTAACAAGCGCACTTCATGCAACATGGAGGCACGATTTTCAGTCGCGTAAAAAAATAGGAATTGAATTGAAATGCTGCCGAAAACAGGTCACAGTAAGATCATCTCGCCTTCGCCTTATTTTACATCAGTGCATTACGTACACGTGGATATTGTTCTTTGGATCGCGACAGCGCTTGTAAACTGAATTATACCCTCGTATTTTGCGTTTTGCACATATACCTTAATGTCATTCTGAGCAATTCCACTGGATCCTCCTGTGGAAACGCTGTGATTTATCATGGGTTATTAGTTTGAATGTCTTTACAGAATATGGCTTAGGAGAGGTCATTTATAGTGAGCGAATGAGCCCAACATTAATCGGGTGGGAAGCTCTCGTCATTTGGCTGAATATATTTCACAGAGAAATTTAATTTTGAGCCACACATCTCTGGGAAAGGGCGGCACGGTGGCCCAGTGGATAGCGCTGTCTCCTCACAGCAAGAAGGTCCCGGGTTCGAATCTCGGCTCGGGTGACTTTCTGTGCGGAGTTTGCATGTTCTCCTCGTGTCCGCATGAGTTTTTGCCAGGCACTCCGGTTTCCTCCCACAGTCCAAAAACATGCTGCTGCATAGGTTAATTGGCTTGCAGACTAAATTGCCCTCAGTGCCCGGTGATGGACTGGCGTCTCATCGTGGGTGTATCCCTGCCTTGTGCCCTGTGTCTGCCGGGATAGGCTCCGGCTCACCGCGACCCTGTACAGGACTAAGCGGTTTCTGACGATGAGATGAGACATCACTGGGAAACTCATTGTGTTTTGCTGTTTCATTCCAGAAAATCCTAACTATTTATCGCACTGGCTTCGCGTGATCATGACAACAAGATGATCTAATTACCTATTTCAAATTCCTTTGCGCAAATCTTTAATATCCGAAAACGTGCAGAACATTTTGGGATAACTGAGATGAAGTATTTGTCTGCTTTATTGTGTCCCTTTATGCGTACTTCCTGCAACGGATACGATTGATGTGATAAGATTACAACGAATGGGGCATCCAGGTCAACCACGATTGATCTTAAGAAAGTCTGTCAGGAGGACTCGACTGAGGATTATCGTTTGTGTTGCGCGTACCGGATGAAACCAGAGTGCTTGGTGAAATTCCGTGAAAATTTGAAAATATCAAAATGCAATTCAGATGCAGTGTTGCGTGTTTGTTTAGGCCATTTAGAAATGCCAGAGAAACACGTTTGTGTGTAGTCTCAGGACTTGCGTTACACGCGATGACCTTTGCGATAGCCTGCGGTCGCCAATTTCAAATCTCTGCTGACCGCTATATGGCGATGATGCGATCCGCTCGGAGCAGAGAGAACAGCCCTACCGGTGATTGGCAATGATCCTCTGCAGTGTTGACGCGTGAAACAGCCAGGCCGATAGTTAAATGCGTAAAAAATAATGGGTAAAGACATTCAATAAGTACAAGATACTTTGTAAGCCATACAGTGAGCGGGTTGTCATGTCACAAAGGCTGTCAAGCAATGAGAGGCCAGGAAAGTATTAGTGACCTAATACATGCCTAGCTGTATTATATATAGATGCAATAATGCATACGTTTACAAATGCATTTGTTGAAGGGGAAGATATTTTGTACAAAAGTGAAATGAAGCTGGAGTCAACTGGAAACATAGGGGAAGGAATCGCAAATGTGTACAGGTAGGCCAAACACCTACTTTCTGTACTCTAACGTCAGGTGGGTGACACTCACACACTTGGGGTCACCACCTCTGCAAGGTGGCATGATTTTCCTGTCCTCAGCACCCTAATGATTGACGAGGCACCTCTGCCCCAGACCAGGGCTCTTTAGCTATATTTCACAGTGGTTCACATCGTGAAATCGGCCTCGGCGGGTGGACGACCCATACGGACGTCGTGACATCACGTGGTGTCATGACGTGTGCACGGGGAGCGGTGGCGTAGTGGTTAGCGCATTGCACTACGAACCCGGTAACCAAAGTTGCATTCCCGCTCATGGCCAACAACAGTGACGTTTTCTCAACCAGTCCTGGCCCTCCCCTAGGTCGACTCTGCCTCAAATCAGGCCTGGCACGGTGTGTAAACATCACCCCTCGGGAGACAAAGGCGAGCCGGACGTGGTTATGGCCATCCAATCGCTCATGTGCCGTGCTGGCCTTCATAAATGCTCGCTAAGAGCACTTGACCCAAAAGCATGTTTAGCATACCGGGGTCTTTTTTTTTTGCATTGTTGCGGATAGCTCTCCATGGCTGTTCTTTCGAAATGAACGCCGAATGATGCCTCCAACGTGCGAGGCGAAACGTCATGAAGGAGAAAGGAGGAACACTCGACACGGCTATCCCAAAGAAACAGCTACGCAGAGCAATTCTCATACATCGGGCCGTGAATGCCTACTGTACCTCAGTGCATGTCCTATTTCTTGTCTTTAGCTCTCATCTCATCTCATTATCTGAAACCGCTTAATCCTATATAGGGTCACGGTAAGCCGGAGCCTATCCCGGAAACACAGGGCGTAAGGCAGGAATACACCCGACGACGGGACGCCAGTCCATCGCCGATCTTTAGCTCTCTCATCCCCATCTCGGGGTTTGTCTCTCGGTCATGTCACTAATCTCCGTCTCGTTACGTCTCGCCGAGCCGTGTCTCACAGTGGGCTCCTCCAAGAGTCCATGCAAGGCACGCCTCTGTCGCAGAGGCCACCGTTGAATGACTCGCCACAGGCGACCTTACCGTGGACAGACGTCTCTGATGAATGGCCGACACGACAACGCTGGAAATTCACCACCACTCCAATCGAGCCTTGCTGTGTGGAGGGGCTGAAGATATTGAGACATCAGAGGATTTGATTTGAAAAAAAAAACCTCATTGTCACAGGGTTAGTATGAGCGGCATATGAGCCGGCCCCTCTGGAGCCAATTACACAGGAAACATACCGTCCAATTCGTGTATCACACACAGCCATTCGCATTGGCTCATCGGCAAATTAATCTCGCTAGGGTTCTGATTTAACAGGTGAGATATATATATTTTAAAACACAATACGTCAGATATATATATAATCTTTTGACACACTGGCTGAAGAATGAATGACGAACATTTTCTTTTTAGAAGGTTTCAATAATTGTTTTGCCAAAAAATGTTTGCTTTCCATCGAGTACGACTCTTTAAAATCAAAATCGTTACCCGGACTATTTGGAACTGTGCTCCATCGTTCTTCTAGTGGAGTAATTGGCTCAAGTATGAACTCTTAATTGATTTGTTATCAACAAGCCTTGAGTTGCCCATAAGCCTTTGTTTTCTGAAAAACAAAACAAGCCCTTGCCTTCCAATATTTAATACCTGTAAAATCGTGGATGTCACACACTCGTGATGCTCACCTGTTTTTCTTTAAAATTAAAGCTGATTCTGATGATTGCTTCCAAAAGCTGCTCTTTCGGGATAGCCGCGTCCAGCTTTTGGAAGCAATCATCATGCATCGAGCCGTGAAAACCCACATCAGTAAAGCTGGTTCCATGTCCTCTGTCTGGTTTAATTAAAAACAATTCACGATTTGGCTACAGGGGTTGTGCTGAAAGGATACAGCACAATAACAAGTGAATTATCACGTAGAAAAGTGCACAGATGGTGCAATATAGAGGACATTAAAATCAAAATGTGTTCAGGCAGAAGGGGGCAGGGGGGAGGGATTTGGACTGACTCACAGCACGGAATCAACACTGCTAAGAGTCTGGGTTCAAATCGGAGCAAATTAAACCAGCATCTCATGTCGATGGTCTACGGCTGATTATACGGTCTCAACCCAGTCAGCGATGACTGCAACTTAGAAAATAATTCGCCATTAAATTTGATCTACACTTACTTTGGCACATTTCTCGCTCTCAGTTTTACATTATTGTCTCCATTTGTCAAGGGATGAGCATCTTTATGGCTGGGTGCTTAAGGTGGAGTTCCTGTGGAGGCGATTAAGGGGACCCAAGAAGTAGGTCTGTGATCTAATCTCTCAGAGGTCATCCTTGAACATAGAGAGCACTGCTTTCTGGAAGACATTCACAATGGAGATGTGTATATCTCGTGACAAGACTGATGAGCTTGGTCTAAATATATATCTCCAAACACGTTCGAAAATACGCATGCTCTGCTTTCCTGAAACGAGTTATAAACGTCCTTTAAAGTCATGCCATCCATTGCATCATACGTAACTGCGTAAGAGATTAATAGACTACCGCTAACAAAAGACTAATGACTGCTTTGACATTAAGGGCTGAGTGAAAATTAAAAAAACCCAACACAGTAATGAATGTGAGTCTTTGCACACTATTAATAACCCAGACGCAAGACGGTTTTACAACCAATAGTATAGCTTGAATGTAACACAAATACGTTGTCCAAGTGTACCTGATGTGGAAGAAACATCGCTTAATTTCAAACCCGCAACGCTGTCGCCTCACAGCAAGAAGGATTGGGTTCGACTTCTGGCTCGGGTGCCTTTTTGTGTGGAGTTTGCGTGTTCTCTCTCCTCGTGTCAGCGTGGGTTTTTGTCGGGTACCCCGGTTTCCTCCCACCGCCCAAAGACACGCTGATGCCTAGGTTAATCCGCCTGCTGAGTGAATTGCTTCCAATGCCCTGCGATGTACTGGCGTCAAATCCTGGGTATAACCCCCACATTGCGCCCTCTGTCTGCTGGGATAGGCTCCGTCTCCCCGAGCCCCTGTACTGGATTAAGCAGATGTTGATGATGATGATGATGCAAAACAAACTGAAATGTATTATTAAGGTCACTGAATAGATGCAGCCTTTCCATTTCTTTCTTGTATCACCACTTGTGGAAAAGGGCCTTTACGAGACGGGGATCTAGAGAGGCTCTTTACAGGATATTTGGTCTACTCTGCCATGCTGGCCAGACGTCCTGGAAGAGGTGAGAGTACCCACACTTTATCCCACCACACACTGCCTGCCGATTGACGACTTGTGGTGCATTCATTTACACTTCTTTGACATAATATGCATACGGATGCGTTCACTTCATAGATTTGTTTTAAAAGATGTGGTACTAAGTTTACACTTGCGTGTTTCGCTGTTGCATGTTTTGCACCTAAGGTTAGATTGTAATCTGGAGACCGGTCATACGTGTATGCATACACTGCTACATGAAGTTTAGTATCGATTATAACTTTACCAGGCTTTGCCAATCTACTAGTTTTTGGAGGCCTCACTACTCTGTCAGTCATTGATTTTTTGAAACGATATTTTACTGTACTCTACCGCACTGCTCTTTGCAGATTGGTGAGGGACACCTGAGCTTATTCTTAGAGCTCAGCAGAGTTGCTGAGCTCTAAGGCTGAGCTCAGCAACCCTGCGTGGAGGAATCTCATTTCAGCCGCCTGTATCCGGGACCTTACTCTTTTGGTTATTACCTAAATCTCAAGACCATAGGTGAGGGTTGGAACGAAGACTGACCGCTAAATGTATAACTTTACCCCTTAACTCACCTTCCTCTTCACCACGACGGTCTGGCACAACGCCTGTATTACTGCAGGCGCTGTCCCCATCCGTCTGTCAATCTCACGCTGCCTTATACCGTCATTCGTGAACACAACCCCGAGATACTTGAACTCCTCCACGTGGGTCAGCTGCTCACTCCCCACCCAGACGGGGGCAAAAGCCACCTTTTCTGGGCGAGAGCCATGGTCTCAGAATAGGAGGCGCTGACTCTCGTCCCCACCGCGTCACACTCGGCTGCAAAACCGATCCGGTGCACGTAGGGAATCACAATGTGATGAAACAAAAAGGATAACATTATCTACAAAAAGCAGAGATGCCACCCTCATACACTGCGGTCCTCAGCTACACCTTCAAATCGTGTCCATGAAAATCGCGAACAGAACAGGAGATAAGGTGCACCTTTGATGGAGCCCAACGCCCACGGCAAATAGGATTGACTTAATGCCAAGGATTCGAACACAAACTCTCACTCCGGTTGTACAAGGACCCAATGGCGTGCAGTAACGGCCCCCGTACCCCGTACTCCCCTGAGTATCTCCCACAGAAACCCTCGGGGCACGCGGTCATAAACGTTTTCCAAGTCCACAAAACACATGCAGACTGGTTTGGCAAATTCCCATGACACCTCGAGAATCTGTGCGAATGTAACAAGCTGGTCTGCTGTTCCACGGCCAGGACGGAATCCGCCTTGTTCCTCCTCAATCCGAGGTTTGACTCTCCAGAACCTCTTTGAAACCAGCTGAATGTCCTTAACCATAGCCTCTCTGAGCTCCTCCCACACCCGGGTTTTCACATCTGCAATCGCTGCAGATGCAGTCCTTCTGGCCCGCCAGTACCTGACTACCGAATCAGGATTCCTCCATGCCAACCAAGCCTGGAAACACTCCTATTTCAGCTTGACAGCTTCCCTTGCCGCTGATTGTCCACCAGCGGGTCCTTAGGTTGCCACCATAATAGGCACCGACCACCGGGTTCGAGTCTCTCGGCTCGGGTGACTTTCTGTGTGGAGTTTGCATGCTCTCCCCGTGTCCGCGTGGGTTTTCGCCGGGTACTCCGGTTTCCTCCCACAGTCCAAAAACATGCTCCTGGATAGGTTGATTGGCTCGCAGACTAAAATTGTCCCGCAATGCCCGGCGATGGACCAGCGTCCCGTCGTCGGGTGTATTCCTGCCTTACGCCCTGTGTTTCCGGGATAGGCTCCGGCTCACCGTGACCCTATATAGGATTAAGCGGTTTCAGATAATGAGATGAGATGAGGTTTCTCCGGCATCGTACCCCACCACCTGATCCAGTTCACCACCAGGTGGTGATCGATAGACAGCTCTGCTCCTCTCGAGTGTCCAAAAACACATGGCCTCAGGTTCAATGAGACAATTACCAAGTGCGGCATCGATCTTTGGCCCAAGGTGCTCAGGTACCAGGCACACGTATGAGCCTCCTCGTGTTCGAACATGATGTTTGTTATGGACAGGCCATGACAAGTACAGAAATGAAATAACAAAACACCACTGTGGTTCAGATCGGGCAGGTCATTACTCACAATTACACCACTCTAGGTTTACCAGTATTGCCCACATGAGCATTTAAGTCTCCGTTATTGAGATAATTTCTCGTTAACATTTTCTCGGCCCTAATTTACCATTGTGGTAAACATTTCAGTTGCTCTAAATGTCCGTTTTGTGAGCTTGACGAGGTTAAATGTTTCAAAAGTGCAGAGCTTTGTTCTATAGAATAAGCATTGTTTGACATACATAGCTACGATACTTACTGTCAAGGGCAGCTTGCCAGACTGCACTGTTATAGATGGTAATACAATAATGCTGGCTTTTATTCTTCATTAACGCAAGCAGTTTGAAATATGCTCTGTGGCATTCACATAAGTCAACACTTCAGCAAAAAAACTACAACCTTCTTTGCCCCTCAGATCTTGCCATATTGTTCCAATAAGATTATCGTTTTTAGATTGCTGTTCAAGGATTGATTAACAGTGTCTGGGATAACTTTAGATCACATTTGTGTTGGAGCATGAGAGGCTTGAAACAGATATTGACATCTGAGAATTTTGAAAATTGAATTTTCAAATACAACTCTGTCACCACTGTTCTGAAGGACAAGATATTGTTTGTCGTCTATCAGCATTAAACAGCAAACAGCGGTCTGTCAAGTCCATAATATGCCCTTACATGTATACTACATGTTCACAAATGTAAAATATATATATTTAATTTAACTGTATCCTATGAATTTGGAAAAAGTGTAATTTCCCAGTTTTTTCTACTGCTTTTATCTCTACAATCCAACGAGAGCAGCACAGTGACGGGATGAACGGTGCTGTCGCTTCACAGCAAGAAGTGCTTGGGTTCGATTCCCGGCTGGGGCGCATTGGTTTTTGCTGGGTACTCTGTTTTCCTCCCACAGTGCAAAGATCCACTGCCCTGCTTAATTGACCTGGTGACCAAATTCCCCCCTGCTGCCCTGTGATGGATAGGTGTCATATCTCAGGAATAACCCAAGTTATCTACGAGCTTGCTTACTCCTCCCCGCTGGACAACTGATATAAACAGTTACATGCCTCTACAGTCCTTCTCAGCTTAAATAAAAATTGACTGACTCACTGACATGACCGCTGGCATACCGAATCCTGACAACACTTCATGTAAGAGGACGTGTGTAACATAAGAGTAATATAATTGCATGCGGTTTGCACGAGCAAATGTACTTAGCCATTCCCATTAATTGATCTTTGTTTAATTTGAGTTTAATCTGGAACATGCATTAACTATTTTTTTGAAAAATCATCTAAGTGTCGATTTTCCCTTCTCATGCCGCTATTGTTGACGTGCCGTTCTCTGAACAGCTCTGTGCAGCGCTTTGTGACCCTCGGGTGAAAATCGCCCTATAAATGCAATTATTATTAACTGATGAACCAAACATTCACGTAAACGTCACCAAGGAATCATTGTATGTGTGCACTCCGTTGCATGTTATCGTGAAGATTTAGGTTAATGTAATTACTGCGTATTGATTTTAACTCTTAAACAGATTTGTGGACGGATCCAAATCGGTTAATTGGTGGGAATTGAATCAACACTGCATGTAAATAAGGCAATTTGTCCGTTTGTGTGTATACAAATTAAAAGCAACTTCCCCTGCGGAGAGGCATGTGCATGCGCGTTGTCGCTTGGCCCCATGCATTATTGATAACGAACGTGCAGGGATATTCACGCGTGCCCTGCTCAGTGTCGCGTCACGAGCTTCTCGGGACACTCAGAGTGACGCCGACTCTCAAACGATTTTTTAAACGTCTTCCTTCAATTACACGGAGTCAAAAACGCTGCACAGTTTGTCCAGATTGCAGATTCCAAGAGCTTAAGCTGGGCAGGATTATCCAATGCAATGAACCGATCTCGAACAACGCCAAGGAACCGTGAACCTGGGATGAGACTCAGTGCCAGATCTTAATCCGAAATTTCAATTTGTTCATCAGCTGGCTCGTCGGCATGGCAACAGGAAGAGACAAACTAAGCCAGTTCGAGTCATTGGTGCATGCCTGCGGTCCCTGTATATTTTAACCACCAGGACACCATGTCTATGCTCACCTTGTTCCGTAACCTGCACCGATCACGTAACACCTTGACATTCACGGTGTGAGGAGCCCCTTATCCAGCAGGCGATTGGTGGACTGGTTACACGAGTGGCTAGAGAGTGAATGTTAGGTGTCTTTGGGGAAAAAAACGGCCTCATTTCCTAGCGTGGTATCGTCGTACAATAAAGCCATCACGATCTGCAGTTCCAGCTTCGAAACTGTTTGTGATGCCCTCCTTTGCTCCATCCTTCCGTACGTTCATTATGCTACAGACAGCTGGGTAACGTTGTCAGCATTAATGTAGCCAAAACGTGTTATTTCCCAGCTGTAATGTTTACCGCTTAATATCGATCAAATCGCTCGCATTTTGTTCTATACCATATCGTTCTGAATGTTTACATGGCGGTGTTGCGGTGAGTAGCGTTGCTGCTTCACAGCAAGAAATACCCGGGTTCGGTTCCCGGCTCGGGTGCCTTGCTGTGTGGAGTTTGAGTGTTCTCTTTCCCCGTGTCCACGTCGGTTTTCGCCTGGTACTCCGGTTTCTTCCCACCGTTCAAAGACACGCTGCTGTTTAGGTGAATTGGCCTGCTGAATAAATTGCTCCAAAAAGTGCCTTGCGACGCACTGGCGTCACATCCTGGGTATATCCCCGCTTAGCACTCTGTGTCTGTCGGGATAGGCTCCGGTCCCCCATGACCCTGAACAGGATTAAGCGAGTACTGATACTGAACTGATGTTTACACGGCTGATTAAACAGGTGCACGCGGCGGGTGCGTCTCAATTAATAAACAAAACAAATAAACAGGTGTTGTGCAGACAAGATGTGTCAGTTAGAGATAAACCCACCTATTTCATATGAGACGCTTACTCTCTGCCTAACAGCTGATAGAATGGTGTGAAATTGATGGCGCTGCATGTTACAGAGGAAGATGTTGATGAAATATGAATATTGCTGGCAGGGTGTGTAGAGACTTTGAAATTTATAGTTGAATTCACAACAATTCCCGGGCGGCACGGTGGCCCAGTGGCTAGCGCTGTCGCCTCACAGCAAGAAGCCCCTGGGTTCGAATCTCGGCTCGGGTGCCTTTCTGTGTGGCGTTTGCATGTTCTCCCCGTGTCTGCGTGTACACTCCGGTTTCCTCCCACAGTCCAAAAACATGCTGCATAGGTTAATTGGCAGCAGACTTAATTGCCCGCAGTGCCCGGTCATGGACTGGCGTCCTATCGTGGGTATATCCTTGCCTTGCGCCCTGTGTCTGCCGGGATAGGCTCCGCTCACCGCGACCCTGTACAGGACTCGGGGGTTTCTGACAGTGAGATGAGAATTCACTACAATTCCCTCTATTCCTTTAACGGGGAAGCTATGAATGGCTCGCCCTGTACAGGTATGTATATATTATTATATTGACATTATCACCGTTGTATTTATTATCACTGCAGATGGTTTTAATACGTGCTCACGCAATATTTCTCTATACCAATGGGTGTTCAATGTACAATAAACAATTACAATGAATTGTTATTTAGCAGACGCCTTTATCCAGGGCGATTCTCATCATTAGAGAGGCGTAGCAAGAAAGCTAGAGAGGCAGGGGGAAGGGGGAAGGCAGTCATGCAGTCAACCGGCGCCAACACCTGCCAGACACTGCATTCTATACGTTCTGATGATATCGGCCAATTAATTAATGTGTATATTTTGTTATAGTTGGAAGGGGAAACCGGAGGAAACGCACACAGAACAGGGGGAGAACACACAGACTCCACACACAGAGGCACCCTAGGCAGGGGATCGAACCGCCACGGGCAGAACGTTCTTTCTGTGAGGCGTTACCGCTGTTACCGCTGCGCCACCCAGCCCGCAATGAGTAACTCTGCTCACTTCGACAAAAACAAGCCCAGATTCACCAAGTGACAGTCACCAATCGCTGGGAGGATAATGCATTTATGCATCACAAACTGAGACTCCTGGAACTTTATTTTCGGCGGTTCAAGTTACTGATTCCCCTTGGGATTTTGAAATATATATGATATTTTTAATGCCAGTGTCGCTTCCCAGAAGTAACCGTGTGACGGACAGTCGTCCGCCGACCTGGGAGTTAATCAGCTCCGCTACGAATCTCTGGAGCCCGTGACCTCAACACCTGCCTGCACCGCCACACAAAACGCCCAGGACCCCTCCGCAGCTGTCACGTTCCGGCGCACGCGGCGAGTCATCAAAAAATAAATCAGCGTCTCCTGCGGACACCTGTGATTTCTGATACCGGCGTATTCACGACTAAATTGTCACCGTTAACGCAGAAGGATGCGGGTCGACAATACACGTGCGTCTCTATGTTCATCGCATCGTGATTCTTCAACGTTTAAAGAAGAGACAACCAACACTTCGACGCGCTGATGATTGCTCAGCAAAGGCTGTTCTTCCGGCGCTCATGCACTCTCCTTCGCCACGCTGCGCTTCCCACATTGGAGGAATCTTCAGGCGTTCGGCAATGAGTGACTCCGTCCATTCGAAGCAACAGAGACCCAGATGCGTGGGAGGACGAAACGTCGCGAAGGAGAGAGAAGGAGCGCTCGACAAGGCTATCCCGAAAGAACAGCTTTGGTAAGCAGTCATCGCGCGTCGAGCCGTGAAAACCTACATCGGTACAGTTTAACGCAGCTGTTTATATATATTTTAGCAACGTCGTGATGTAGGCTTTCAGGGCTGGACGTACGAGATTTACTCTCAAGTGCTGCTCTTTCGAAATAGCCGTCTCGAGCAGGCATCCTCGTTCGCGACGTTTCGACTGGGCCTGCTGACGTCTCCAACGTGGAGATCACTCGCCCTGAAGGCGAAAAGAGGAACGCTTTACCCGGCGACTCCGAAACACCGGCCCCGATGAGCAATTCTCATGTATAAACGTTTACAGCCCCGGTGTGAGTCCACTGATGCATGCAGGCTTATGATTCAGTTTTGACTATACTTCACCACACTGAGCCGCGTTGGTTGGTGATATGGTGGCCAAAGACTGGTTCACTTACCGCTGAACTTAGCTGTGAGCAGCAATTAGAGCCACGATGCCAAGTTCAAGGTGCAGTGCAATAACCACTGCACCGCCACGCTAGTATATCTTATGATTCACCGCAAGAAATAAAAATAGACGCTGAAAAACAAATGTTTAACGATTCCAATAGCCGACGTGTTGACGTCAATGTTCACGCACACTCGGGCTGCTTAATTCCCTTGTGCTGCTGCTATAAGCGGAACGCTGACGATGCTAGCCAACGTTGTTTTGAACAATCAGCTCATATTGTTGTCTCTCAGCAAAATGTTGTTTTTATTTCCCCGCTTCTGTCCCCGTGGAAAATTATTAATGCTGACATCAACGCTAACGGTCTAAGACAGCGGCAGCTTTGTGAGCCCGTCCTGCTCTCCGAACCCAATTGCACAGCAGACAAAATAAATGGACACATCACGGATCCAGTGGTGGAGCGGTGGTTCACTCTGAAATTCGAAGGGTTCGATTCCTGGTAATGGTGAACATCAGTGAGTGAGTGATTTCGGGACCAGTTCTGCAGCCCCTCCACCAGCCTGCGTCATCAGCAACGTGGTGAAAAATGATGGTAATAAAGCTTCCACGGCCCACACTATGTGGGGAGAGGCCTTTATCATGTGGCGTATTGGCAAAGCGGTTACACATTACTTAATTCACACATGGCTGTTTTTTTATTTTAAATCTGCAGCGTGATGCTGGAACCATTTTACGGCTCATGATGAACATTCCAATAAAAAATACCATATCTTTAAAATTCAAGTACAATACCCTATTAAATATCTTTCACGTTTCACAATGGGCTGCGTTACTTAATGCTGAAGCCCTGCCACTACATTTCTCATCAGAAACTTGGGGCTGATGCGGATTGTGCACCTTGCAGCCATTCTCACAGTTCACAGTAGCCCTACAGCGTTTGGGGGGGGAGGGGCTGGGGTGTGCAGAGCCCCCCCCAACAACTGAAGGCGCAACTCCCCTTTGAAATTCACAGAGAGTATCGGTGCAGCCTTACCTCGTACACATAGCAGGCGAGCGGTGCAGAAGAATGGAGGAAATACAAGAGCAGATTGCATCGTGGCAACATTGCTCGTTTTTATTTAGCGCTTAGAATTCGTCCGAATCTTGCTCATTGTTACACGTGTTGTGCCCTCCTACCCCCACCACAACCACATGACTATTCATGTGACCTCCCTTTTAGACAAGAGCACTCTCGAGGGATGGCTCCACGCGTTTGTTATTCCTAGGGAGACGGGGGTTTGAAATGTTGCAGCTGCGTCTAAGGGAGTTCACGTGCTCTGCAGCTCGCAGATAACCTTTGCAGCGCTCTGAGTGACTGGCCTCCTTGATTCACTCGAAGCGAGTGTAACTTGCTTTATTTATGAATCATTTTTTGTGGGTTTATGACACGTGTCCTAATCCATTTGTATCGTATGAGAGTGCACGCACAACTAAGCCTGACGTGTGTGACATATATAAAATTACAGCCAAAAGTAAATTTAAAACAGAAATCAGTGAAATAATAATAGTATTGTGTCTTTGCATTGCAAATGCATTGCCGAATATTATTGTTGTTTTGCCGTTCATATGTTGTTGTTGTTGTTGACATGCCGTTCTCTCCTCAGCTCTGTGCAGCGCTTTGTGACCCTCGGGTGAAAAGCGGTGTAGAAGTGCAATGATTATTTATATGTGAATCTTAATTCGGTATGCATTACTCATGGACGGGGGTGGCACGGTGTCGGGGGTGGCACGGTGTCGTGGTGAGTAGCGCCGCTGCCTCAGAGCAAGAAGCGCCTAGTTTCGAGTCACACTCAGCTCGGATCCCTTGCTATGTGCAGTTTGCATGTTCTGTCCCTGTCTGCGTAGGATTTTGCTGTAAACTCCGTTTTCCTCCCAGAGTCCAAAGACACGCTGACTCGGCTAATTATCCTGACTAAACTGCTCCTGGTGGCCTGCTTACCCCTCCCCGCTGGACAACTGCTAAAAAAAACTGTATATCTCAGCGGTTCCTTCCAAATTAAATACACACTGATTACGTGACTTTATGAAGAGAAACATATTGAACAAAATCTACCTAAAAGAAAAAATTTGATCGTTCTGGATGAGCCAATTAAAAAAAAAAAATCAGTTTTAAGATATCGCTATAATAGTGGAATTGATGTTGATGATGATGATGCATCGAGCCGTGAAAACCTACATCAGTATGTAACGAAATTTGTCCATTGCAAATAAGTGTTATTTTATCTATGGACCGCTGCTCTGAACATTCAAGCTTTATTTTCAAATAATGTTTGTTACGGTGACTATTGGAAGAAACAAACTCGCTTTTTCTCACGTAGGGAATTCAACTGATGTAATGTTGCAGGTTTACACAAAGAAAATGTAATATTCATGCCGGCTATCAACACCACAGTATACTGTAAGCGATTTAGCATTGAGTTATATCTCATAATTACAAAGCAAATGAAGTAGTACTACTAATACTAATGATAAAAGCACGATTAGGTGCCTTTCTGTGTAGGATTTGTTCTATTGCCCGTGTTTGTATGGGTCTTTACTTAAGCATTCCGGTTGCCTCCCACAGTCCAAGAGATGTTACCTTGGTTGATTGGTCTGCTGGCTGAAGTAGCCCCGTTACCATGTGCTGGACTGGCGGCCTAATCTCGGTATAGCCCTGCCTTGGGCACTGTGTCCGCTGGCATAGGCTCTGGTGGAACCTCCCGACCCGTTTGAGTGACCATACTTCACCACGCCGGCTCGTGGCCGTTGGTGAGACGAGGGATTGAGAGGTGCAGTTTAGATATCGCTCAGCACCGTTCAATGAGCAGTAGCCTGGAATTGAACTCAACTCACCGGGTTTGTAGCTCAGTGCGCTGAGCGCCACGCCACCGCTCAACAGAATACATGATTGGGTGGTTGTGGCGTTCGGGTTTCCAAAATGTGACTGCGTTTTCCAAATGGAACATGTTTTTCATCCTTGCAGTGATTCTCTTCTGTGTGTGTTTTTTTTTAGGTCACCATATGTGGCCACGATGAATGCCAATCAGGAACAAACTCGCTTAACGGTGCGATAAGAAACTGGGCAAGTGCTCCA
>JAZEWT010000010.1:20729300-20752774 GCA_036362905.1 Mordacia mordax
GGCTCGATGCATGATAATTGCTTCCAAAAATCTGCTCTCTCGGGACAGTCGATCGCTTCCTCTCTCCACCTCGCGACGTTTCGCCTCACACGTTAGAGGCATCCTCATGCGCAGTGTGCGTGTGTCGTGTGTGTGTCTCCTATTTATATGTATGTACTCAACACATACACAATAGAGAGAGAGAGAGAGAGGCGATGGGTTGAGTCAACCAGCAAGCAGGGTTTGAACTCGTACCGTTTCAATTGCAGGCACCTCGCCCGCAGTTGATCCATCTGGACGGCTGTCACGGTAAGGGGCACAACATTACAGACTCATTAGCCTGTCACCTCCACATTCATTCATCACGAAGACCAGAAGGAATCAGATGATGAACATTTTTACAGCAAGCTATATTTAGAATAGGCGTTGTACTACTGACCACATCTCATCTCATTGTCAGAAACCGCTTAGTCCCGTACAGGGTCGCGGTGAGCCGGAGCCTATCCCGGAAAATACAGGGCGCAAGGCAAGGTTATTCCCACGTTGGGACGCCAGTCCATCACCGGGCACTGCGGGCAATTTCGGCTGCAAGCCAATTAACCTATGCGGCGGCACGTTTTTTGGACTGTGGGAGGAAACCGGAGTGCCCGGCGAAAACCCACGCGGACACGGGGAGAACAACTGCACACAGAAAGGCACCCGAGCCGAGAGACTCGAACCCGGGACCTTCTTGCTGTGAGGCGTCAGCGCTAACCACTGCGCCACCGCGCCGCCCCTCATGCCATATATTCATGAAATGGAACCTATTACGTACAAGACCATTAAAACCCTGGCTGACTGGGCCAGTGTTTTGATAGTCCATCCACTGTTGTGGGCATTTCAAAAATGCTTCCCGTAGGCTAACATTGGGAAATAAATGCCCTGAGGGTAATGCCCCCAGCATTAGTCATCGGGTTCAAAATTTAAAAGTAAATTTTAATACTTTTTTGAGTGACTTAGTACATTGTGGTTTACAATGTGCACATTACAGAGCTGTTAACGCGTGTCTTCGCTCCATTTATCATGCCTCGCAGTTTGAACGTGGTTTAGTCTGAATTGTCAATAATTTTAATTGTCTGCGTTTTAATTCGTTGAGCTGTATTGCCTTAATTGGTGCACACGTTAAGTTTTACATATATCTAAAACATGCCTGGACTAAGGACACTCAATGACTGCTGGCTCGGCCTTGTCTGGACCCCTATAGTGTTAATGAGCTGTCTTATATGCTTTACAGATTGCCATACCCATCAAAACATCTATATTCAAATTACGGATTGAAACACATCAGCCTTGTAAGCTACATTAAGTGCATTGTTTCAGAAATGTGACTCCAATCATCATTATCGTTATCTCTGATTAAGCCACTGTTGGATGTCGGGCTCCCCAAGTCGGCACCATCCTTCATGGGGCCCACGATGCAAGAGAATCACCGGCACATTGTCCGTGTGCAGAACTCATCGCTGCACCCTTGCTGTGCACGTGCTCTTAGGAGGGGTGGGCGCAGCGGTCAGCACGCTGGCGCCACGAATCCAACGACGCGCGTTAGACTGCAGCTCATGGCCAGCGTCAGTAACGATTTTCCAAACCGGTTCCAGGCCTCCCCGAGGTCGACACAAAGAGCACCAGGTGTGTCGTGTGAAAATCGCCCTTAGGGAGATGAAGGTGGCCAGGCGTGGTATTGGCCACTCATTCGCTCGTGTGCCCTGCTGGCCTCTCATAGGTGCTCGCTGACAGCTCTTGATTCTGCAATCTTTTAAGGCTTTACGAGGGATATTTAGTTCCTCCGTATGTTGCAACTCAGAAGTTATCCCCACGTTTCCCGGCTGTTATTACTTCTGGAGGAGCGTGTCAGTTCAACTGTTCCCATTTCCGCTTTGTCAGCGTAATTCCAGGGCGGCACGGTGGCCCAGTGGGTAGCGCTGTCGCCTCACAGCAAGATGGTCCCGGGTTCGAATCTCGACTCGGGTGACTTTCTGTGCGGAGTTTGCATGTTCTCCCCGTGTCCGTGTGGCTTTTCGCCGGGCACTCCGGTTTCCGACTGAGTGGGCACTATGGGTGTAACTATTATCTGGAGAGCATAACGTGTACACTAATGGCTTCGATAATAATTACTGCGAAAAACTGCTCTCTCGGGACAGCCGCGTCGATCGCTCCCTCTCTCCGAGGCGAGGATGCCTCCGACGTGAGGCGAAACGTCGCGAGGTGGAGAGAGGGAGCGATCGACGCGGCTGTCCCGAGAGAGCAGCTTTTGCGAAGTAATCATCACGCATCGGGTCGTGAAAACCTACACCAGCAATAATCCTGGGTTCTCCCCCTGTCCATGTGGGTTTTTGCAGGGTTCTCTGTTTTCCTCCTCCCGTCCAAAGACACGCTGCTGCCTAGGTTAATTGGCCTGCTGAGTAAATTACCCCCAGTGCCCTGCGATTAACTGGGGTCACATCTTGGGTATAACCGCGCCTTGCGCCCTATGTCTGCCGGGATAGGCTCCGCCCCTGCGACTCTGTACAGGATTAATCGGGGATTGATAATGATGATGATTATAACTGACAGATGTTTGTATTATGAAGTTTAATACTCATTACATATTGGTACATCGCCTGATAGCTGAATATTTGTTTGGCCCTTAACGTATTCGTAGCAAAGTAATTCAATTAACGACCATGCTTTAGAAAGCATGGTCGTGCTTTAGAAAGCATGGTGATGAATCGCCTAAATCACATTGTAAGATTACTGCCTATCCTAGTATAAATATTAATATACCCACGTGTGGTTTGAAAATATTGAAATACTCTATGTCCAAATTGTTAGCATACGGTGCTGATTAATTCTGTATTCGTGAGTGGGTGCGTGTGAGTCATTTTTAATTGAATCCTCTCCAATGCAGTTGCTCACTTTCCGTGGCTTGCCTGCGCAGGAGCTATGGTCACCACCCCTCGCGAACAGAGGCTGAGATGTACAAAATTATTTTCAAAAATCTTCCTGTGTCACTTATACAGAGGCTGCTGTGCCAAATGCTGTTTGCGAGCAGCAACAAAGATTAACACAGCGAACAAGGTGGTATGTGCCAGGGCCATTCACGGCCACATTTATAATAATAATTGCATTTCCAGAGGGCCTTTCACCCGAAGGTCACAATGTGCTGCACAAAGCTGCGAGGAGAGCGGTACGTCAGCAACAATAATGACATACGAACATCAAATCAGCAAAAATAGCGTTTTTTTGGGTTTTTTATAATGATTTAATTTATGAGTGACAGATACGCATTCAATTTCTAAGGTATTGATTCGAACAGAGAACAATTCAGAGGCGCCAGAAGACCTGCAGAAGGGGTCAAACCACGTAGTTAACCGTGGTCAACCCGCCAGACACTGCGTCCCTGCGTCCTATACATTATGATGTTAGCGGCTAATTTATTAATTAAGTGTTTTCAGTCGTGGGAGGAAAACGCAGTACCCGAGAGCAACCCAAGCAGGACAAGGGACGAACACACACACTCCACACCAAAAGGCGCCCCGATGTTACCGCTCCCTCCTCAGATGTCACAACTCCCTCCCCAGATGTCACCGCTCACTCCCCAGATGTTACCGCTCCCTCCCCAGATGTTACCGCTCCCTCCCCAGACGTCACAACTCCCTCCCCAGATGTCACCGCTCCCTCCCCAGACGTTATCGCTCCCTCCCCAGATGTCACCGCTCCCTCCCCAGACGTTATCGCTCCCTCCCCAGATGTTACCGCTCCCTCCCCAGATGTCACCACTCCCTCTGCAGTACTGTTACACGCCACACCAGTTAATTTACTCATTTAAGGCTGAGCCACCCTCGGGGAAGCGCTCTACCAGTTACTGAATTCATCACTGTTTTAGCTCGCGATCTAGGATTGATCCCACGTGGCCGGGTTTGTCGTTTAGTGCGCTAACCGCTGCGCCACCGCTCTCCACAACCACCAAAACCACTGAATGCACGCACAGGAGTCTGCGCGTTAGGGTGACCCAGTAAACACAGCGAGTATACGGCACAGATTTATACAGACTTTAAACAAATATCAAACATTGCTTGTATCAGTTATAATCTCGGCTCTTGCTCTCAACCGCTATGGCTATTTACAGAGTGGTCGAGATGCCTTCTGACTCCACAGGACATCTGGGGGAACTCCCGGGCACGGCCATCCCGAAAGAACAGCTTTTTGAAAGAGATCATCATGCGTGGAGCCGTAAAAACATACATCGGTACATTCTGCTTTTTTCTCTTCATTATAACTGAGCCACTGTGCTGAATACGATTGAGCAATGTAATTTTTAAAAATGCTCTAAATTGGGGACTCAACGCAAATTATCTCATTCTCATCTCATTGTCAGAAACCGCTTAGCCCTGTACAGGGTCACGGTGAGCCGGAGCCTATCCCGGCAGACACAGGGCGCAAGGCAGGGATATACCCACGATGGGACGCCAGTCTATCACCGGCCACCGAGGGCAATTTAGTCTGCAAGCCAATTAATCTATGCAGTGACATGTTTTTTGGACTATGGGAGGAAACCGGAGTGCCCGGCAAAAACCCACGCGGGCACGGGGAGAGAACTCGCAAACTCCACACAGAAAGGCACCCGAGCCGAGACTCGAACCCGGGCTCTTGCTGTGAGGCGACAGCGCTACCCACTGGGGCCACCGTGCCGTTAGAAGCATCCGACAGACTGAATGAAAGTGGGTTTGTTCGTCGTTGGCCTGTTGACAAGTGGTCGAGATTAACGACCGTTTGACAGCCAAATGAAGGAGAACTTGCTGAGGACATCCTCCATAGAGATGGAGCGATGAAATCAGCGAGTATGCCCTGAGAAGTGGGAACAATGGGGAGACCTTCATCCAGCAATGGCTATCATGACTGATGACGATGTCGACAAAACGATAGCTCAGCTTCCCAATTTGAGACAGATCCTGCACATACGAGTTCAGCCGTGTGGAATAATAGCACAGGAACAATAGTGCTGTAATAAACAGTCTGTAGAATGCACACCTCGGCAACAACCCACGTCTTCACTGTCAAACATAACCTACTTAGCTCCAATTTCATCATTGACACAACTACTATGGTACCCTCGGGTGAGTGATATTGAATTATACATCAATATGCCAAGAACATAATTGGATGAATTTAAATGTTGACATCTGTATGCAGACATAATAAAATACAAAGGAAACAATCCTGGGCATGCATTGCATGTACAGTGAATTTAATTACCTGAATATTAAAATGTCCATTTGTCAACCTCCCTCTCTAGATCGTGTCGACCATCGGAGTTATGAGGCCATTATTATTATTATTTAGCAGACGCCATTATCCAGGGCAGGGCGGCGCGGTGGCCCAGTGGTTAGCGCTGACGCCTCACAGCAAGAAGGTCCCGGGTTCGAATCTCTCGGCTCGGGTGCCTTTCTGTGTGGAGTTTGCATGCTCTCCCCGTGTCCGCGTGGGTTTTCGCCGGGTACTCCGGTTTCCTCCCACAGTCCAAAAGCATGCTCCTGGATAGGTTGATTGGCTCGCAGACTAAAAATTGTCCCGCAATGCCCGGCGATGGACCGGCGTCCCGTCGTCGGGTGTATTCCTGCCTTACGCCCTGTGTTTCCGGGATAGGCTCCGGCTCACCGTGACCCTATATAGGATTAAGCGGTTTCAGATAATGAGATGAGAGATTATCCAGGGCGACTTTACGTAATTATAGACGTGTGAGAAAACCACAGAGCGGCGAGGGGAAGGCAGCTATGCTTTCAGCCGTCGCCAACATTTGCCAGACACGCGTTATATTATCAGCCGATTCACGAATGGGGTATTTTTTTTTTCAGATGTGGGAGTTAGCCGGAGAGAGCCCAGAGGAATCCCCACGCAGAATCGGAGGATTCGAACCGCCTCGGGCGAGACTTTATTTCTGTGAGGCACAGATGTTACCACTGAGCCAACCTGCCACCACACGCTGGCCACTAAGTGCTCATAATAATCATTGCACTTCTAGAGTGCTTGTCACCCGAGGGTCACAAAGCGCTGCACAGAGCTGTGACCCTGGTGAAGTTGGAAGGCCCAGGACCGGTTCAGATGTCATATACCAGTGATGTTAGCAGTGACCAGTAATCGAACTCGACTTGCCCGGCTCATCGCGCATTGCGCTGTATTCACAGTATTCACAGTATTCACATGCAGTATATATTTCATGAAACCTCAATGCGTTCTAATCTGTTTATTGGAGAACGTTTAGTGACTTGTTCGCTCAGCAACGGTACACGTGGATGGCTGGGCCAACGTTGGGTCCAACCGTTTAATCGTTGCATATTTACCGCGGTAATGCGGAATTGTGCCGTGCCCTTACTACGGAGACTTGTTTTGCGAGGTTCTGCATATAGGTCTCATAATACAATACTGCCGGTGATGGACCAGCGTCCCATCGTGGGTATATCCCTGCCTTGCGTCTTATGTTTGCCGGGATAGGCTCCGACTCACCACGACCCTGTACAGGTCGAAGCGGTTTCTGACAATGAGATGAGATACAATACTGCCGCCCCATGGTACAAGGCTACACTACAGCCCCAGTTTGTCATCGTTACTTTTCAAGCCAAGCGGCACGGTGGCCCAGTGGTTAGCGCTGTCGCCTCACAGCAAGAAGGTCCCCGGGTTCGAGTCTCGGCTCGGGTGCCTTTCTGTGTGGAGTTTGCGAGTTTTCTCCCCGTGTCCGCGTGGGTTTTCGCCGAGCACTCCGGTTTCCTCCCACAGTTAAAAAAACATGCTGCTGCATAGTTTAATTGGCTTGCAGACTAACTTGCCCGCAGTGCTGGGTGATGGATTGGCGTCCCATCGTGGGTACATCCCTGCCTTGCGCCCTGTGTCTGCCGAGATAGGCTCCGGTTCACCGCGACCTTGTACAGGTGAAGCGGTTCTGACAATGAGATGAGATGCAGTTTCAAGCCAGGCTTCACAAACCTCCGTGAGGCAGTAATTCACGACCGTAAAAGCCTTTAAGACATTTATTGGTAAATTGTTAACGTTTGAAAGCAACAGCAGGAAACAAAAAGCACGTTAGGTAACAATCCACAGCTATTGCGTTTGTATTATCCCAGCCGTCTACTCGAGGGTTACCGTATGTCTGAGTTTTAATAATAATAATTGCATTTCGAGGGCGCTTTTCACCCGAAGGTCACAAAGCGCTGCACAGAGCTGTGGAGAGAACGGCGTGTCAGTAACAACGACGACGACCGGACAGTCCGCCTAATCGGTACTGATGTTCAGGTGGGGCAGGACCTGGTTTGTACCAAGATCTGGCGGTATCGCGTTGACCTGCATTATGGAATATTCGCCGTTTTAACGACAGATCTCGGACGGCTGACGAGCGAGTCGGTATTTGTTTGTGGAAAAGGTGGCAGCCCTGGCCTACGTACTCATGCATTCTTGCCTGCGATCCGGTTGCATTGGAAGCAAGTGATAGGTGCGGAAATATCCCACAGGTATGTCTACAGGGAGCGTGTGGCACTTGGGAGGTGTGGAGAAGATCTACGCTAGTATTGTTACACGGTTACAATACCGGGCGGCGCGGTGGCCCAGTGGTTAGCGTTGACGCCTCACAGCAAGAAGGACCCGGGTTCGAATCTCTCGGCTCGGGTGCCTTTCTGTGTGGAGTTTGCATGCTCTCCCCGTGTCCGCGTGGGTTTTCGCCGGGTACTCCGGTTTCCTCCCACAGTTCAAAAGCATGCTCCTGGATAGGTTGATTGGCTCGCAGACTAAAATTGTCCCGCAATGCCCGGCGATGGACTGGCGTCCCGTCGTCGGGTGTATTCCTGCCTTACGCCCTGTGTTTCCGGGATACGCTCCGGTTCACCGTGACCCTATATAGGATGAAGCGGTTTCAGATGAGGTTACAATACCAAATCGTTGTTCTCGTAGTCCAATATTGTCAGATGTCAAATCTAAGCACGCTTGAGCCCGGTTAATACTTTTGTGGTAGCCTGCGTAATAATCCCAGGTGTTGTGGGCTTTGAGGCGATCAGGAGGTGGCAGTGAAGTTTAAGATTCTTGTACCTATCTGTGCAGCGTTTTAGTGTTATCCTTAGTAGTATAGTGGGTTGCCCCATCCCAAACAGTCGTGATGGGAACTGACCAAACATTCCGTGCCAGAGTTCTCCTGAAACAGTCCCAAGACTCAGAGGGGTTAAGTAAAGATAATCTTCAACCAGTGACACTTTGAGAGATAGGTATGGGTTTATGTAAGGATTTAACAATCCATCACCCTGATAATTCACAAAATTGTCGCATTGCCTCAGGCAAGCTGATCAGTCTAACCTCACCAAGACAGTTAATCATCGGTGACTCTCATATTAACGTCTTGATCATAGATCTGCCCATATCTTTGTCAGCTTACGGTACAGACATCAATGTTCAAATCAGAGACGTGTCATTTTAATGGTGGTGATCACAGCCCCAGTGACACCTTCCTGGGTTGATGGCTTTGTCTTGATCACCGTTGGGAATGAGACCAGAAAGTGGACAGAAGGCCCTGCCTCGCACTAAAACCCAACATCGCCCACACGGCAGCATTGAACGAACACCTTGCCTTTATTTAAAGCATAGTTTTATTATCGAAAAGCTATGCCTATTCCTTTTTAGTTCCGTGTATGGCGTACTTGCTCACATTGGATGGCTCATTAAAATTGGACAGCAAGGACCAAAAAAAAGCCTTATTTTTCATTTCCTCCCTGATGCAAGTTTCACAAATGAGAACAACTTTCGTCCCCAAGTTTATTTCTATTGAACTATAAGTGCATAGCAATGCGCCACCACGTGGATTATGCGTTATCACAAAGACAATTATTTCCATAATGCTATTTGGTAGCAATATGTAGTACCAACTTTTAATGTTGTAAAGTCAGTCAGTATGAGTACCCACTTAATGCTCTATATGGTCGCGGAGAGCCAGAGCCTATCCACGCAGACATAGGGCGCAAGGCGGGGGTATACCCAGGATGTGATGCCAGTACATCGTGGGGCACTTTTTGAGGGAAATTTACACAGCAGGCCAATTAACCTAGCAGCAGCGTGTCATTGGACGGTGTTTGGAAACCCAACCCGAATGCTCGGCGAAAACTCACGCGGACACGGGAAGAACACGCAAACGCCACACAGAAAGGCACCCGAGCCGGGAACTGAACCCGTGACCTTCTTGCCATGAGGCGGCAGGGCTGAGCTACTGCGCCACCGCGCCGCCCATGGTATGAAATGCAGTCTATAAATTCTCTCCAGTTTTTTCGCGTCTGGCTTCTCTCTGTCTTTTACTCCTTTTGGGACAGTGTTGTTTATAAATGTGTTGAGTTTTTTTTTTTTAACGATCCATTCAGATGATTGTCATTCCCATATGTATTTATATACTGAGTGTTAACATTTCGGGCATTTCCATTGAATCGAATGCATTCTATGAATCAAAGGAATTCTGTGTAAGGGTGGGGAAGTGGCAAACCAGACAGGAAACATCTGGAAAAGAGGCTGGTTTTCTTGCGGGAAGGCGATCAGGCGACTTGTTAGTGAATTCCCCCAGTGTTCGACAGGGTTCGCTTGCGATTTTTGGTGACCGTCCAGATTGCAAGCTTTAAAAAGCTTGCAATCTGCTTTTGAACAGCCATAACTTGGAGAATGCAAAACGTATGAGAATTAAAATACGAGCATTCCACGTCACGAGTATGGGGTGGGGGAGGATAATGAACAAGTGCTGTTCCCAAATAAATTTAATCCCTCTGCTGCCAGCTCTAAAGAATGATGTCAGCAGTGTTTTTGTTGTGGTAGCGACTTATAATTATTAGCCATGTAGCCAAAACTGATTTGAAATTAACTGGTTCTCAATTACAGCGCTATAATTACAAATAGTAGTTTTCTCGAGTTACATTGGCTTGGCATTGAGTCATAAATTACAGTCGTGAGATCAGGATGTATTTTACATTCAGAAATGTTCAAATTCGCATAACCAAAGCAGAGAAATACTCATTGCCCATATCTTCGTAACAAATGCAGGATAATAAATGCGTTAAGACAGAATCCTTAAAACATTATAACTCCTGCATTTTATTGAGTGGTGGTTGTTTCTAGATATGACGACCACGAAGATGTTACCTGTTTCGTCCATCAGTGGTAAACCTTTTAATTAATACTTAAATACTGTAATGGTAAAGTGGAATGTAATTGGCTCAGTTAACTAGACCTAAATGTAATACAACCAGCCACGCTTGAAGAACCGGCATTGGCCAGTTTCCAGAGAAGCAGGTCTACCAGTTACTGTACCACTGTGAACGTGGCAGGGATGTTCGATTATTGGATTGATTCAAAGTTCGGAATTAAACCGAAAATCGTGTAGTGAAAATAAAATTACCAACATTTCAGTTGTTCTCACAATTTCATTTCGTGCATGAAACACTGGAAGTAATTAAAGCTCCATGCATTTCAATCCGAAAATACAACGAAATTTTCGGAATGTGGGGCAAAGCCTTGTGCTAAAACATATCCGAAATTATTCTAAATTGTCGTGTAACCACAAGGTACTGATATTTAACTGTCCATATTGATGAATACAAACACTTTGCATATTCAGGACCGTATTCTAAACGGCAGTTGAGCTAAAGGCCACTTTGAACAGTCAGTAAAGTTCCAAACCGTTGTGCATCGCACCACATTTTCCCGCGTGCGCTGTTATTTGCATGCCAAGCTTGTTTTTCATTACGACTGCACACAGACACATCCTGGGCAGGAAACGCCGCCACGGCCTTCAGTGAACAAACAGCAGCAGGCACTGCGACAACAGCGATGAACCCCATCAGCAGCTGCTGCTTCGGTAAAAGCCTGTTGCACTGCTGCTAGTCGGTGAATCCTGCAGCAGCTTGCACGCACCACCGTGGCGCCCTCTCTCCACAGTACTCTTACCCTTGCAACGATTTACATTCCAGTACGTCCAAAGGTCACGGTTTAGCGTCACGAATCCCTGTTTATAGTCGCATTTGTGAGTCGTAAACCCGGATACTGGCGCTAGACTCCTGGTCACGGACGATGGATCGAGTGCAAGTCACGAGTGATGTTATACACGGACTTGATCCTGGGGATGCCACCTCGATAGCACAAAAAAACTGGACATATCTCATGTCATGTCATTGTCAGGAACCGCTGCGTCCTGTACAGGGTCGCGGTGAGCCAGAGCCTATCCGGGCAGACACAGGCCGCAAGGCAGGGATACACCGACGATGGGACACCAGTCCATCACCGGGCACTGCGGGCAATTGTCTGCAAGGCAACCCACGCGGACACGGGGAGAGAACATGCAAACTCCACACAGAGACACCCGAGCCGAGATTCGTACCCGGGCCCTTCTTGCTGCGAGGCAACAGCGCTACCCACTGGGCCACCGTGCCGCCCAACTGGACATATCGTGGAGCGGTAAACAGGATACGAGAGAAGATTGTGTGGCTAACTGCCCAAAACCCCAATGACTCGCATTCTAGGAAAACGTGGATTTTCCAGGACAGCTGCCTCAAGAGAGGTGTCTCCTCCAACACGCACGGTGACCACGCGGTGTTTAGTATGGTCAACTCGTCGCCGTGAATGAGACGAGGGAACGTTTGTTCTTAATATATTGTAAACAGAGCAGTGTGTTTACCGTATAAACTGTACGGTGGGTTGTTTCACTGTTAAGTGTCTCATATCGTCTGGATTGCCCTGTTTATTATTATTTATGTACTCTCGCTCGTCTGTACTATAGATGCCGTGCACTCTCTCACTTTGTATACCGTCTCGTCCGCAATGCCTAAAACAAATATCCCGTGAGCGTTTAACAATCTAGGTGGGTCGTGACCCATCAGGGAGCCGCGAGCGCCACCGAGACCAGACCCGAGTGGGTGCTGAAGCGCGCCAGCTTGAGAACCCTTGCTTCTCAGTACCCCGTGGTGAGCGCACACGAATTGAAATTAGTGCCAGTATTGACAACATTCACATCGTTGCCGGGCACTCCGGTTTCCTCCCGCAGTCCAAAAAACATGCTGCTATATAGGTTAATTGGCTTGCAGACTAAATTGCCCGCAGTGCCCGGTGATGGATTGGCGTCTCATCGTGGGTATATCCCTGCCTTGTCCGCCCTGTGTCTGCCGGGATAGGCTCCGGCTCACCGCGACCCTGCACAGCACTAGGCGGTTTCTGACAACGAGACGAGACGTCGTTGACACGCGCACGCATTGCTCCACACTGTGCCTGGCGCACTGTCCCCCGCCACGTGCTTCCGCACCCACGTGGCCACGCATCTCCCGCCACCAGGCCGTTTTCCCGCGAAATCTCCCACCGCCGCCGGCGCTTTCGCCGCGTGACGTCAGCGCGCACACGTCACGCCCGCCGCGTGACGACGTCGGCGCCCATATGGTCTCTCGCGGGCGGCGGGGTCACGCACGCTGCTGCTGCCGCCGCCGCCGCTCAGCGCCTCCTCTCCCTTCTTCCCCCCTCCCTCCTTTCCGCCGCAATCGCTTCCTCATCGCTCGCCTCTCCTCGCGCCTCCTCTGCGCCGTCCGCGGAGATGTCCGACTTCAAGCTGGGCATCGTGCGCCTGGGACGAGTGGCCGGCAAGGTAACGCGGCGGCCGCAGCCTGGGCGGTGGGAGGAGCGGCGGCGGCGGCGCCGCCTGGCCCCGCTTGCGCCATGCGGTGCATCCTCGGCCGTGTAGGCCTCGTGCAGCCGGCGGCGTGGTTCTCCTCGCACAATCCTCCGCCGCTACCGAGCTGCCCTTTTCTCCTGCTTCTCCTTCTTGCTGGGTTAATTTCACAGCCGCGGCCGTTCTTCAGCTTGGCCTGCTCACGGCTGCGCGTCCGCGCTAACGATCGCGTTCAGCCGAGCCGCCCCCCCCCGTGTCGCTTGGCCACGTGTAGTCCGCCATGTATAGCGTGGGCGGGAAGTCCGTGTGCCCGTCGGTTACGGCGCACGCCGGGCCCCGCAGTTGGTAAGGGGTATAGGGTCTTCTCGCCCGCCATGTGGAGACAAAGCGGATGTTGGAGAGCCGGCCTTTTTCAACGAACAGTGGCGCCGGCCTCGCCTCATCCCCCTCGCCGGGGAACCCGAGCTAGGCCGCTGGCTTCGGAGCGTGATCGCGGCGTCGTGCAAATCGATCGCAATTAAGCGGCGTTTGCTGGTTGTTTGAAATAACGACGCGTGCCTTGCGACCGGTTTAAGAGCACGCGAAGTGAAAGTTGCCTTTTTGTTTTTAGTATGCAAGCTTTACGCCTCACGTTTCGACGCGGCCAACGCGTTCAAGAGTGACTTGTATCGCAGTACCTCTTGCGTCTAACTACCCGGGTGATTTTTCATGGCTATTTAATCTCGCTCTACGGAGTGTTCGATTCAGTGGGATACGAATACCGAGCTGTGTGGGTAACCTTGTGAGTCGCATGTACTGTGTGTGTTTAAATAGTTGGGGGGTCCTTAAGTGGCACGTGTTGAATCGAACCAGCAGGTTTAAGACAATAAATAATATTGCTTTCCTAGCGCTTGAATTAGTTTCGAGAGTAGTCTAACAAAACAATGTTACTAACAGCGGACAGTCGCACAATCTGAATTGTACAATACGTTGTGACCTACAGTACTTCAATTGAGAGGCCTACCTCCAGCCCCTGTAATGTGTTAATGCAGAAAGGGGCATCGCCCGAAAAACCGCTTATTCTATCGTTTTCCTTTTTGAAAGCCGTTTTATTTGTGTTTCACCACTGTCACGGGAGCATCACCTGATTATAATTAACCCTGGTGTGGAAGGGGGGGAACTCTTGTTAAAGCATCGTGTGGTTGTGTTGAGCAGCAAGCACCACGTGCGCGCTTGGCTGAAGTCCGCATGGGACAGTCAAGGAATTGTGTTCTCATTGCCGCTGCTGACTTCGTAAACGAAATACTTTCACTGATTGCCTTTTATTGTAAGGTTGCTTTATTGTCGTTGAGACACGCACTGATTGTCCTTGCGTTAACGTTGTCGTTAGTGAGGATCATTGAATTAATTGGTTGATTTTGTGCTAGCCGCTGGCTTGATATTGTATTTACAGGTGGAACGTTCACTAATATTGCTCGTGTCAATGTTGTGTCTTTACAGACCAAGTACACACTCATAGACGAGAGAGACATCCCACTGGTCGAGAGCTATGCATTTGAGGTGAGCTTGGTGTCATTTTTTATCCCGTGACCAAATCAATCCTCATGCCGCCAGTGTTTTTAAAGTCTCGGTAATTAAACTGGGATAGGCGACTACCATAGAGAAATTAAAATTGTGTTTTAGATTGTGTGACTAGGCTATAGGCAGCAGAGGTCAGCACAGTTGATTAGACGGTTTAATGTGCCTATTACCACCGACTCGCAGGCCACTTCAGCTTGCACCACAGTACAGCATGGTAAAATATTTACATGGTATTTGTAGGGAGGCAGTCACCTACCAGTGGATTGACAAAATTATTTTATTTGTGGTTAATGCCAAAATATAAAGCCTGATTTGGTGGTGTACTCATGAACTGTTTTGGAGGCAAATGTTGGCTTGATAACATATATTTGTGAATGTCCTTATGCTGGGCTATGAGGTGATCACGAATTGGTAATTATATACCAGCCAAACGGAGGATCTTTAGATGTATGTCAACCAATTTGAACTTCCTCGGTTGTGAAACACTTAAGGAAATTGGATGAACTTCCCAAATGTGAGACCCTTCTAAAAGCTTTTAAGGTTGGGAATCCTTCCAGGATGAATGACACGTTTTATATAGCCAAGAATTAGTTTTTAAAAGTTGTCAAAGCTTATCCAATGCATTACTATATGTATTTATGCCTTGTTGCTGTACGTAAGTGTTTGACATTTTTATGCACGTTTTAATTGCAAATAAAAAAAAGTGTTCATGTGCTCAAGAACATCATTACTCACTAACAGTGGAATTCATTATTTGCTCATTTAAGCATGTGTTGGTGTATTGGTGTTAATCAGTCATCAAAATTGTTGCATTCCACAGGCGAAGATGGAGATAGACGCAGATGGGAACGGGGCACGAATTTTCGCTTTTGTCTTTGACCTGAACAAGGGTCGTAGCTCTGGCTGTTGGCTACACGAGATGCTGTGGTGAGTACCACGCAGAGGTGCAGTGACTGGGGCTCGCGGTTCATGCAGCTGACGATGTACGATTCGAACACGGTGCTCTGCCAAACTCATTGCACAGCTCTCACACTTTTGCAGTAATTCACTTTCACGGGATCACGGTTATCACCATGGGGATGAGACTCAAAGTATGCAGCAACCTTGGAAAAAGGCCATGCGATTTTTATACTGCTCATGTTTTTTTTTTGCGGTTGTGCTATTCAGAGGATTTTTTTTTTCGTTGCAAAACATGCAGAACCACAATAACGGTCTTTTTATTGCTCTGGCGTTTGATGGTGTGCGCTGGCTGATTAAAAATGACAACATTTTGCATGTTAGGATGTAGGTATTGCAGCGCTTATGATTTTGCTATCATAGTACAACTGAGAACATATCCATAAACTTTTTACTACTTAACACCCAACATAGTCTTTGGATGTAATGTAAAGCTGCAGCTGGGTGCCGCCATTCAAAAAGCGTCGGCTTAAACGGATGAGATTGGGCTCATTTGCTTTTGTCTGAGTAGCAGATGGTGCCATGGGCAGTTTACCGGCTGATCAAGTTTAAAGTGTGTGTGTATAAACTTTTTCAGGGGGCACGTGATCATTGCCAGGGCCATCTAATCCCTATTGACCAAAGAAAACAATGGCATGGTGTGCGTGCTGAGTGAGAAATAGTTTGGTGATTTGCAAGTATGTTGTAGGGAAATGTTTACTGTTTAAGCTCGGTGTTCGAACGTTGAACCAACTTTATTGTGTCGGCATGCTTTAGTGCTTTGTTTTATAGGTGATTTATCTCACTATATTTCACTTCTACGAGCAACATGGATAGTGGAAAACATTTGTCTCTTGATGACCAAGCGTGCACTTGTTACGTTAATTGATCAATATTTCCCAGTTGGGAAGCTACTAATGCTGTGTGCACCACTTGGCAAGAAGTTGTCATTGCTTAGGCGTGTAATTCCAAGTTTGTTACTTTAATTGCATTCTGGTTATTGCAAAGGCAATGTTACGAGGGCAGAAAACGACACTATCTTCAATACGTCGTGGTAACTATCACGATGAGTGTCAACTTGGAAAATAGTCTGAAATACAATAACATGCAGCACGTGGTCTACATTGCGTGCATTGCGGCGAAAGTCAATACCGCGCAGCATCCGTGTTGTCGATTAACCTTGAGCTGAAAGGTGCCGGTGCTGAACGTGCGAAACCGACGCGCGTGCGATAGGGAGAGGCACCGAGGAGGCATCGCCACGGGCTTCACGGTGCTGCACAAGAACGGCGTGACGGTGGACAACCGGTTGGACAACTTGGAGCTGGTGCCAAGCAACATGCAGCCCGTCGTGGAGGAGATTCCCAGGAAGCAGAGGCGCGTTGCCCAGCATAGGTTACAATTGTTATCCTTCTAATTATACATCGATTAATAACCCTGGTCGAGGAACCGCCCTGCGCGTAGTCTTGTCGAAGTGCGTGTAACACGTTCTTCTGACGTCATGATAGGGGGAGGAGACTGCTTAAGAGGGCTGTGCAAAAAAGGGAACTTAAAGCTGAAAGTGTTAAAAAAAAACTCAAAGGATTGTTCATGAAATGGGAAGTGAAAATGAAATCGGACATAAAACCTTGGTGTTGTGTAAATAAAATACACGCTTATGAAGGATTGAAAACCTTCACGTGTGAACATACATCTACACAGCTTCATTAAATGTACGTAGATTATTGTAACTGCTTCCCATTATTCCAAGGGGTCAGCCGCTTGCATTTTCGTTCCGTACGCGACTACACTTGCGCGATTTCGTGGGCTATAAATTGATGTCGGAGCACCGGATCAAAAAGCAATTTAAGCACTGGAGTGGTTAATAATTGTGCCTGGTGCTTGTGTCGTGTTGCAGAGAGCAGAGTCTGTATTGGCTGGCGATCCAGCAGCTTCCGAGCGATCCGATTGAGGAGCATTTCCCCGAGCTGGGAGTCATGCGGTACTACAACGCCAACGGAGAGGCGGTGACGGAGGGAGAAGAGGAGAGTGGGGCCTACTACGAGTGCCACTACCCACCTTGTACGGCCATCGAGAGACAAGTGAGTTGGAAGCTGTTCTCGGGCAAGGTCGTTTGATGTTGGGAAAGTTGTGTAGTGCTCTAGGTTTCCATGGCTCTGTGGATGAGAATCTCTCTCAAGAGCCACTCTTTCGGGATAGCCATATGGAGTGTTCTTCCTTTCTCCTTTGCAGCGATTCACCTCCCAGGAGAGGGTAGTATTGCTCGACATGGGAAAACCATTGGAAGAAGTGTCAATTATTTTTCTATTACAATGACCGCTGTTTAATTTTTTTTCTGCCCAACTTAGCTTTGCGTAAAAAAACTGGTTATGCATAGTCTCCATGCCTTTTTGCGCGTGAGCAGCGAAATGACCAATCTTTTTCGTTTTGTCGCCCATCATCTTCACGGGATCCGCAGCTGCGGGAATTTCACATCTGCGGGCGCTGTAAAGCCGTGCGCTACTGCGGCTCACAGTGCCAGCAACGCGACTGGCCAGCTCACAAGAAGCGATGCCGAGAGCGAAAACGCTCCAACCACTCGGCGCTGGAGCCTGAGCGGTGACTCCCCCTGCTGCATTTGTCTTCCTTGCGTCGCTGAGCAAGGCCGCGGGAGTGATGGAAGGCGGCAGCGGTGGCGGCAGTGCTCGCCGTGTCAGTTCACCCTTCCTGAACTCCGTTTCACTTTTAACAAGAAGAGGTTTTCGCTGGATTTACAAATGCTGCACTACTTATGTTCGCGTGTCCGGGTGGCCTCTACACAATGTGCGCTGTTGGATGAAGGATTTTAAAAAATTGTTCAGCAGCCATACGGCAAATTTACGAACTATTTGCAATTCCCTCAATTTCACAACTGCTACCTTCATTGTACATAACAAGCAATGGTTTGCAAACCGAAATAATAAGTACTTTTTTCATACATGTGTTATAGGGAAATGTTATTTATAAGTTTCAATTTGCATTCTGATATTTTGAAATGAAAAAAATCGCTTAAATTATTTTAACTTGCGGATAGAAAATACAACTTTTTTTTTATTTTAATTTTGGAATAGTTCTGAATGTTGTAAGCCAATTGTGGTTTTCTGAGCAGTAATGGTTTTACTGCAGTGTTGTCAAATCGGATCATTTACCAATGGTGCAGTTGACTAAAGTGTTTCAGTCGGCTTATATTCCCTACTTGGATTAACATGTGACTAAGTGAAACTGATACGGTCCACTCATGCTACACGTTGTGGCTTTTGACACTACGCAAATGTGCTTAAGTTCACATGTGTTACTGTTTGCCAAAGTTTGTGTTAGGTTGGAATATTGTTGATTGACATTGTTGCATCTGGCATGAAACGTCGGTACTTTTGCAAATCGGTCAATTTTTTTTCACTGGAAACTCATATCGACATATTCAACAAGAATGGGTATCTGGATTTGAGCATTTTAACATTGCATATGTGTCATCAAAAACAGTTAATGCATATACCTTGTGTAAAAACGTGATGTAAACGCATAATGGATAAGTTGTGATGGCTGTGTATGTGCAACGGGAAAGCTGGCCATGCACAACTCCTTGCCTCGTTGGCGGGAATTTGACTGTCAGGGAATGAACAAGCTTGTCTTGTTGACACGTGTCACTTTTGAGCAGGAATCTGTTGGAGATTTGCCTGCACGGAGGTAAATAAATGACCTGCTGTGATTAGCAGAATGCTGGTGCTTGTATTGAACGGGACAGCGATTCAAGTTTCTTGGCGTTTCCAAACAAAAGGGTGCCTGCTTTGCATAGTGGTTTTCTTTGTGTATATTGTTGGATGTTGGCTCATTGACCTGTTGAAACACATTCACTGCTGTGATTTTATTAAAATGTCAGTAAAAACATAAAAATAGCGTTGGCTCTTAAGTGGATATCTCAATTAAGTTGGAGGGATATAGCAGTGCGTATACTGGTGAATTATCGTTGGGAATTGAAATGCTCTGCAAATTCAAGAAAATGTAATGGCTTTTTTGATGAACGCAACATTCGTGATAAATTTTTAATTACCAGTTTTAACAAATTCACAAATGGGGGCTATGCATATTTACAATATTTGCTGTGAACACGTTTTACTGTGGATGTTTGACAGCTCAATTACAACGTGGTTTGGAGGACACGAAATGTGTCAAGGCCATGACATTTTTACGGTATCCGGATTCTCAAAAGTTCCCAGTTCGTAGAACGACACCGTCTTAAATACTGCGTGTTGCGCAACCTGCAAATGTCAACCACTAAAACCCAGGGTTTAATGCCATCCCGGAGTCTGTAATGTAGGTCTAAGGCCATGTCTGTTTGATGGCAGTTGTGTTCCAAATAATTGGCTCCCGCTGATATCGGTTATTGGTTCGATGTATGCTTACGGTGAAACACGAATGCCTCGCTGACGATTCACGAATGAGAATTGCTTTCGAGCTGTGCAGGGTTGAACCAGTGTAACCTGGGACTATCGCGCACGTGTTGAGTGAATTTCAAGCCTGGTATTCCCTCCTACACAGCACCGTACTGACGAAGAGGCCTCTGTGCATTGGCTAATGGCTTTAGAATGAATTATTAATATTTACTGATTGAAATGTTTCTAAATCCCTTGGTAACTGGCGTATGTAAGACAGGAGTTCTCAATCTCTTGCACTCAGAGGCTCACGGGTCTATTCTCCACGGGCCACCAGGTGGCGTTCGCAGCCCACTAATGGATTGCGACCCACCGATTCAGTATGGGGCATGTACAATGCTCGTGTTAATTCAGCCTCGCCTCGCGATGTAGGTGACCAAGCCTGTTCATACAACCGCAAATGAGCATTGTATAAACCAAGTAGTTCCATTTTAAGTATAATAAGAATTGCACTATTAGAGCGTTTTTCACCCGAGGGTCACAAAGCGCTGCACATAGCTGTGGAGAGAATAGCATTGCAGCAACGACAAAAACAATCAGCAACAACGTTTTTTGGGTTTTTTTAATTGGCCTATTAAACATACATGCAGACCCGGCTGATGCATATGCAGTGTACACGACTGCCGTTTTAATTGTTAATATGCCGAATATGAACCGTCATTTGGCAACGTTTCGAAAAAGATAAACGGTTTCAACCCAAAAAACCACTGTGTAAAGTCATTGCTCACTTGTCAAAAGTTCTGTGACACGGCAATAGGGTTGACATACGTATGCCAAGTGTTGGTCAATAAGAACTCCGGCCTCCTGTGCTGAACTCATTGTGATTTTTTTTAGCTGGCGGATTAGAGAATATCCCTGATAAGGCGAGGCACCGTGGGTTAATTGAAGCGATTCGTCAACACAAGGGTGTTGGCTGCGGTTAAACTCTGACGCTCAAGTGCAATACAAAACCGCTGGATAAATGTCAGACTGTGATCTATACGATTGTGCAATTGAACATTTCGTATGGAGAAGATGATGTGTCACTAGAGTCTTCGTAACCAGTGATGTTTCTGGAAAACAGTCACTGCGTATGTGGACAGGTCTCCTAAGAAGCTGTGCGCACGTCTTCTGTTCGTTTAGAGTCCTATGATATTCATTATCGCAACAGTGAATGCAATGGCTGTTGATATCGTATTCTTAGGCGAGGGGTTCCCAACCTTTTGCGCATGAAGGCCCGCTCGGGTCTGCGCTCGCGGCCCACTGATGGGTCGCGACCCAACGGTTGAGAACGGCGGCTCAAAGGTGACGTTAAAGATCTGAAATTGCCTGCTCACGCTGCTGCTGGCGGAAGGGCCTTTACTACGAGGAGTTCTTCAATGAGCCCTTCGGCAATGAAATTTGGCCTTCCTCTTTGAACGCAATCTCTTCGTGTCAGTTTTGAGGTTTGATTGATTATACTTCACGCTGGTCAATGCGAGTCGATGGATGAGTGGGGTTGGTACTGTCTCGTTCGTACCGTCCATCCTGTCTCGTATGCTTTGTGTCGAATCGACCGACGACGACGTGTTTCTGAATTCACTTATGCAAAACAGTGAGGAAACGGCACTTCCCATTGACGTCACGTTTCAAAGAAAGCAAGAGCTGTGCGGGCGTTTGACGAATAGAGAGATACCGGGCAAGTGGTGCGGTTGTTCAACCTGAAGCGTGTGTTGGAGCTACTTAAAGGGACACGCCGCCCTCCTTTCCTCCCACAGTCCAAAAACATGCTGCTTCATAGATTAATTGGCTTGCAGACTAAATTGCCCGCAGTGCCCGGGATGGACCGGCGTCTCATCGTGGGTGTATCCCTGCCTTGCGCCCTACGTCTTGCCGGAATAGGCTCCGGCTCACCGCGAACCCTGTACAGGACGAAGCGGCTTCTGACAATGAGATGAGACGCCGCACTCATTCAACAGTCATTCGTTCACTGTCGAATTCATTTCGAGGGGGAACGACTCGGAGGCACGAGGTAACCTTTACAAGGGGAGGGAAGAAGTCAAGCCATACGGTTAGCCGGCGCCAACACGCCGAATACTGCGTTCTTTGATGTTGTGATGTTATCGGCCAATTAATTAGTGTTTGACAACATTTCCGGATAATTCTCTTCAGGAGTTGATTATCTGTGAGCAATCTGTTCTGCAGCAGATAACGTAAAATATGTCCCAGCCATATAGCCGAATCTTCCCATAATAAATAAATGAACATTATTTACAATTTACACAATCTATTGCCCCCCCCCGGCAGTGAATTTAAGCAGCATTGATTTAGCACAAGCAAAATGTATTTTTTTATCAGCACAATGTCTCAATATCAGCAGTCACGTTCATTTGGATGAATGCTCGTAAACTGCTAAGCGTTTATAGACGAGGGCCTTAGGACGACGCGTGGCGCTTAGTCACGAGCGTACCTTTTATACAGAGATGTTTAACATTCGCCGCAAGGAAACGGTCCACCGTTGATGCCAGTGTGCCACGTTAACCGGGATAATTGACGCGCATTCAACCGCGTGATCGATTAATCGCTTCGATTAATCGCTCCACACGCTGCCCACGTCTTCCCACACACGTCTGCAGGGGGCCAGTCGCGCACACGTTACCGCTGCATCGATTAACAACAATAAGAGTTGCACCACCAGAGCGCGTTGCACCCGAGGGCCACACCGCGCTGCACGGGAGCTGCGGAGAGAGCGGCGCGTCAGCAACAACGACGACATGCCCTTACCCTCGTTGTTGACGCGCCGTTCTCTGCGCAGCTCCCGCGTGCAGCGCGGCGTGGCCCTCGGGTGCAAAGCGCTCCATAAACGCAATCATTATCATTGATTACCACCGCACTCTTAACGATGCCACACCGTGACCTCTGCGCGCTGGGTGCGGGTGGAGCGACGCTGCACCACAAGAAGTTTCGATCTCGCGAGGTTCACGGTACACGGCTTATGTCGTCTGCGTGTTTTGTTTCTGCACGGAGGAGAGAGAGCGTGAGAAACGTCATCTCGTTCCTCGATGCACCCGCAATTGCATGCGGATGACATCTCATCAAGACAGCGCGCTCATGAATATTAACTAGTTTCCACGCCATCCCATTGGTCGTCGTTAACATAATTTATTCTTCAGTCAGCTTCCTCGTTTGCCTGTGGGCATTATTTTATTTATTTTTACACGGGTGCGAGTACAGTGCTTGCCGCTACTTCGTTATAAGTTCTCGCACGAAGGACGACGGCGATGAGTTCTGGAACCGGCACGACGACGGCGACGAGGTGAAGCGAACGATCGATTCGCAGTCGCCGCGCTCGTCCATCGGAGTGGCCGACGCACGCTGGAGGGATCTGGATCGGACCGGTTTGGGTTTAGAACTGGAAACCGTCTTCGGATGGGCGCTGTGGGGTCGCGCTGAGCGGGACGACGAGGAGGAGGAGGAGGACGAGGAGGAGGGCTCTGGTCGAGAGGACGAGGAGGTCTCTGGTCGAGAGGACGAGGAGGAGGAGGAGGAGGACGGAGGGCTCTGGTCGTGAGGACGAGGACTGGACGAGGAGGAGGATTCTGGTCGTGAGGAGGAGGAGGATTCTGGGCGTGAGGAGGAGGAGGTCTCTGGTCGTGAGAACGAGGACTGGACGAGGAGGAGGGGGATTCTGGTCGTGAGGAGGAGGAGGATTCTGGGCGTGAGGAGGAGAAGGTCTCTGGTCGTGAGAACGAGGACAAGGACTCTGGTCGTGAGGAGGACAGAGGACTCTGGTCGTGAGGAGGAGGACAAGGACTCTGGTCGTGAGGAGGACAAGGACTCCACTCGTGAGGAGGAGGAGGAGGAGGAGGTCTCTGGTCGTGAGGAGGAGGAGGACTCTGGTCGTGAGGAGGAGGAGGACT
>JAZEWT010000010.1:20761178-20815714 GCA_036362905.1 Mordacia mordax
AATAAATAATAGGACATAATGTAAGTGGAGAAAAAAAATTATTTCTTCAACTAACAAGGAAGGAATAAATGTTCCCGAACAGGCGCAGGTCGGCAGAAAGCCATCATCCTGGCACGGCAACATTGAGCCGTACTGTACCGCAAATCACATTCATTTACCTTAATAACGGAAATAGGCTTTCGCGGCTCAATGCATGGTGATTGCTTTCTAAAGCTGTTCTTTCGGGATGGCCTCGTCTAAGCGGAGGAGGGAGGCGAGGAGCGCTCGAGACAGTTTTTTATACCAAAGGAAAGGTCAGCTTTCGAGAGCAATCGCGTAATCTTGAGTGTTATTTAAAAAAAAAATCTTAACGATCCGCCGAAATAAAGTCACGTTTCGATTGTCGACAATCGATTCCATTCCGCAAAGCCCAGGTCGCAGGCGCACAGCCGCACCGCAATCGAGCAAACGACATTGGCTTTCGATTCCTCCGAATCCGCATCAAAACAACGCGGCGAATCGCGCGCGGGCGATTAAACTGGAGTCGGTTGCAGCGCGAGCCCGGTGGGCGGGGGGGGGCGCGGCGGTATCGTGCGCCCGACGTCGCGCGCCGCGCCGTGCGCGGTGACGTCACGGGGAGGCGCGGCCCAATCAGAGCGCGCCGCTGTTGACAGGAGGAGCTCAAGACGGCTGAGGTGAGGGTGTCGGGCGGGCGGCTCCTTCGGTTCCAATTAACGCGGCGCTCAAGCTCAAGTCTCGCCGCTTTATTTAACATTCTGCTAACTACCACTGCCACCACCACTGCGGCGGCGGCTGCTGCGTTAAGTGCCCGGTTCATTGTTTGCTGTTTGTTCGCCCTGTCGAGCGGTGCGCGGCGGTTTGGTTCGCGGCGCACGGCAAGTGCGTTTGCGCCTTAGGCCGCCTATTGTAAGTGGTTTTGGTGGTGGTGTTGGTGGTGTTGTTGTTGGTGGCACCGTGTTTCTGGCACAGTGACTTCGGTGGCCCTCGGGGCTCGATTTGACACCGCAAAGAATGTGGCGTTGAGATTATCTCCGTCGTTTTAGCTACGATCGTCGCTCGGCCACCTCGGGAGAGGCGCAGCGGAGAGCGCGCCGAGTGGAGGTCATCGAGTCCTCATCAACGTCTGTGTTTTGTGCAGGTCCGTAAGTTGAGTGCCTCTTTGTGGGACGGTTTCCACGTTAACAATGTTAAGGACGAGGAATGTCCGCTGCTTGTAACAGTACTACGGCTTTACGGTTGCTGCTGTGAGTCAGCATCGTTTTCATGCCAGCGCCGCATGTGCCTAAGGATAGGGGGAATGGGTTTTTATTTTCAATACGGCGGCTTAAGTATTTATTTTTTAATGGCATCAAACCGAGAGATTTGTTTCAACACGCGACTTTGTGTCATTGATTATCAGGATTAAATCGTAGATTAAAGTAGTAACTTGTGAGACAATTTAATCTGAAAGGTTCGATAATCCATTGATACAACCGTGTATTAACCATAACAATAAGATGCTTTTTAGCAACTTTAGACCAATTTACTCAGAATTACACGATATATCTAATTGAAGCAGATCTTAGTTTAATTTTCGCTTCGAAAGTGTTTTTTGACATGGATTTTTTTAAAACAATCATTTTAAATGAGAATGCCAACTCATTACTGTGTGAATAAACAGCTTCACAGTACTTAGCTCTCAGTTTACAACCCTACCACTTTGTAAATAAGCCTTCGCATTGGACTCAGGTTTTTCACGGCTCGATGAGTATGCGGATTGCTTTCCAAATCTTTCTTTCGGGATGGCCGTGTCGAGCGCTCCTCCAGTCCCCCTCCTTGGCAACGTTTCGCCTCGCACGTTGGAGGCGTGCTTAGGCGTGCTGTGAATGGGTCCCAGCACTCAGTCACAGTACGCCTGAGGAAGCCTCTAACGTGGGAGGTGAAACGTTGTGAAGGAGAGAGGGGGGGAGCGCTCGACACTCTCTCCCGAAAGAGCAGCTTTTGTAGTAAATCATCAAGCCGCCACATTTATATTGGCAGGTCGTATGGGGGCTAAGACTTAATTGGACACGTGGTCTATATAGCCCATGTCTATATTAATTTCATTCCAGACCTCTGACCGGCCCTTCCCCATTCTTTAAGAATCATCTTCACCAGCTTGCAGGAAACCCGAACTCACTGTGGTTATACGTGGTTGTTTGTCATACAGTACTTGCCAATGATACTTCGAGGTCATGGATGAGGGGAATCTTAGCCATGTACTTTGAGGCTGAGGGAGAGGTTGATGGAAAACTAGTTGAATGTTCTTGAGATATTCTTTGTAATACTAACGAATTGTTTACTACCACGGTGTGTGACAAGCACCCCAGTGCCGTGTTGTGTACGTTGTACTTGATAAATAATTAGTAGAGGCACATTTTAGATGGGGTTGCTATGCCTCTAGATGTGTAATAACCATTTGATAAATAATTAGTAGAGGCACATTTTAGATGGGGTTGCTATGCCTCTAGATGTGTAATGACCATTTCAGCTGTTTGCTCTATAGAAAAGGCAACGTAGCTATAACACAACATTGACACAATTGACATTCAGCACTCTGGCATTGTGTTGGTGTGATGCTTTCTGATCGCGATTCCTTAGTTCAAGACATTTTCCTTGAACCTTCAAAACAAAAAGCCCATATTGTACCATTAACGTTAAATAACCAATACAGTATTCACATTTCATTACAAAATGACATGAATACCATTAGTATATGGTAACCAAGAGTGTACCTTGAGTAACAATAATGCTTAAATCCTAAATTTAAAATGATCTGTGTGACAACGACTGGTCTTTCGTGTGTCAGCTGTATTTGTGTTTTAGTTTTACTTTGGTTATCATTCTGCTGTTTGACTGAAGCTGTCCACATCAGCTCAGCGTATTGTTTACTTTTGTTTTTAGAACAACACACGATTTCCTTCCACAATGGTTCTGGATGAGTTAAACAGCGCGGCAAGCGCATTCAACATATTCTCATCACAGGTAACGCATTTTCCTAAACGACAGTGTCACTTTGTGAAATAAGATGTTGAATGACAGGAGAAGGAGACAGTTGATGTTTAAAGGACATTAGGCATTGGCAGACGTCGTCAGAAAATTTGGGTGTCGTGTTAGGAAATGTCAGGTGGTAATGATGCAGTGGTAAAGCTACTGCTAAATAAATAGGTGACTTATTAGCATTGGGCAACGTATGTTGCTGAATTTGCTGGGCCCTTTGTGAGAGGGAATTAAGAGTACATGTAGGCCTTCTCATTCACCAGGGATTGTGGACAAGCGTGACCGCTCGCTGATAGCGAAGAACACAGATATTAGTACCTCTCCAGGGTACATAATGTACCCCGCAAATCAACTTAATTACTCCAGATAATGTTCTAAAAGCATTAACAACCCCTAATTAACGCAGCAACAGCTGCACTGTAAATCCCAGAAAGGAAATAATGTGAACAATACACGACCGGAAATAAATATCACAAAAACGAACATGCCTTAAAAGTGTAAAAAAAAGACAGGGAGTAAATACTGTACGCTACTGTACCGAGGCAGACTAAAACTGACCAAGCAGGACCGGATGGGATGCAAGAGGTAAACGATAGGTTTCGTCTCGACACAGGGGATGTTTATCGTTGTACGTGTGTACGTAGATGAGTGTGTGTTTAGGCGAGTGTGTTGAAATTAAGCGGCACGGTGGCATTTAAGTCAGGCCTGATATTGGAGTGAGCAACTTAGGTTGAGAAAAGCTTCCAGCAGGTGATCCGTACAGTAATAAGTAGGCGTGTGCATGCTTCACAAAGCGCAGAGAGATTTACGATCACATCGTTCTGACTTGGGCAGGCCATGCCTTCCAACTTGCTTGTTGATTGTAAGCGAGTTTACTTTGCGTTTTGAGTTCATTGTCCGCTAATACAGTTTGCGCAGGCATCTAAATCGAGCCTCTGAGATGGTTTGAGAAACGTGGAGTACAGGCCAGCCGATTGTTAGCAACCTTCTATGGTAAGGGTAGAGATACATTGATTTGTGCTGGCTGTGATTGGTAAAATTTGATGGGTTTCTTTTGTAAATGGACTCAGTGGCCACATTCTCTCATTGGCACTCCGGTATAAAACCAGTGTAGATTACATTAACGGCAATGGTGAATCAAGGGCAGAAAATGGGGTTCAACGGTGCGAGGCGATTTAAGAGCAGTACACTGGATAATGTTTGTCGGCCGAGCAGAGGTCTCTGAATATGAAATAAGGAAGAATCAATGGCGAAGCTACACATTGTTATTGTATACTTTTAAAATGGCTATCATAAGGAAATATGAAATATGTTTAAATCAACTTGTCTTTCACAGCTGGACCTTGCTGCCAACAGTCCAGCCACTACAATGCGTATTCTCATGTTTATGGAAGAGCAATTACAGATCACTATGGTGAGCAATGGTGTACGTGGATTATCCTTCACCTTTGCCATGTGCTGTATTCTATAGTGTCTCTTACAGAAAACAGTTCGCCAAAAATGTCGGTTTGATTTCCGTCATGTAACTGCCTATTTACCACATCCTGACCGCGAGGAGCACCTTTGTAAAAAAAAAACCCAAGGCTGGCTTCTACCTTATCGTGAAATGGCATGTTTGAAGTACAGTTATTTAGTCTGTGATTAAAGCTTCTGATATATTTGCAACATGACATCTCAGCGTCGACTGATGATAATAACGAGAGATTTCAGAGACGCTTGAAACACTTACATTGAAATGGAGAGTATTTCCTCGTGACATAGTGCAACTACATTTATCTGATTACATCTATATGTTTGTATGCCGCTTACCGTGTAACTATTTTTTATGTTTTGTGTTTTAGGTGTATGGTATCCTCATTGGTGCCGCGGTGGCTCTGCTCGTAATTGCTGTGGTCATATTTTTCGTCTACAAAAAACTCAAACAGAGATGTGAGTATCCGGACTTGCTGTGTTCTATTGGTTTGTGTTTTGAAAACAATTCCGAATAGAGAAAGAACACCATTGTATTCACACTAGTGTGCCATCGTTTTGGTAAATTTTTGCTTGTGTATCACTGCCAACAGTCAAAGATCCCGCGACTTAAGGAGGTTTTGCGTCCAGAAGGGCAATCGGTTGTACATTTTTGCTGCATTATATCCACCAGTGGTGGCAACTGGCCAACTTGGCCAATCCTGAATACCGTGGCAGCAAAAACGAGTGAATTTCAACGTATATTTAATTGTTTACGTGCAGTGGCCGACATATACGAGTCCTTTTATGGAATTTGTTGTCATTTTTAGATATCTCCCCGATCGCTTAGCATACTGCAAGAGGTAATTTTTATGCTGGAAGCCTGGAGTTATTTACCTTTTTATGGTGAAATAAGGCAGAATATTGCTGAAGTGTTATATTTTTTTCTGTTGTTAATCACTGTCATAGTATTTGATGGAATTCTAACCCTGGTTCTTATTAATATATACATGTTTTATATTACAATGTGTAACTCACAGCATTTGTCCAATGCCGAAGGTGTTCGTTGGAAGAGACAGTTACTAGATAAACTTTATAATATTATTATTATTATATATTTTCGAGAGCCTTGTTTCACCACCTTTCTACCGTATATCCAGTGTAGCGAGACTTCTCCCTGGCTCATTCTGTCGAAACCTCCAGCTCCCCACTTCCACTTCACCCTCCTCCCCGCCACTCCATCTCACCCACCTCCCTCTCCGCCTGCGTTGCTCACCCTCGCTCTCCTTATTCTCACCTCTCCCTTGACCACCTCAAGCTCTTTTCTATTTCCCGAATCCTCTCACTGCTTATCGTTTCCCCTTGCTCTCCACTTATTCTTCTGCTCACTCTTTCGCCTCTCAATTGCGCAGCCTCCTTTTAACTCTCTCGTTGCCCCTGTCGTCTCTTCCTCCTCTATCGCCTGTATAGCTTTTGCGTAGGACACGCGGCCAGGGGCGTGGAGGTTAGGTGGGGTAGGCCTGGTAGCACGCACTTAAGTAACCTGCGCACGTAAAAAACCCGGCTCATCGTATCGCTGTGGCATTCGGGTTAAGTTGATCATGCAAATGTTCGCAGTAATGTCGCCACCACACTCGTGCACTTGACCACATCCGAGGAAGCCAGTCAGGAAGCCATTAGGCAATTCTTTTTCTAATATAGTGTGATATGTGTTTCCCACAAAATAATTTTCAAGTTTCAAATTTCTCAAAGCATTCCACTATTATTGGTTGAACATCACAGTGCTCCTCTGTGTAGAGGACACTTAACATGTGCATGTGTACCGAATTACTATTTTTCACGTTTATAGTGCAATGTCAGGAAACATTGTGTTTGACTGAGAGAATTTAGATGTTCAGCATAATTTAGAATATATCAATTTGTGGTATGACATTAAAATGCTAACACGGCAATATTTTGTGACAATCGCAGACCTTCAAAGGCAAGATGTTCCAAGATATAGGTTTCGCAAGAGAGACAAAGTCATGTTTTATGGTCGCAAGATCATGAGAAAGGTACGACATTCTTAAATCTTAATGCAATTTTTATTATTGCTCGCTCATACGTTAAACATTATCCAGAACGATTATTGCTTCGAAAAGCTGCTCTTTCGGGATAGCTGCGTTGATTGCCCCCCCCTTCTCTTGACGTGGCTATCCCAAAAGAGCAGCTTTTCAAAGCAATCATGCATCGAGCTGTGAAAACCTACATCATTACATTATCCACAACATCAGTGGGTCATAAATATTTTTGTATATAATTTCACATTTATGTGTTTGAAATATATATGTATCACAACTTTAATGTGTGATATAACACATTAAATCCTATTTAGGTAAGCGTTGTTCATTGTGTCAGTATGTCCCTGTGTCAAGTATGTTTAGGACTCTATTTCCTTATATTCCACATTAGATGTCTCAGTCAACCTCTGCACTGGTGGAAAATCCCACGACAAGCTCACAGAGGAGTCGTCTCCGAAAGAGACAGAAGGTCCTCAATTTGGCGAAAAAGTGAGTCTCATCACCGTCACTTCCCACCTATTGTATAGGTTTTGATTTAAACCATACATTTATCATGACAGCCACACGCATTGCATTTATGCATTGTTGTTTGTAATGATGTAGGTTTTCATGGCTCGATGCGTGATGATTGCTTCGAAAAGCTGCTCTCTCGGGACAGCCGCGTCGATCGCTCCCTCTCTCCTCATCGCTGTTGTTTTTTTCCCAACCAGATCGTCAGTTCATTAAATGTAATTTTCGAAAATGTGAAGTACGTTCATGAAGTGGAGCTTTCATTCGTTTAACAAAGTTATTGAAGTGTTTGCACCACGTGTTTGGTATGGGGAAAAATGTATTTCGATTATGGTGTAATGTTTACACTTACAAATGCTATACAATGCGTGGTGTTATGTTCTTAACTGTATTTCTGTTTTAATGCGCTTTGCTTCTCTTAGTGGAATGAAAAGGTAATTATATCCGAAATGCTGCAATTACCACATTTAAGAACTACATACGAAAAGATTTTTAAACATCGTATGGCCCACTGTTATTTTCGTAGTCACTTATATTTCGAGAGTGTAATAGTGTAGAAACCTATTTAACAATGTAAGCATACACAACTAATAATCACAGTAATTGCACAACCAGTAGAAATGTAGTGTGATGTGTCACGCGAGTGTTGGGTGGTGTGTTCTGAGTCATCTATAAGCGCTAGATTAGACGAAACATACACCTGTAGCGTACAAAATCGGGATGTTGTAATATCCTGGTAATTGCAGAAGCAGTATTTCTCTTTTGATGCATGTAGTGTGTCGTAAATCTGACTCTACTTCTTGTACGCAAGGATATTTTACTACACATGTAAAGTATCCTTTATCTTGGATGTAAAAACCAACCAAACCTGTTCAGGTAATGCAGATGCAATTTTGTGGTTTTGTATGTGGGTTTTTTCATTCATTCGGGTAGTGTTTTCAACATTCCAAGATCAATCCATACGTGCAAATTTGGCATTTACTTTGTTTTTCATATTTGCTCTTTGCCTTTTCAGTGTAGCACATTTTTATATCCGGCAGATCGACTCTGCCAACAGAATTGCCTGTTGAAGCATATCCAGTGATCAGCCATTGTCCACCACCACTCATGGCCTCTCACACCTTTGTGACCCTTGGACTCAAAATACCACTGCCCTCACTCCTTAATCAGTCTACTTTTCTCGCAGGCACATTTCTTCATTGGATTGCGATTCCATCACAAGTCTTAGCCATTGGCCATCCATTTTCGATTATAGCAGTGGTTTTCAAAGTATGAGTCGTGGCCCAGTTACCATGCTGGTGCAAGTGTAATTATATTGTGATTTATTGTAATGAAAGCTCTGGTCAAAAGACTTTGTTGGATCGCAGGCATGAAGAACTATTTTCACTTGAATTGCGTGAAAAAAAGCTTGAAAACCACTTCGTTATTCAAATGTGCACTGAACAAGTTAATTTTAGTTTCTTAAATTTGATGTCTTAGTTTTTTTTAATGAATTGTTCCCTCACCCATTTGTTTTTAACGTTCCAAAGACAATTCAAAGTGTGTTTCTTTCCACGCTTTATGTATGTTTACATATGTCTCCATTTTAGTTCAGTTTAATGTGTTAGTGTCCATGCCCTTTGGGTGTCATAACTGGTAACATGCATTAATTCGAAAACAATCCTCTTTTATTTTATTATGCTTTGCCAATTCAGTTTTTATAAGATATCCATCCTGCTCTTGCTTGCCTCTGTTTAATATATTTTGAAGTCCAGAAATGCTTTCAGTTATTTACATTTGTGCACTTATTTTACTGTATTTTCCATTTGTGTGCTTAGAGCACTAACTTTTCTTGCTTGGCCAAATATGTTGAAAACGAGTCTTGTTAGGTAATGATGTAGGTTTTCACGGCTCGATGCATGATTGCTTCGAAAAGCTGCTCTCTCGCGACGTTTCGCCTCACGTTAGAGGCATCCTCAGACACTCCTGTTATGCTCATGTTTATCTTGAGACCAAGTTTGAAGCATTTTGGGATAACCTCTTCAGTAAGTTTCTTCAGTTATTGTCATTAGTTTTAACGTCATATTATAAAATCCTAGATGGCTAAATACTGTTTACTCTCAAGTTTATGCCTCTAGTTCTTCTTTATATTCTGTAGGAAATATCATCAAATGTTGCAGTGAATAATATTGGAGTTTATCTCTTAGTTCAACTCACGATTTGTACTTTGATACTGTCCATAAAAATTCAGGATAGTGGATTTAAAATATATATTGTTAGCAATTATTTAGCAGTCTCCCTAATCCAGGAATTTACTAATCAACTCTTGAAGATGTCTGTAGCAGTGTGAGAGGAAAGTTTGAGGAGAAATGCTCAACAAATCAACGTGGAAAATTGCATTTGGCTTACAAGCGCCTGCAAAAACTTTACTTTTTTATATTTGTAAATGAACTGATATTTTCGGTGTATTTATTTTATCAAGGCCTAAATGCACGATTTAATCATTCAATAGCTTCAGTCAGTCTAGCTTTCACTAATTGACGCCTTAATATACTATATTGAAATTACCAAACCATTTGTAAAAAAATACACATTTCCACTCAAAGCATTACTTGATATGCAGCATTGGGATTAGTTTTTGTAGTGCACACACAAGTTTGACATTACAAAGATAAACAAGAGATGACCAAAATAATGTATAAATGTGACTGGCATGTAGGTTATCTAACATGTTGCTTATTTGGCAAAGGCAAATACGTTATGTTAAAAACAATGTGTTATGGCCTTTGGTCGTGCACAGTCCTAGACACCTTGAAACATGATGATCGCTGCCCAAACCTTTTTTTTTTGGGATAGACGTGTCGGGTACAACCTACTCCGTCGCGACGTTTGGTCTCCCACCTTGGAGACATCTCTCTACATTGGTACATCCTGAAACATGTTCTTTTTAGCTGCTACTGTTTACAATAGTTTTTTTTTTGGCTGTTGAATGGATTTGACTGGTGAATTTTGCTAATTTGAAGACCTACACATTCACTTTTATTCTCGCAAATCCTGTCACAATCTATTTACTCCACAAGTTTATAAAGTGGGTTTAATGTTCCGTTAATGTCTCCAACCTTTTTTGATTTGCATTCTTTCCGTAGGTCAATTTAAACATTGCAGGTTATTTATTAAACACAGATGACCTGTTCAATACACCTTGTTCTTTATGTGCAAGGCACTGAAAATATTTACTGGCAGGTCCAACTCATAAGATTAACGGTTGTACACTTTTACTATTAGATCTACTGTTGTGCAGTCAAATCTACATTGGTGCAAGCTGTTAGGATTGAACGACATTCAAGACCACAGGATTCGTGCCGCTGAATGTAATGTTACAGTGATTATTTCTTTCAGAGTTGTTCTTTTGGGAAAGCCGTGTCGAGCGCTCTCTCTCTCGTGTACTTACACTAAGTCTGAGCACATCTGAGAATATCTCAAACGTGGGTGGTGAAACGTTGTGGAGAAGCGAGGGGGAGTGCTCGACGTGGCTATCCCGAAGGAGCAGTTATGGAGGACAATTCTCAACGGTCACTAAAATCCAATATTTGTACAGTCTGGTGGCCCGCACATCATATACTTAAAGGCATTGTCTCTGAATGTCAAAAAGGTGCAGATACAATAACTTCTTGGTCTTTGTACTGATGTAGGTTCTTGGTCTTTGTTCCTAAAGATCTCACAGATCTGTAAGAGAGAGTGGGTCTTAACCACACCCCAGATAATTCATTTGTATGTGCATTTAGCTGATTTTTCTGTTACATCTGAAATCTAAAATTCTGATTATTTTGAACGGCAGAGAGGGTTCACCCTTGCGGGAAACAAAAAGTGTTTAAACAGTTTTTTTTTGGCAGAAGACGAAGAGTATTATTGCAGCTGATGACAAGTTCAGGCACTGACGTGGCCACCTCCATCCTGCCTGGTACAACAGAAGGTGGCTCTGCCTCGCAGTGTTGGTTCATGGCATGTGTGGAGGCCCCATTTGGATTCTGATTGTAGCCAAAGCTGTTTTCTTGCTCCTACATGCGGCTTTTGTGCTTCGAGTGTCACAGCTACGTGTGACCATTGTGGAATTTTATTGTGAGCTGCTTGAGATCCGTGGCTGCACCGACTGAGTTCCAATATCCATCATAGTCTACCTGCAATAGAAGAAGCATAAAAAGTATCATTGGCCTCTACAATATTGCACCTGGCTCTACGAGTTCATACAATATAGACGAAGCAGCTGCGTCATCATTGGGATTTCCTTCCTTCTCTACCGTCCTCAGATTTGTTTGTATTGTTATGTATGCGCATCTGTGTGTTCTCTAAGGATTTGTTAGAAAGAGTCTTCAAGTGAGTTGCTGTATTTTCCACATCGTGCCACTCAGGAGTAAAGCACTGTTGATAGTGTGGTCATTGCTTAAGGCCAGGGGTGAAGACGTGAGCGGGTGCTCACTCTTTGGGGTGGGTCTGGGCAAACCAGTCTCCTGCTGAGGACACTTCCACTGTCATTGCCTCCCGAGTGCTGATAGTTTAGTGGTATAGTTCCCCCACCCCACTACTGCTCCCTAAGATACCTGTAGGGAAACATCTATGGCAGTTTGCAAGCGTGCAGGATGTCCATCTCTGCTAATGGGTCCGGGTTGCTATGAGCTTAAGATACTCTCTTTAGACACTAATCACATCCTGGTATGTCTGCCGAGGCCCGTGTAGCCGCAATGGCCTGCACTATTTAAGTCGGTTGGCATGATGGATCTTTCCCTGGTTCTAGATCCGTTTGTAAGGATCCCCCATTTAGACCAACTTTTTGTCCTTGTCTCCCCAAGTGAAATGGGGGGAGGTGGCATTGCAACTTGATTTAGCAACCTGAGTAAAGTTTCGCATCAACCTTTGTCACAAGTATGCACGTAAGCAGTTCTCACTGCTTGCCCTGGACTCTACTAGGGTGGTGGTGACACTCTGCGCCAGCGATCAAAGTTTTCTTTGGAGAAAATGTTTACTCGGGGGATTCAATGTAGCCCTTGGTGAGCCAGTGGGAAACATTTCATGTACTAACGCAGCCGCTACCGGGTCCAATGAAGGTTTAGTAGTTGCGGGCAAAAATATTTTTGTTGGCCACGGCAGCACCCACAAGGCATCTGCCAATGCTCTCCAGGGTCGGGAACACGACACTCAGTGTGGTCGTGAAGGGTCGTTGCTGCACGATCGGTGATGTCGCTGGAGAGGAGAGTTCGTTTTCGTCTCTCTGGCAGCAGTCGAACTGTTTGTAGCTTGTGAAGAGTGTATGTGGATGTTTGGCTCGCAAAATGGGGGTGTGGTTCAGCTCCACGCTCTTGTATGTCTCGAGGGGGATGCGATGCGCCTGTCCGGAAAAGGTGTTCTTTCTGCACAGCCTGGTGGTCTCTAGAGGAAATCTGTCCGTAACTGATGTGCAGCTGCCAATGCCAGATCAGCCTTTATGTTCATGCTTAACTGTAGATTATTGCTGGCTTTTGCCGAACACTAAGTATAACAGTAATGTCAGTAAATTTCACTATACTGCTATTTCAGGATATTGTTTACACAGCCCTCGGGTGTTGTCACGTGTTTACCTGGGTTATAAGTGTTGCAGTTTTTTTATAGGCAGTACAGTATGCACTTTACCCCGAATGTTAACGCAAATAAATATCTATGAATTTGCAAAATGTTATATTACTGCAGGTGATAAAAAAATATAATAAAATCAGAGTGCTCGTCTTTTAATGAAAATATTCTATTTTACGTGTTCAGTTAACAAATGTTGCCACATTTAATGATAGGCTGTTGATTCCACCAGAGATATCTCTGTTCTCTCTTGCGATATCGAGGGTACGGTGTTTATTCTGCAGAATATTGCGCTTTAAGAAGGAGCTGCCAACGCTGCAGCCCAAGGAACCACCGCCAGCTTTGCTCGAGGCTGACCTGAGTGAGTACGAGGTGTCCGACTCCAGGCTGCCCTCTGAAGTCCTCTACATGCTGAAGAACGTTCGGTAGGTGAACACCATTAATCATTCTAATAATAATAATAATAATTGCACTTCCAGAGCACTTTTCACCCAGGGGCCACAAAGCGCTGCACAGAGAACGGCTAACAGAGTACACGGCCGACGGGCCTTCATGGTTCAAGCTTGTCACACGTCCTTTTAACGCCGTGATTAAAGGCATAAGAATGCTTAGGAGGGTTTACAGTACAAGTGCAGAAGTGGGAATTTAAAACCAAAATTGTGTTTAAGTCTCCTTAGAGTAATCAATAAGTTGGAAATTAAGCTGAAATCAGACATTGCTGTCGCTTATGAAGGATTCTAACCTGGTACACTTAGTGTTGACATACATAAAAACACTTGCTCTATTATATACGTGATTCAATCCCTGATTTATTTGACGAATTGTTACGATTTGGCATCACTGATTTTACAATAGATAGTTGAATCTTTAGCATCATCCTTTACTACTGATATGCCTCCAATGTGGAATATTTCAATGTAGCCAAATAAAAATAGTATTTGAGATGAGATGACGAGAGAATCCATATTAGTAATGAAGTGTTTGCATGCCCAATATAAAACATTTAAACAATGCGGTGTTGGACAACTTGCACAAGTGTGACTATATGCAGTCTGTTGAATGTGTCTTAGTCAAATGAGTTAAACATTTAAACAATGCATCTATGTTGCCGATAAAGAGTTGATTGTGCAGTGTATGAAAATGTTGAGAATTATAATTCCCTGAATGCAATAATTGTAAACTATGGATTGTGTATTAATGTTTTTAATTTGGCCAACGAAGGGTGCTTGGTCACTTTGAGAAGCCACTTTTCCTGGAGCTGTGCAAGCACATGGTGTTTGTTAAGTTCCGTGAAGGAGAGTACATCTTTCGGCCAGGACAACCGGATGACTCCATATACGTACTGCAGGATGGCCTGCTGGAAGTTTGCATCACTGAGAATGTGAGTGTGAACAATGCATACAGTCGGTGGAAATGGACTAATCTAAAGAAATGCGAAAACCATTGAACAAATTGGTCTTTATCTCTAGCCTGTTGTTGCAGCAACACGCCTGGAAAACACTGGTGAAGTGGATGACCCTCTTTAATGTTTTTCTCATAAATAATTAAGTCATATGTCAAGCGACTGCTAAATGAAGGCCTACCCAGGTCGTGTTGGTTTTGATTATTTGATGATTCTGCACACTTGCCAGTGCTGCTTGATGAAGGGGAAGTATACGTAAAGGTAGAGGGCCAACACTGCTTCAGATGTTACTTACCGCGGATGTTTTGTTGCGGCTGAGTCAAACTAAAATCTCCGATTTCTTAGTGTGTGAACCATCATGCCTTATAAAACTTAAAACAAATGTCAGGCATTACATATTTTAAATTAATCTAAGATGAAGCGTTGTTGTGTTAGTTGGAGTGCATATTTCAACAACAGTTTCATGTTTAATTTAGACAGTGGTCATGATGACCTTATATGCTTTGTGCTTTGGAGGATTTGGCCAATGCCTGATCAGCATTTAGAATCAGGCAAGCAGGCAGTGGTTCCTCTGCACTGTGTTGCACAAGTTTACCTTAGGTTTTAGATGCTTCAGTTACCAACGCAATAGTGTGTAACGTCTGACATTCTGTCTCTAAGAGTTGTTACGTTTTACTTTACATATGCTTTAAAAAATGTTTGTGTGTGTGTGTGTGGTTCATACTTTTTACATAACCTCAATGGCTAACCACTTTGTTTTATCTTTACACACCAGTTTTATTTGGGTGTTGGCCATTGAGCCAAGAGAGCATGGCTCGTGTTGTCACTTTGCATTGCAAAAATAAAGGATAATGAGAACATAATTGGTGCTGTTTTTATGTCGTTTGTTTTTTCTTCCTTGGCTAGGATGGAACGGAGGCTGTGGTCAAGGAGGTACACCCAGGGGATAGTGTGCACAGTCTGCTCAGCATTCTGGACGTAATCACAGTACGTACTCTGCAATAGGGTCTGTCCACAACAAAGCTAACAGTTCAATAACAATTGAGTTTGATAACGATAAAGCAACTGCTGTTTAATCAAAAAGGCACAGAGAAATATAATCTATTCGCATACAAAGCTGCAAGAGCATAGCTGTACTATATGAACAGAGTTTATTGTCTCTTTAATAACTACTTATGGTACTTGCGGTGTATTTTTATTTAAAATGTGATCTGCATACCTCAAAGTTTTAATACCACCATTATGGTTGATGATTGCTTCGAAAAGCTGCTCTCTCGGGACAGCCGCGTCGTTCGCTTCCTCTCTCTCCACCTCCTCGCGACGTTTCGTCTCACACGTTAAAGGCATCCACACTGTCTCTAATGTGTTAAAAGGCATCCACAATGCCTGTAATGTGCGAGGCGAAACGTCACGAGGTGGGGAGAGGTAGAGAACGACGCGGCTGTCCCGAGAGAGCAGCTTTTAGAAGCAATCATCATGCATCGAGCCGTGAAAACCTACATCACCGTTGTGGTTGTCAAGTAATCTAACCTGTCGGCTAAAAGTGCCAGCTTGGCAATTTGTGTCAAAAGTATTTGCAGTAGAAGCAGATTCGAGCAACGTGTGTAATTTTCACGTTACGTTCCAGTTAATTACAGATGATGTAAAATGTTGCACTCATGCCATTATTTTGTGTGCGGTAGGGCTACCCAGCACCTTACAAGACAGTGGCTGCCCGGGCAGCCGTTAACTCAACAGTTCTTCGTCTTCCGGCAGAAGCCTTTCAGTCCGTCTTCCAGAAGTACCCAGAGACTCTAGTCAGAGTTGTGCAGGTGAAGACTTCTTTTTATACCTGCCGATGATGGGGAACAGTTTTGCTTTGTGTTAAGTGTCTACATGTTTTTTTGCACATGCCAGCACTGCTGTTGTGTGTAAAAGCATTGCCCGTCTTTTTTTAATGCTTTGTTGGTGTGAAGCAAATTGAAACAGGGTTAAGCATTGCTACACATACGTCATTGTCTATTTTGGCATGTCTCACTGATTCACAGACATTCAGCCATAGTTTTATATCCACGATGGTCTGGTGGCATAGTGGTTAGCGCATTGCACTATAAACCACAATACCCGAGTTTGAGTCCCAGCTTTAGATAACATCAGTGGTGAATTACATTTGTACCACGTCTTGACAGCCCTTTTTACTAACGCGCACTAATTAGAGTGGTAAAGTGCGGTCAAACAATCCCCATGTCGAGCGTGGCATGGGGAGGGCAGTAGTAACGACTGCGCCTCACAAGGTCCTGCCCCGATGTCATTCGATTCTTGTTTTGGATGCCTTTCTATGTGGAGTTTGTGGGCTCGCTTCCTCTGTCTTGCGTGGATTTCCTCCGAGTTCTCTAGTTTCCTGCCACAACTAAGTACCTCGCCTCTGCAGGTTGCCTTGCAGATCACCTCATGCCTCTGAGTCTTTTTCCCAATGTCTGACCACCTCAAAAATTGGATGAACCATGTGCCTGTGTTATATGTAATTACTTGCCTCTGTTATACGTAATTAATCATACTTGGCATTTAAAATAAATTGTTATTACTAGGCTGACCTTTTCACTTCGATTAGTTCGTTGTCCTATTCAGAAATAATAATGTAATTGTGCTGTTTGCAGATTATTATGGTGCGCTTGCAACGAGTGACTTTCTTGGCTCTTCACAACTACTTGGGGCTCACGAATGAGCTCTTCAGTGCAGTGAGTACTTCCTCCAAGGCCCTTGAGTAAAGTCTGATTTGTGTTTCACAAGGTTTGGGTAAACACTTCAGAGCGGACATTTTGTGCTGTACAAGGGCAACTGCTAATGCAGAGATGTGGGGAAGTGTTCCGTTTATGTGAGGATTGTTTCAATTTTCTAAATTGACTAATTGCATTCTTTAACGCTCTTTCACAACCGGACGTATTACACATTAATTTGTCTGTTTCACTAACTTTTTAACCTTGTCAAATTTTTCCACATGTCATTCATTATGCAAAAAGGAATGTAAAAAGATGCCCAAAAAGGTACGGATGCTTTAATTTCATGACAAAAAATGTCGTGGAATGCAAACCACACATGGTTCTATAACCTCGTTTCAAAAATTCGCTGCTCCCATTCTACTCCTACTTCCTTGCTTTGCTCTCTTTGCTGGCTGCACGCGTCAAATTAAAAATCGTGGTTCTTACCCACCGCCGCCTTCATCTATCCGCTTGCTCTAATCTGCTCCGCTCACACCCTAGAACCCCCTAATTCCCGCTTCTCTTGGCTACTTCTGATCGATTAGTCACACAGGACATCCGTTCTCCAAGTTCCAAGGCTAGCTGCTTTGCTACCCTGGCTGCATCATGGTGGAATGAAATTCCTATAGAACTTAGGACTCACAAGGTCGCTCACATTCTTTTAAATATTTTAAAAGTTGTTTTTGCCCACACACAAATGGTAAGTCCGACAGTGGAGGCCATTCCATAAACTTTGAAAGGCACGTCTGTTCAGCAATTATTTATTGGGCTGACCTTCGAACACAACAACACCTCGACAGTGTTATGCAATTGGCAGTATTTATTTAGTATGTATTTATATATTATAAATATGCATGTTAATGTAAGTCGACCTGGATATAGGTGTCCGCTAACTATCAATACAAATAATAAATACACCCACTTAATTCGTTTACTGTTATGACGTTTTTATTGCAGCACCGAGAAATCTATTGCATTAAATAGCTATGCTGTTGCAGTCACCCAACAGGACATCATGCACCGTTCGCTTTTGCATACGTATTCCTCGTGCTCGGATGATGATAATAATAATTGCATTTCGAGCACTTTTCACCCGAGGGTCACAAAGCGCTGCTCAGAGCTGCGGAGGGAATGGCAGGTCAACAACAACGACATGAGAATGGATAATCCCCAATAGCAACTTTTTTTTTTCGGAAATTTTTTTTTTACAAATCTGAGCGGCGGAGGGAACGGCATGTTAACAACATCAGGACCGTTCAACTGAAAGTCAAATAGTAGCAACAAACTATAGGACACAAAATAAGCAATTTTAAAAATAAATAATTCTTTATCAAACAAGGAAGGAATAAATGTTCCCGAGCAGGCGCAGGTCGGCAGAGAGCCATCATCCCGTTACGACAATATTTAGCCGCATCAACAGTCCTATCCAGTGGGCTTGAAAGCCTTACAAAACAAGTGAGTTTTGAGACGAGATTGGAAAATGCCCAGGTACTCCGTCGATCGAATCTCCAATGGAAGGGTTTTGCAGAGTCTGGGAGTAGCGTACGAGAAGGCTGTCACCCATCGAATGGAGGTGAGATCTGGGCACATGAAGCAAGCTCGCAGGGGTGCCAGGGAGGAGTGCATTGCAGTAATCGATTCGCGAGGAGATGAAGATGTGTATTAGCTTCTCAGTATCGGAGGTGACAGGATGTTGTGCAGTTTGGCTATATTTCTGAGATGGAAGTAGGCTACCTTCACCTTGTTGATGTGTGTCTCGAAGCTGAGTGAGGAATCAAGAGTCACACCTAGATTGCGGACTGCCTTAGCAACTTCAATGAGACGATTTAAGTTGCTGGTCGTCAAGCATCAAGTGGATAGGTTCAGCCTTGGATAATTAGTGCGGGGTTCCCACAAGCAAAACTTCTGTTTTGTCGCCATTTAGTGTTAGGAAATTTTAATTGAGCCAGGCTTTCACAGTTGACAGTGAGGAGGACATGCAAAGACCAGACGCATTGAAGGATGGTTTTGTGTGGATCTAGATTTGGATGTCATCGGCATAGCAGTGATAGCTGAGATTGAGGCTGTGCAGGATATGACGAAGTGGTTGTAGATGCTGAAGAGGAGTGTGCCAAGAACTGAACCCTGGGGAACTCCAGACAAAACAGGATGGATCTCTGAGTTTTATCCTCTGAGGCTGACTAACTGCTTCCGATCGGAGAGGTCAGAGTTCAGCCACTGCAGGGCAGAGCCATAGAACCAAAACTCTTCAGTCGTTCAAGTAAGATTGGGTGGTCAACGGTATCAAAGGCAGCGTACAGGTCCAGGAGGATGAGAATACTTGGCAAGCATTCATCAGCAACGACGAATAGGTCATTAACTACTTTGACCAGAGTAGTTTTAGTACTATTGCCAAATCTGAGCCCAGATTGGAAGGGATCGAGGAGGTCATTTGAGTTTTATTGGGACAGCCCCACATTGCTTAGGTAGTTAATAGAAAAAGCACCACAGTTGCACCAAACCGCGTGAATGAATTGCACGTCTTGCAAGCCACTGCATTTTGCATGAACATGCCACATTTTATCTAGTTCAGTAGTTATAGTTAAAATGCAATAATCCCATCGAGGAGTATTGATCTGCCTCTGTGGGTAATAAGCTACCACCTAGTGGAATAAGTAGGTATGCCGCTTAAGCAATTTCTCTTCAGTTATATATTCACCAATGTTTTCATCTATTATGAAACATCTGCTGCCGATCATATTGTTTCTTCTATACAGCCCAGTCAGCTTCAAATGTTAAGTTGTTTGTACTCTGCATGGTAGCCATCTGGTGTTTTGATATATGTTTTATTATTCCCAGTGACCTTAAAAGGTCACGGTAACTATGCAATAAAAATTATGTATTAAAATGCTTCTAAAGACGTTGTACAGAAACAGTTTATAAAGAACAGGAGTTAGTCATAGGTGTAGATTGGGGTGAATTCATGAAAGCTCTTGGAGGACTGTATGAGGAGTCTTGAAACATTTCCAGGATTGGTTTGGGATCCAGTGAAGAGGTTGGAATATTAGTGTGACGTGCTTTTATTTACGGGTGTATAGGAGCAGGCTGGCAGTGGCATTTTAGTCGCTTATTATTACCACAGAAAGTACCTAGCGAACTTTCATTTGGAATTTGGAGATGCGTAATTTGGATAGGCTGCAGAACAGAAGGTTGTAATGATTAAGTTCAGATGTGATAAAGACATGTGTGAGCGTCTTCGCATCAACTAGGGTAAGCAACTGGTGTGCGTATAAGATTTCATACAGATGAAGGTGTGAGGGTTCTGGAAATCAAGGTCAATATTAACGCCAGGGTTTTACATAGGATGTAATGGTGATCTCTACATAGCTATGGAGACCTTTAAAGAGTATGAGTGTCTGATTTCATCTCGCATTACTTGCATAACTGGCACGCAAGCAAGTTGTCCTTCGCTTTTACTACTGCACAACTGTGAACATCTGTTTACTTGAAGTTAAAATTGCAGTGTTCTCTTGAAAGTGCTTCTCAAGAAAGTACGCGTAAGCATTCGAAATGTCACTCCGATCACTCATTACCAAACACTTCAATTGTGTGCTCGTCCAGGAGAGTCAAGCCATCCCGCTGTCTAACCTGGGGAACCTGTCTCCGAAAGCCAGCCCTGTGAGGTATGGCAAGCGTGGCTCCGTCAACTTGGCTGGGACAGTACCCGAACAGTCGGCAAAATCTTCCGAGTCCCAGTTCTCAGCAGTTGGTGAGCTACGTATAAGTTATCTCACCCTAGAGGCTTTTTCCACTTGGTTGTATAAAAATGTTACATTGCCTTTTTATTTGCAGACACTTAGACACATACATAGTAAGGTTTGTCAGCCGTTCATAACCATATTATGGGCTTTTCATTATCTTTTTTCAACCCTTTGGTCACTGCTGGATGAGGTGCCTGCCCTCACGTTGTTCAGGTCTTATGTGTTATTTGACCATCCTTCCTGAGACACTTGTGTAGATAGATAATTTCTTTCTGGGCATTATATTGTCTGCCCATGCTGCTTGATATTAAGCAGTGTGCACAGCTGCTTACTTCAGTGGTCATTGTTAAAACCACTGGTGTTTGGTGGTTTCCAACAGTTTTTTGTCCAAAACTGATGTTCGTTTAGGGTAGTGCAGTTCCCATCGTAACCTTTGCTTAAAATGTTACTATTTTGCTGTAAATTGCCAAATTTTATTGAATAAAATGTTTTCCTTCTAAACTGCACGTAATTATATTGCACGGACAACGTGGTAATTCCTTACATAAATACAATAGTGTACAATATTGTGTTCATTATTTACTTAGTACATTGCATTCTGTGCTGCAGGCCCAGATGTTGCAAAAATTGCTACTCAAGAGCGACATAATCAGAGTCGTCTAAGCATTAGTCGTTCCATTTCCATGCCTGTGGACATCTCGAGTAAGTAATAATGCAGTAGAATGTGGTCTAAGAAATACCTGTGGATTGTCGTCGATATAAACTCCACAACATAAGCAAATGAAAGCTCAGTCGTAATTTCAAGACTAGTTTTTTTTATTGCAATGCACTATTGTACTGTGACCTGTTATACCTTTTTGCCCACAAATACGTTTCATTAAATACCTTTATCCTGTCTCTTTGGCAGTACTGCACATTTGCTTTGGGACATTTATAATGCAGTGGTTGCTTGTACATTAAGTGAAGGTGCAAAGTTAAATTGCATTTGCTTAATGCGTGCTATTATATATATGTAAAAAACCTTTACCAACGTTTAACTTTTAAAGCTATATGCAAGGTGGTGCTATAATTGCTACTGCTGTAGCTTGAAAGCATGTTAAATGCTTCATGCTGGCCTTCTTTTTGCTCTTTTATGCTTGCTGTTATATAATTTTTCTGTCACAACAGGCACAGATCACAATCCCTCCAGTCCTTCTGCTTGTAAGTAAATGTTGCATGGCTCTGGGCTACTAGTCCCATTTCATAAGTTTCCCATTATAATGTTTTTGAACTTGAGTGAGCAGTTGCTCTCTGCTGATGCAGCGCTGGAAACATACACCTGCCTCATTTGCTGACATTGGATTAAGCTATTTAAATTGCACGCATAGCAACATTCCATCTTTTCTTCGACATGCAGCTCGTTTATTGTTAAAAACGGTAGAACGTAAAATGTGTCAAAAATGCTAACATTTGTTCATGCCAGTTGTGCACGATGTTCAAGCAGTGTAATTACATCCTATAAAAAAAATAAACACAATTATAATTGAGATCTGAGTTGTGGTGATGCATGTTTATTCACTGGTTTGTTGGGTGGCCATGTAATTTTTTTGGTTTAGGCCCATCCAAAGCGTCCCCGACAGATCTGGACATGGCATTTCAAAGAGCACGTGTTGGTGTATCTCCCGAGGAGGTAGTCCCATCACAGCCTGAAAAGGTACAAACATGATGTCTCGGTCAGATATTTTTCAAACAGTTGCTGAGTAATAATAATAATAATAATTGCACTACTGGATAGCGTTTTTCACCCGAAGGTCACAAAGCGCTGCACAAATCTCCGGAGAGAACGGCATGTCAGCAACAGCAACGACATAAGAACAGCATATCAGCAATCATAACGTTTTTTTGTATTGATGTTAGTATTGTTAATTAAAAGGGCATAATTTTGAAAAATTATCAATGTACCATAATATATATTTCTATGAACGCCCAAGTTAGATATCTTTCTGATCTACAATTATTAATATACACACCTCATTTCAAAAGCACAAAATATTTTCAGAAAGTGTTGATAGAATTATATTTTCTCCAGTGATGAGTGTCATGGCTTTGACTCAGCCGGTGGGAGTGCAGAAAGATGCACCTAAGGAGAGACGGGTGACCGTGATGGAGCTGCCTTCCGTCGTTCATCATTACCCAGCGTGCGTGGAAGGAGAAGGCGACGAGTTCGTCAGCGGTCTGAAGTTGGGCCAGAGCGCTGGTGCCGGTGTCTCCAACTGGGAAGACAGAGACAAGGCAGATGTCAAGCTGGAGGCAGCTAAGAGGGACTTGCTCACTCTCGTCAAATTACAGGTGTGTGTGTGTGTGTACGTTGAGGTGCTCTTTGCCCCAGCACTGAACCTGGCACAAGCGCAGTGGTGAGGTCACTGTCAGTAGCAAGTGGCGGTTGTTGGGGTGCTATTATTACATTTATTGTTGTTTCTATTTATGTCCAATGTGGTAATTGAGCACTTTGAAATGTTTGTGATTTTATAGAGATTTTCATGGGTTGGATTGTTTTGGGAGCTCTAAGATGAGTTTTAACAAAATGACTGGTACAGTACCAGTTGTGTAGGATTGGCTGTAGATAATTGTGAGTATGAAATGAAATGTGCTCTTGATTAAGAACACAGCTCACAAAATTGAACAGTGTCAGGTGGCTAAAACACATTTGGCAGAGTACAGCATGTAGGTGGTACATTTGCTTCTCAGCCGAGCTAGTCAATCCATGATCAATGGGTATCCTGTGACTTTGCAGAAAACTGCCGTTTCATGTGTCCTCACTGCATTTAGCCTAGCACGTGTAGCATGGTGAAGTTACTGCTCTTGAGTGTTGACATTGGCAGCAGTTGTTGTGAGCAAACTGTGCACTGGTAGGAGCCTTGAAAACATTTTAATCCAAAAAAAAATGTCTACAGGATCCCTCACTGCTCAATGGCCGTGTAACATTGCACACTGTGAAGGCTGGTGCGATGGTGGCTAAGCAAGGTGTTCAGGTAAGGCTTGGCCAGGCAGCAGCGTATGTATAAAGCACAGTGACAAAAGCACATTTAATATAAAAAATATGTTAATTGGTACTCTATTTGATATAATTACAGTAGATTTGTTATACTGTTTTTACCACTATAAATGTAATTTGTGTAATAGCAGTGTCTTGAGTCGTTTAACCGAATTTTAATCACGCCAGTTTTTTATCGGTAAGTTTCAGCCTTCGGAAGCTCAAGTCCATTGTGCCGAGTGATGAGTTAACTTGGGGGTGTTCGTCACTCCCATGCGGTGCTTTGTACAGGATGTGAGCATCCACTTCGTGATCTCGGGCTCGCTGCACGTGTACCAGCGGCTCATCGGCCGCGAGGAAGAGGTTCTCCTCTTCCTCGCTCATCCTGGAGAAATAGTAGGGCAGCTCGCTGTGCTCACAGGCGAGCCACTCATCTTCACCATCCGTGCCGTCAAGGACTGCACCTACCTTTGCATCTCCAAGGGCCACTTCTACGAGTAAGATTACACGATCCAATGGTATTTGCCGGCTTGAGACGATCTTGAACTACTCTGGTTGTCCCTAATTAAATTAACCTCCGTCGTTTTATTATTTTCTGGGGATGTTGCCGCGGTGAAATCGCTAGCACAGCGGAAGTGCGATTCACAGGTTGCTGGCTTGGTCTCCTGCCGATGCTTCAAAAATGTGTTAATGACTCAGCGCAGTCGTTTAGCAGGTCATGTAGTGGCTGAACGTGTGAATAATCTCACCTCTTGGATGTCTTCCGGCTAAATATCTTGGCCAAACATCGTAGTTTACACTACTGCTGCCATTCTGCCAGCAGTAGTGTAAATAATTGCAGGGCCTCAATTTTATCTCCGTTTATGTTGACATTTTGTGAGTTGTGAGCTATATATTTGCAGTGGTGGTTCAGTGTTGAATGTTATATTGACCCTGTTAAAATACTAGTAGGTTTGGTCATAGTTCTGTTTTTTATATACTCCACAATGTATTACATTAACTTAATATATGCATGGCAATACCCTGACCAGCCATATTAATAGGGAAGATCCTGGATGTTCACTAATGTATTGCCGTAAATAAATTTTAATTGTTTTTGCCACATTATATCGCAATGTTGCATTATACATTACATAGCATATTGCTAAGTATATTATAAGTCAATGACGTCATTATTTTGATACTTTTTGTCTGTTATATAATTTTTTTCAGATGTTTGTAATTACCCAACCCAAGCTCAGACTTCAGCTAGTTTTTTTGTGTGTGTATTTGTTCATACTTTTACTTATTTTCTATTTGGAGTTGCTACCGACAGTTTGCCAAGCTTGTCTATGCTCACAGCAATTTTCGTTCTGTGTGTAGGACTTATTATTTTATGAATAATAACGAAAGCTTCACAACATCTCAAACCACAGGGTCATTGCCTTCTGCCTTTGCTTTTACAGGATAATGAGAGAGGAGCCCAGCGTGGTGCTCAGTGTGGCGCACACAGTCGTTAAACGGATGTCCGCATTTGTGCGACAAATCGACTTTGCGCTCGACTGGGTTGCGGTGGAAGCGGGACGGGCAGTGTACAGGTTGGTCTTCTTCTCCATTTACATGCAATGTCGTGTCGCAAGTGTGTCATCATTCCTAACATGCATTGCTGTGCTGATATTTTCCCATACAGAGCGGCGCTTTACAATAGATGTATCTTCACCATTGCATAAACTTGTCTGGAGCACTGCAGAATATATGCTTTATTTAGGATGTGGGACGTTTTTCAAGTTACGGATATAGTTGTAAGGCATAGGATAATTGTATTACAGTTAGTGTAGGCAGAGGCACCTTACTGCCTGTGTTCAGCTGTACTCGTGGTATAATTCCAAGTTGGTGTGCTTAGCATATGTTTACCAGAGTAGGTATAAAAAAACCGCCGGGCACTGCGGTTTTCTCCCACAGTCCAAAAAACATGCTGCTGCATAGGCTAATTGGCTTGCAGACGAAATTGCCTACACTGCCGGTGATGGACTGGCGTCCCATCGTGGGTGTATCCCTGCCTTGCGCCCTGTGTCTGCTAGGATAGGCTCCTGCTCACCGCGACCCTGTACAGGACTAAGCGGTTTCTCACAATGAGATGAGATATTAAAAAAACCCGAAAAACTTTCTTATTTTCACATTGCGCGTTGTGCATTACCCATATTCATAATCACTTTATTTCATCAGAATCTTATTCTGTTTCGTGCACTTCACTATTAGTAAATAAATGAAAAAAATGCATGGCGATGAAACTGAAATTGCGTGCCCATATTTAAAATTAATAGCTTATTCATAAACTGAACAGGCAAGGAGACAAGTCGGATAGCACATACATTGTGCTGAGTGGGCGACTGCGATCGGTCGTCAGCAATGACAATGGCAAGAAGGAGTTGGCAGGAGAATATGGCCGCGGGGACCTCATCGGAGTGGTAAGTTGCGTGGTGTTATTTTTCTTCACCGACGGTTAGGAATAAAAATTAATTTATATTTATACAGTTGGGGGGGAAGACATCCATACGGTCAGCCTTTTATGAGAGTAATAATTATCATTTACAAAAGTTTATATTTGTGGTCAATAAGATCGCACAATAATCTCCCTATGGGTGATCCTGTTGCGTGCTTGTGCTGTAACACGTTCTTCTGACATCTCTTGTTCATGAGTCTTCTGCTGACATGACTGGTTTAACTTGTACTTCCTCCCGATGTGCTTTTGGGAATGTTACTGGCTGTCTGAAATTTCAGAAGAAGAATCGATAAGTGGGAAGTAAAGCTGACATCAGTCCTAAAAAGCTTTGTGTTATGTAGATAAAATGTGTGCTTATGAATGATTTCAACCTGGCACCCTCAGTGCGGACACACATACATATGTGCGTACAAACGCTGGCTGCATAATGTGTAGATTTTGTAACTTGCATGTAAATGTTGTTCTTTTCTAAACATCTGTTATTATTATTACGTTTACTCCTTTACACGTGACCTCAAGTGCAATGTTACGCACGTGCTTTAGGGTTGTTCTCTGTAAGAGGAGCTGATGGTGTTGTGATCACCCCTTGGCAGGTGGAGGCACTCACGTATCAGCCAAGGGCCACCACAGTTCACGCCGTCCGTGACTCGGAGCTGGCCAAGCTCCCAGAGGGGGCCCTCAACACAATCAAGCGACGATACCCTCAGGTTAAATCATCCACCACTATGCCCAATGCTACCCGGTGCGTGCTAAAATCCTTTAACAATGCGCAAGGGGCCGAGGAGCTGTGTCGTTTGTACACCGCATAATGGCCATGCTCCTCTGCACATTTGTGAAGAGTTGAATCGGTCTTGTGAAGTTGCTGCAAGGCAGTCTGTTGTATTATACACATCCTTGGCGATAATCAAATAATGTGTCCATGGGAGATAACGCACACACAAAATGCCACGTACATTTTCTTGCATTCTTATTTTATACAAGCGGCATTCGTTTTGGGATGGTGTAGAGTCCCATTGGTTTACAACTTTGTTTTTTTGACATGCTTGTAATTGAGTAAACAGTCCTTTTAAAGTGTTTGTGACATTTGTCTATGTTGGCTTAACTCTGAAATACGATCTGAACAATGGGTTAGTGGTGACACATTTATTTTATTAATTGCTAGTCTTGGCTCTGTGTATGCGTGGTGTTTGTAAGTTTTAAAAATAATTATTTGTATGTCGTGGGCATTGGCAGGTGGTCACACGGTTGATACATCTTTTGGGACAGAAGATTCTAGGAAATCTCCATCAAGGGAAAGTACCTCTGGGAGGTGAGCGACGCTTTATTAAACGAGAGTCCGTTTATAAAAGAAACGTATTTATAATGCAACAATACTGCAAGGCTAAGTAGTCAACGTCAAAACTTGTTTTTAAAGTGAAATTCATTTATTAGAAATGTTATTTTAAAATTCGCAAATGTGCTGTTATGTAATTGCAAATGACACATTTATGTGCTTGATTTTCCATGCAGGTGGAGGGCTGGGTATTGCCACAGTGCCAAATAATCTGGACATCGTGGCAAACCCAGCCAGCAATCTGTCCACGGTGGCCATCCTACCAGCGTCAGATGATGCCCCCATCACCACCTTCACACTCGAGCTCATGCACGCTCTATGTGGTGTCGGTAAGCCTCGCGCTTCAAATCACCCAGAATGAGTTTAATATGGTCAGGTCTTGGGAGTTAGGGTTGATCCTTGGTTGTGCTTTTATGGGTGACCACCATGCATATCATATTGTCATAGCTATTGGGTCAACCTGGTGTGCGCCAGAGGGGCAGTGCAGCAAGGCAAATCGTCATGTATTCCTTTGTCCGTGGTTATGTTAGCCACTTTTACAAACCGTACTGACCAATTTGGGGAAATATGGTCAACACCCCATGATTGATCTGGCATGGTGAGGCCTCCATCCAGCAGTATATGGACAACAGAGCTACACGTGCAGTGGTGATGCAGGCGTGTACGAATGGTCTTTGTGTTGATGCCCACTAATAGGCAATTTTTGTATTGCACCTCTCAATACAGTGTAGGCTCTGTTAAATGGTTTGTCGATCCCCTTTACCTTATGGTTCACAGGTCCTCCACTGCTTTTGAATAGTGACATCATCAAGGAGCGGTTAGGGCTGGCTGCCCTTGACAGGTAAATTAAGTCAATTAAAACCTTAACTCTGAAAACATGATGTCACATTGACCTCATGCATTTTTTTAGGGCAGGTTCTTTCACGTATAATGACTTTAATGTTTTCTGTCTTATGGATTTGTTGCACTGTAAAATTAGCCTGCACGAGTACCGACTGTCAAGCTGGCTGGGCCAGCAGGAGGACATCCACCGCATAGTCCTGTATCAGACCGACATCACCATGACTCCATGGACCCAGCGGTGCCTGCGTCAAGCCGACTGCATCCTCATCGTTGGCCTCGGGGACCAGGAGCCAACTGTTGGTAATGTGAGTTTCCACAGCTGGCCCACAGCCAGCCCACACTTGCTGCACCTGAGAATTTGATTATGGGAATTGCACTCAAGGGCTGCTTGCTTGAGAAGGCCGTGTCGAGCGTTCTTTGGAGAAATCTGATGATGCCTCCAACGTGGGAGGTGAAACATCTGAAAGGAGAGCGGAGGAGCGCTCGACATGACTGTCACAAAAGAGCAGCTCTTCATAGCAGTCCTCATACACAGAGCCTTTAAAACCATCACCAATGCTATGTTCTTGTGGTTGCCATTGAGGTGAGTTGTCCCACCCTGCATGTTGGTTTTGGAAATACCAATGAACCACTTGTATATATTTATTAATACTGTGTGTTAAAAGTGTATTGCGCAAGAATGAGGTAGATATGTGTGTGGTGAGGAAAGGAAGGGCAGTGGTTAGAGAACTGTGCATTTATTTCAGATTCTCCTGCTTTGTACATCGATGTCAGATGTTACCTGCCTGCCATGAGCTTCTCTGTTGCATCAAAACAAGTGCCGATGCAGTGATGTCAACGCTCGAATTTAAGAGGCAAAGGCTCTGTACCACACCCTGTCAGTGGTCAGTGCCAGCTCTCTAAAAGAACTCAACCAGTGGTTCCAAGCAGGATCCTGCATAGGATCGCGTTGAGTCTCTGCCTGCGATGGTGGAGTTGATAGACGTTTTTGCTCGTGGTGGTTTGAGTCCCATGTTGTGCGCATTCTGTGGAAAGTACGTGTGTCCGCCACCTGTCCTGCTTTGGTTGCCTCTGGGTTTCTGTTTTCCTCCTATAAAAAAATATAATGAATAGGCTAATAACGTCCTAATATGTAGGCGTTTGGCAAATGTCGGTGCTGGTTAACAGCATGACTGCCGTGCCCCTTCCCCCACACCTCTGCAGCTATTTTGCGCCTGTGAGTCGTTTGCTCTTCGACCAAATACCTTTGACGTCGAACGAAGACTGTGCAGCCACGTGGCGTTATCACTTGTAGTGTCGAATTATTTAATTGGTAATTAATTTACCTCCCCTCCCCCCGCAGCTGGAGCGCATGCTGGAGAGCACGGCGGTGCGAGCGCTGAAGCAGCTCGTGCTGCTGCACCGCGAGGATGGGCCCCCCCCTGCTCGTACCGTCGAGTGGCTCAACATGCGAAGCTGGTGTTCGGCACACCTTCACATCCGTTGCCCCCGCAGGATTTTCTCTCGCCGTAGCCTCCCCAAGCTGGTGGGTGGCGGTTTTTATTTAAAAATTAGTGTGCTCGTACGGAAACCTACGTCAAATACTTGTGAAAGTCCTGCGTCGATGGCTTGTGCTCAAACGTCAAATTTAAAAGCTGTTTAACAACATCACAGTAAAAATGTGTTATTTCGTTATAATAATAATAATAATTGCATTTATAGAACGCTTTTCATCCGAGGGTCACAAATATCATCATCATCATCAGTGGCTATAATGTATCCTCGGCTGGTGAAGGTCTCCCTAAGCTAGTGGTTAGCATTGTTAATGAGCTGTTGGTTTTTCGTATATTGTTCATACATTATTTTAAATTGTTAATCTGATAATGCACACATTGAAACATTCATGTGAGAATTGATTTGTTTTTGATTCGTATATACGTGGTAGATAACAGGTTTTCCGTTCATCACAATGTAAAGAAGCCAGCTGAGTTTTAAAATCAAATTCCAGCTATTTTGCCAACTCGTCAAATCACAAGTGATTGTATTGTTACATCGCTATGATTGTATCTCTAATATGGTATTCAATTTTATTTTAACTACATACAATTTCTTGCATGCCTTCCTTGACTTTTTTTGTGGTTTTGCTACAGAGAGAAATGTATGAGCGGGTCTTTGAGAAGATTCCCGACAGACACAGCGACTTTTCACGTCTGGCTAGAGTGCTCACTGGAAACACCATAGCGCTTGTGTTGGGTGGAGGAGGTGCCAGGTAAGAATTCACATTTTGTCTGAATTAGTTTTGAAGTTTATGAATTCTTAGCATGGGTGTGGATACTGTCTCTGCAGTTTAAATTCTCAAGACCACAGTTAATACAGAAAACAGCTCGATTTGTAGAACATGACAAAAGGGATTACACTTCAGTGAGAATAACTATATTAGTGCCAAATTGTTGGATTTAATATTGGCAGAGGGCGGCGCGGTGGCCCAGTGGTTAGCGCTGTCGCATCACAGCAAGAAGGTCCCGGGTTCGAATCTCTCGGCTCGGGTGCCTTTCTGTGTGGAGTTTGCATGCTCTCCCCGTGTCCGCGTGGGTTTTCGCCGGGCACTCCGGTTTCCTCCCACAGTCCAAAAAGCATGCTGCTACATAAGTTGATTGGCTCGCAGGCTAAATTGCCCCGCAGTGCCCGGCGATGGACTGGCGTCCCATCGTCGGTATATCCTTGCCTTGCGCCCTGTGTCTGCCGGGATAGGCTTCGGCTTCACCGTGACCCTGTATAGGACTAAGCGGTTTCAGACAATGAGATGAATATTGGCATAATTAGTCTTAAAACCATAAGTGAAGACTTATTGTCAAGTGAATGATAAATTGGGTTCCTTTACAGCAAAATCTCTGTGGCTCAGTTGGCATTACCTTATAACTATGGACCCAATAACCTGTCGGTTTATTTCATCCCAAAAATAGAGAAGCATCTTTAATCATTTATCAGCTTTGTCTGCCTGTGTGGGCTGCACACACCCCTAACATTTTTGACATACTTGGTCGTGTGTGTATCTGCGTGATATGTAGGGGCTGCTCCCAGGTAGGGATCATTAAGGCCATGCAGGAGGTGGGTATCCCTATTGACATGATGGGAGGCACCTCCATCGGCTCCTTCATTGGGGCGCTGTACGCAGAGGAGAGGAATGTGGGACGAGTGCGGACGCGGGCCAGGGAATGGGCCATGGTAAGATAAACCATTGCTTCAGGTTGGTCCACCCCGCATAAATCACTGGAATATTTCTGGTGAACAAATTCCCCGTCACCAAATGGTATGAAATGTCTGGTCAGGGCTCATAAAATATGCAGGATTGAGCCTGGTTATCATGTAGATGGGTGAACACCGGGAATTTGTTGGGTTTTGTGGGCTTGGGTCTGCAAAATTACCAGGAGATGGCACTCTAGCATGTGTAGCGTTTCCTCTCAATGGTCAAATATGTGATGAAGGCCATTTTTTCAAAATCAGAAATACAGGACCCTCTTGAAAGAGTCTGGTAAAAATTTGACCTTGTTATTATTAAAACATATATTGCTAGTATAAATTTGTTCAGAAGGTAATTAAGCTACAGAGCTAAATGTCATCTACATTTGAGCAGTTAAAATAACCCTTGTATGTTAAAGTATTATATTAGTATTCACAATCAACCACAGTAAAGTTACAGACATTTTGTAGTGAACTGTGGGTGCAGATGCGTATTCGTGTCCCGAATGCTCGATGTAGGAGATGAAGTCGCTGTTCAGGAAGGTGCTGGATCTTACTTACCCCATCACCTCCATGATGTCAGGCCACGCATTCAACCAAAGCATTCGAAATGTGTTCAAGGACAAGCAGATCGAGGTGAGTGTAAATGAAAGAAAATTTACAAAGGTTTGAGCAATTTCATGGAAATTATTGATAATGGTAGTATTAAATACAGCTAATCTAAGTATGCTTTCAAGGTTATGCATGAGTAATGCACATTATCACCATCATATTGCGCTGTATTGCATTGTGCTTGTAAGTTGTGATTACGCTTTATAATTTTATCACAGGACCTTTGGATTCCCTACTTTAATGTGACAACTGACATTACTGCTTCTACCATGAGGGTGCACACTGACGGTAAGTTGTAACATCCCTTGTCACGTATGTTATCGCAGTTCTTTATTCAAAAGAGTCACTCGCAGTAATGAGCATCTTCATTTGTTTTTTTAAAGTAATTTTGTGTTAACTATTAACCATCTGACTTGCAGTGTTAAAGCTGTGCATTTCCAGGTCCAGTTTAATTCTTAACAACAGCATTGCACCCATTGGACTTTAGTAAGGATGTCTTCCTCTGCATCTCTCATGCAAACAACTTGACAGGCCTAATTTCTCATGCACAAGGAAGCATAGCCAAACAGTAGCTTTGTGTACATTGATCTCAATGCTACATGCAGTATGGTTCTGCCACATCAACACAGGACCAAGTATGCAGGGCACAAGGAGTGAACACTATGAATTATATATTGTGCATACTATATGTAATGTGTGGTCACCTTTACATATTCAACTATTTTGCCAATTTTATGAAGTCCATGTGAATGCATTGAGCTCAATTTGCCCTATTCGCTGTCAACTGTTACTGCTTCAGTTGTCAGTCATGTGGGATGGTGGCTCCTTGTTAAATTCCACATATCGTGAAATGTACACCTCCTTGGCAGGGCTGTCCAACATAGATAGCCATACCGTTCCGTGTGGTCTGACTGGAGTGCCAAGTTACAACCATTCTATCACCAAAGAGTGTCCAACAATCTACATGATTTATATGTTACGACGTATCATTTCAGAACCATGTCCTATATATTTACAAGCCATACATCAGTGTTTCTTTACAAGTAACATTTCTCACAGTGGACTCTATGTTGGCCACACATGAAACATAGTGTAAAACATTTTTGAATTGTGTTCACTGGTACGACAAATACATATAAAGTGAATGTTCTCTTCAGTACTTCGTGTCGGCATGTATTGTTGAGACAATGAATGGGCTGCTTGTGAGAAGCCATGAATGGTGGTGCTCATGTTTACTAACATTTTAACTAACACCAGCAGAGTACCCTCGCTATCGGTAATCTTGTTCCAAAGTGACACGCTCTTCTGGCGTCAGGATAAAAGCAGAAGACTGCTAAAGAACATTGTGCTTAGTGGGGTATTCACAGCTATAATAGTGTTAAAGCTTCAGAAGAGTGATCAGTGAGTAGGAAGTAATGCTGGAATTACAGCAAAAGACCTCAAGTGTTGTGTAGGTAAAATTTAGTCCTTATTAAGGATGCAACTCCTCTACTGTGAGTGTAAAATATGTATATAAAATACTCTCCTTTGTATAGAATAATTCTAAAGTGCAGCCCGTTAACCTTTTGAGAGTTGGCTTAATTTTATTTGAAGCATTTGAATGCATTTTAAGTGAGGCTTAAATATGTATATAGAGGATTTATATTATCCTTTGTTTCTTCTTAAAATCATAACCGTTAAATCATTTTACAACACGTATGTCTCTAAACTATGTTTCAAGATTATGTGGTTAAATTCATAATTGGAATCACACTGTGTGAGACATACCGGTTTTTTTTGTGGCTGATCTAAACATGAAATAATACTTGTTGTCCTTAATCTGCAATCATTATTGTTCTTGAAATGTTTTAGATATATGTTAAGTGCTGTCACCTGGGACATAGTTGACCTGGCACATCCATAATACTTCCATATTACAATGTCTATATAATTTCCATTCTTACACAAGCCCTTACACATTTTAAAATCTAGCAGGAGGGTACTAAACTTAATTGTTGTTCGATGGCTAACACTTTTCTAGCCCGTTAATCATGATTTTTAAAAGTCATATGCGGAACAAGCATCTAATTTTGTATGATCTGCGAGTTGTTCTAATGGAATTGATTTTACTAACAAGCCCCGAATATCCATGGACGGCTTAATATTGTCTTTAAGTTACATTTTGATAAAAGAAAACTGGAATTGACAAATATTGAACTGCATCCTACTCTATAAAACGATTATGAAAGCAAATGGATGAATTTACGGAAATGACATTGTCCATGGAGACAGGGATGGTATCAAATGAGATTTTCAACTACCTCTGTTATGCTCTTAAAACAAAAAAAATTGCCATTTGATCTGACATGTCTTATCATTTTTTTAATTCAGATGTGGCTTTATTTACGTTACCTTAAAAACACAACTGAGATCTGCGCTACGGATTGTGCTACTGATTTGGACATTTTTTGACAATTTATGGGAAATTATTTTAATGTATTGGAGCTAAAATAAAAATATGTACTTTTAGTTTTTTTATTTTAACTTTAAAATTATTAAGTGATGTAACATTGTGATTCATTTTCTTTCACTTACGTCATCTAAATCCTAAGTGCACTTTTTATTTTCATAATATTTCCTTAGCATTTCCACCCGACAATTCTCAAATTCTCGCAGGCTTTAGAGCAATCTGCTTGATTGAATCTCACTGCGTATTGTCCGCGTTAGCGAATCGTGTCGTTAACGCCTTGCTTTTTTTGTGCTCTTGTCTCGCGCTGTTCCGCGCGCCCCCCTCCCCCACCCAGGCAGCGTGTGGCGCTTCGTCCGGGCTAGCTCCTCTTACGCACCTTATGTACCCCCGCTCTGTCACCCTAGGGATGGACACTTACTTGTGGATGGCTGCTATGTTAACAATGTCCCAGGTCAGCTTGTCGCCCGGTCTGATGTTGGCCGCTCTCTCTCTCCTGTGTCCGAAGAATGCTTTATCCACATGCTTCTGTGTTACAGATCGCAAATGGCCGATTCATTGTCAATGCAGTTTATTCGATGCTGCCAAAATGAAATGCCTTGAAAATATTGTAATCCTGCTGATGTGAAGTCTGAGAAAATACAATTCAGATGTTCTTGCAAAGTTCCGAATCAGAAAATCTGTGTTCTCTTAACATTTGGCTTCAAGCAACTCCTTTATACTTAAGAATTCCAAACAAGGTGTTTGAGGAACACCCAGACAATGGTGGTTTTTATTTTGGATGAAGCTTTCATTCGGTAACGGGACAGAGAAGATGCCTGACCTTATAATCACGCGGTCAAGTCTACACTGAACGAGGACGTAAAACTTGCAGCATCGGTAATAAAATATAAAATATGTACGGCATTAACAAGTTAATGGATTGTCAACAATGAAATGTTGCTATGACATCACGTGTTGCATAGATCCTTATTGCTGCCTCAGTCCACGCTCTGTGCAGACTTTTCTGCAGTGATGTTCACATACTGCCTCGATGCAATAGGAAGCGCACTGCTTCCTTTTCCTCTTCTTGGTTGGGTGTTTTCCTGTAGGCTCACTGTGGCGCTACACGCGAGCTAGCATGTCTCTGTCAGGGTACCTCCCTCCTCTCTGTGACCCCAAGGATGGCCATTTACTCATGGATGGAGGCTACATCAACAACCTGCCAGGTAATAAGGTTGCCATTTGCGACAGGATGCACGACCAAAAAAGCATCGCTTCTCGATTGCCCATCGACAACCCATTGCCTCCCTTCTTTGGTAGCCGATGAAGATGTAAAAACATAGGGATTGAATGTAAGAACCTGTGCCACGTAGCAAGCGTTGTCCTACCTTGCGTCACTGTCTGGCTCTTGGAGAAGCAGAGCTTTGTCACACGATCAATGCACCTGTGCGGTTACGGTAATGCTGGTGGTTGTTTCTCGTTGGGTGGCGCATGGAGGTGCGTCGAGAGGTATGAGAGGAGAGGTTGGAAGTAGCGAGTCCATAGAAGATGTTGATGGTGAAGCCCTTTTAGGTATTCCATTGACAGTGGATTAGGAGCACCGCGACCCTCTACAGGGTTAGGGCGTTATTAAGTACTAAATTGATTGTGAGCCAATAAAGGAATTGGAGCATGGTCGTGTTTACAGCTGTATGTTAATTATGGCAATGGTGTGTTGGATGATGGGGATTTGTTGGTTATGCATTCGGAGTGGCCATACGAAAGATTGCTGGAAGGACTGCTATTTTGTGGGAACTTGAGCTGGTGACTGCTCGGAAGGTGCGTGAAACATCGCGAGGAGAGAGAGCCATCGACGCGGCTGTCCCGAGAGAGCAGCTTTTCGAATCAATCATCATTCATCGAGCCGTGAAAACCTACATCATTAACTGTAATCATCAATATAAACCATAAAATGCAAGATTGCACAATTAAACTCACAGCACCCGCCATTATGATGGCCAACAGCCAGACTGGTGATGGAATGGTAGTCAATTGAGAACACAGCCAATAGGATGATCAGAGCATTAGTGAAGTCCGACAGGCTCATGTGCTGCCACAAGATATGTTGTAGCATCACAAGAATTATTGATGGCATTGGCATGGGGAGCCTTCCAGCAGTGGATGGCAAAGGGAATCCTTAAATATATTTTCGTTAAATTATAGTTTTTTTTTTAAATACATTCCGTCATACTACACTTATATCATTAAGATGCAAGAGCTAAATATAAATCCATTTACATGTAATTAACAACAAACGGATTTAAATAACACTACTTTTAAAAGCAATTCTTACTGTAGAATGGAATCTGAGTCACAATTACCATGAAGCAGAGGTGGAATTCTGAGCCTCACTGGATGGAAAAATCTCAAAGTTTCTGACGACTCGAATTTATTTTTATTCATTTACAAAATAATTGTAAAGTTATTGTAAAAACGAAAGCATAATTAACAGGGCATGCGGATTATCCAATTACTGAAGTTAATACAATAAATAGGTGTATAGTTTTTGAATTGATAGTGTGTAAATGAATATAATTTTACATATAATGTTTGAGGACTAGTATATTTACATTCCAAAGTATATTGTTGATGGGTATGGCACCATTTCATACCGATTAGCATAGATTTGTATTTTAAGTTTCCAGCTTACCTTGATTTTGGGTTACTCGAGTTTTGGGTTACTCTTGGCGCTCTTCCTATATCTGCATTTACTTTTGGAGTGCTCCTTGTTCATCGCACATGTTTGTCCCCCACAGCTGACGTGGCCAGGTCGATGGGAGCCAAGACGGTTATCGCCATTGATGTGGGCAGCAGAGACGACACAGACCTCACGAACTATGGGGATTGCCTGTCGGGTTGGTGGTTGCTCTGGAAGAGGTTCAACCCCTGGGCCGAGAAGGTCAAGGTGAGCCCTGATATGAGCAGTAAGGTTTTGGCACAGTGCACTGGATGACCGATGTCATGATCTGCTGCTATTCTGTATTTTATCTGCTTGGCGAATCAGTGGCATCCAGCGCTTGTATTCAGAGGTACCTTTGCAGTATGATGCATGAAATGTCATTTCTGTATGTTGCATTATGTTTAACATGGAGTGAAGTTACATTATACCATAAGCCAATATACAGATTGTGTCCATCTAATTTGCCTGTTTATTTGACACAATTTTACATAAAATATTACGGATTAAAAATCTATGGCAATTCCCATGAGAATCGATTATGATAAAAGTGTCTACCCCTCTCAGCGATTGAGAAACAACATTTCGAAACATAGTAATCATGCTGAAATTAGTGTTAGGAACTTCTGCCTAGCACCCACCAAACCAAAGTGTTGTAATGTGTTTTCTGGCAGGTTTCCAACACCACCGTACATTGCTCAAAATATATTTTGTTCTGCCCCAAAATGTCAGTTTTACTCTCTATGATATCTTAACGTGAAGGCATATGCATTTAAAGCTCTCAAGTGAGCAGTGCTCATATTATGTCATAAAATAGCCTGGGGAATGGTGTCATCGATTTCTGAAGTAATTTCAGTTTTTTTTAATTTAAAATTGAGGCACACATGAAACTAAATTCGCTCAAAAACTATTCTTAAAAACCCAATTTGATCTCCAGTGACTATTTGGTCCCAAGCTCTCAACAGTGCAAGCTAGGCTCAGCACTGACAGGCTTCTTCCGTTAGGGGGATGTCAGTGTAGGGCAACAACTAGAGTTTTACATCGAGGATGTTGAACCAGCTAACCATATCAGGAGTAGCGGGAGTGTATTGCTGTGGTGATAATATTTAATATTTTGCATTTCTAGAGCGCTTTGGTGATGTCACCTTCGAACTGTAAATCTGGGAACGAGTCATCATATGTTTTACTGACCATGGTATACGCTAACCGGGCCCATGTGGTATGCCCATGTGGTTGTTGATTTGTAGGTGCCAGACATGGCAGAGATCCAGTCACGCCTTGCGTACGTGTGCTGCGTGCGGCAACTGGAGGTCGTGAAGAACAGCGACTACTGCGAGTACATCCGCCCACCTATCGATCGCTACAAGACCCTGGACTTTGGAAAGTTTGATGAGATTTGCGTAAGTACTTAATGCTGTGAATATGTCTCACGGTGATTATCAGCTTTTCTTCGTATTATTTCTACAATGAAATGTGAAGTATGTGAAATATGCTATCATTCTTCACGGTGATCTTCAAACACTGCTCAGATAGTGTGAATTCTGGCCTTGGCTAATATTGGCAAGTGATGTCTGGATTTGTCGTTTACCAACCTGTGCTAGCCAACATAGTGAAGTATGGTCAAACAATCTCCATGATCAGCGCAGCATGGAGCGGGCCTTTATCCAGAAGTGAGGCTAAACGTCGTGAAGAAGAGAGGGGGAGCGATCGACGTGGCTATCCCGAAAGAGCAGCTTTTGGAAGCAATCATGCATCGAGCCGTGAAACCTGCATCTTTACATCTAATTCCTTTAACTTAATAGTGTGGCGAAACATCCGTAATTCATAACTGCGTATTACATGGCAAGGATAAATTGCGCCAAATATCCAATTAAATAACGTGCGTGGGTATGCGTCGTTTGCACGGGTTCCTGAAATTCAGTGCAGATGTGTGGTTTTGTGAAACCTGTAGTTATAGCCTGAATTTTGTGCCGTGCTGTCACTGCAGGAGATGGGCTACCAGCACGGAAAGACGGTGTTCGATGCCTGGCAAAGAGGTGACGTCATTGAAAATCTGTTGAAAGATGGACAGTCAGAGGACTTCTGCAAAAGCAAGAAGCTTGATGTAAGTGCTCTTAAAAATATGATTTTTTTAAAAGTGGTTAGTGATTTTAAAAAGCCCATAGTTTTAGAACTCAAACGTTGTTTACCAACATATTCCACAAACCAGAGTTATGTTTTATTTTCGACTAAGAGTTAACTGGTTTTTTTAGTAAGCTATCGTTTTGGCCGAATGTAAAAGTTCAAAAACGGCATTGTTCGATTAATTGTGTGTGATTCATAACTTTTTACCGTGTATTGCCACAGTGCTAAACATTTCCATAGTGCAGATAAGCGTGGCATCTACACTGCTTTTGTAAATCACTCATAATAACCAGGCGTATGCTACAGTGCTTATAAACATAGCATCCTGGCTGCATACCCCCGCAACTGAACTCTCTAAAACAACTGTAAGGTGCCGTGGAATGTGTGCTAATGAAACATCAGAAGAAAGATCAAAGAGATTAAGGGACTGCAAACAAACTCTTACGAGTGACAATGACTGCACAGAGAACTTTGAGGAAAGAAAACAGCGATTGATACTCTAGAAAGGGTGAAATGCCAGCTTAGTCAAGTTGTACTAGCGGATGCAATTTATGAGCTGCGATTTGCGGTGGAAGAGCAGGATGTAGGAAATGAGCCACTGCAAAAAAGAAGTTTTTTTTTTTTAATAAAAGGAATATTTAAAATATAAAATAGACAAGAATGTTTTTTTTCCAATATTCTCATTGAAATATATCCGTGAAAAAGATGTAAAAGTAGAAAAGTATATTTCCTAAAAAATATTATTTTAGAATAGAAATTATATTTTCTCAGTATTCATATTACTTAGGGCCTTCTTGAACTAGGCTGTGTATGTTATGCATGGGTTTAGCTAGTATTGCTTTATTCTCATCTCATCTCATTATCTGAAACCGCTTAATCCCATATAGGGTCACGGTGAGCCGGAGCCTATCCCGGAAACACAGGGCGTAAGGCAGGAATACACCCAACGACGGGACGCCAGTCCATCGCCGTATTGCTTTATTGTTTTGTAAAAATGTGCTGACCTATTACTGATTTCTTTTTTCATGGCTTGATGGATGACGACTGCTTTTCAAAGCTGTTCTATCGGGGTAGTTGTGTTGAGCGCTAGAGCTCTCTCCTTTGCAATATTTTGCCTCCCACGTTGGAGGAATCTGCAGATATTCTGAGATGACACGGCTGTCACCAAAAGTACAGCTCAGGAAAACAGTCATCAACCTAGTACATTGCACATTGAAAACAAACATGTATACAATGTTTTTGGACTCTTCACAGGTGCTTACATGTCCAAATGCCTCGTTCACTGATCTGGCTGAAATTGTGTCAAGAATTGAACCAGTTAAGAGCTTGCCTACTGTGGAAGGTGAGAATTGTGTATCAGATATGTACGCATATACAGGTAGACTTCTAAATATTAATCTGTAGCTATTGATAAACCACAAAAGTATGATATATTGACTGTCTACGGCAATGCATTAATACATTTATATTTTTGTTATTGATGTTTATAAATGGCATAAAAGTTTACATCGCTCCTTAACAAGTCCATGGCAAGTGTTTTTTTAATTTGTGGGAAGCTATTTGGGATAATTGTCTCCAAACACATCCATAAACTAATGTAAAATTCATGCATTTTGAGTGTAAAAATTGTTCATTAACGAGGCTCAAGTCCTACGCTATCCATTTCCCTTATGGTGGTATCAGTTGTGTTTGTGGTGACATGAAAACACGAGCAGGCGGATCACAAGAAGGCTACCAATGAACACTTCATTCTGGAGCCAAACATCACACCTGGTCATTCCTTGAATACACTGGTGTACCATCGACGACATCCGAATATCAACAAGGCGATGGACACAATTGCCACAGTGCTATCGCGGCCAAGGGACCCAAAAGTGGCCCGTATCGTGAACCAGATAATATATCTGCGCTCCTTCAACAGAGCAATGACAGAACTACACTAACGTCTTCCTGAATGCCAGTCGTGGCTCTCAACCCTCCACATTGGCATATAGCTATTGCTACGTGCAAGCATAGAATGAAACTAATGATTAATCACATTCTGTGATTAATTATTAAACTGAAAACGTGGCACTTGAGGCTTTGTGTTCATAAAGCTGAAAAGCGGATTTCAGGAAAGCCGTCGCAAGGCCTTTCGAGCTACATTAACTTAAGCGTGCTTTTGTCCAAGCACATACGTGTTGAGAGTTACACATTTTCTAGCGGCTGATGTATGGTTGCAATGAAGTCGGTGGATAAACAGAGCGATGTTGTCCTCAGACGAGCAGGATTATGATGCGGGTGATGAGGGCCTTGATGAGGATTACCTCAGTTTCCACGCGACCCTCGCTGGTACAGCTGTCGACTTGAGTCACTCTGCCTGAAACTCAAGTGCTTTGCTTGCATGTCTGCCTTCCTCACCCGGCTGGTTTGCTTTTGTAGTGCTTTGGCGTGAAAGTTCGTGCAGTGTTGTTAGTCTGGCCATTGCTGTGGCTCATCATTGGTGTGGTTTAGATGCGCAACACGCGTTGTGTATGTGAAGGTGGTTGGTGTTGCAAAACAGAAATGGCCCTCTGAGTAAATACAGGAGCCCAATTACTGACACAACGTACACCTATTTTTTTCTTTATTATAAACCTATAATGGATTTGAATTTGCGCGAAGTCTAATTCTAGCACGCAGCGTATGTTTGTGCCGTTGTCACAGCGATTTTGATGTACTCGTGGTTCTTGCAAATATGTTCAAATATTGTTTCAGCAAAGGTGTAGTCATTTGTATAATAATAATATGATTTATAACGAGCGCAAATTCCGTGACCGGTCTGGGGACAAGACGCATATATATGTTATGTGAAAAAAAAAGCATGCATTTTATACTTGTACAATTTTAGTGGACAATATTGCAACACCACCAGGTTGGTAACCAAATGCTTGCGAGTGTGGCAATGCCAGTGTTTATAGAAATAAACCTGTATTGAAGCCAGAATCACCGCATGCATTGTACTGAAGTATGCTGGCAAGTGTTATTCCACCCATCAATCATCATCTGTGACATCTGGATCTGCTTAATCTTGAGATAGATTGGGGGCTTGGTGATTTGGTGTCCCAGAGAGAATGTGATCCAGGAATATGCCTTTAATGCTTTGAACCAACCCTAACTTGATAACACAACATCAGCCCACTTCAAGGTAGCATTACACAGCCTTGTTACTTGGCATAGGGTTGATTTGGAATGTGGTATGCCAAATTTCTCTGTGCACGCTTCCTTAAGTAAAGCAGGTGGTGACTGTTAATATTTCTTTTCTCTCTCCATCAGTTGTTTTTTGGTGTGCGTGGTTAGGTTTTTTTTAAGCTCAGTTTGCTGTAGGATTTCACAACTTAGCAAATTGTCTTGTTTGATGTGATTCCTGTATCCCCACTAATTGCAATGTGTGGACAAGGAGTAAATTGCAACAAAGTGGCAAAATCAGTGATGGTAATGAATCTTCCTTATTGCAGTGAGTGAGATTTTGTAGGCGGCGCAGTGAGTAGCGCTGTCACCTCGCAGCAAGAAAGTCCCTGAATAAATTCCTGGCTCAGGTGGTGCTGTGTGGAGTTTGCGTGTTCTCCCCGTCAGTGTGAGTTTTAGCCAGTAAACTCCGGCTTCCTCCCACTGTCCAAAGAAACACTGGTGCCTAAATTAATTGGCCTGCCCAGTAAATTGCCCCCCAGTGTCCTGGCGTCACATCCTGGGTATAGCCCCGCCTTGCGTTCTTGTACAGTATTAAGCTGGTATTGATAATGATGATCTCATCTCATTGTCAGGAACCACTTAGTCCTGCACAGGGTTGCGGTGAGCCGGAACCTATGCCGGCAGACACGGCGCAAGGCAGAGATATACCTACGATCGGACGCTAGTCCATCACTGGGCGCTGCGGGCAATTTAGTCTGCAAGCCAATTAACCTATGCAGCAGCATGTTTTTTGAATTGTGGGAGGAAACCGGAGTGCCCGACGAAAACCCACATGGACACGGGGAGAGAACATGCAAACTCCACACAGAAAAGCACCCGAGCCGAGATTCGAACCCGGGACCTTCTTGCTGTGAGGCGATAGCGCTACCCGCTGGGCCACTGTGCTGCCGATAATGATGATGATGATCTTTTGTACAGCAAAAGCGGTTCCTCTTGAACAAATTGAACCTTTTTTTGCACCAAATAAGTGTTGAAAAAAAATGTTTGACGATGTCATACGATCCGTTGCTTTGCATCTCTGCTGCTGGAACGCATTTGTTTCATTACGGTAGGGATCACTGTTTAATCTCCACGCTCGTCACGTTTCACCGCATTCTCCCTGACAGCGGACGAGTCTGACAACCAGACGGACTACGAGGACGAGTGCGCGGACCAGCTTTTGGCCACGGAGATCGACGAGTGCCTTGCTGAGCACGAGGACGACATATTTGAAACGGTATAATAGATGTCCCGTCTCCGATTTAGTGAACGTGTACACCGTAATGATGTAGGCTTTCACGGCTCGATGCGTGACGATTGCTTCGAAAAGCGGCTGTCCCGAGAGAGCAGCTTTTCGAAGCAATCATCAATATGTACATCGTCGATCTAAAGAAAATATATCGCTGTAAAGAAAAATTGGGGAAATGTCTTGGTCGTTTTGCACATACCACTGTTTAAATATTATGCAGTACATGTTGTATGCTGGGCGGCACGGTGGCCCAGTGGTTAGCGCTGTCGCCTCACAGCAAGAAGGTCCCGGGTTCGAATCTCTCGGCTCGGGTGCCTTTCTGTGTGGAGTTTGCATGCTCTCCCCGTGTCCGCGTGGGTTTTCGCCGGGCACTCCTGTTTCCTCCCACAGTCCAAAAGCATGCTGCTGCATAGGTTAATTGGCTCGCAGGCCAAATTGCCCCGCAGTGCCCAGCGATGGATTGGCGTCCCATCGTCGGTATATCCTTGCCTTGTGCCTTGTGTCTGCCGGGATAGGCTCCGGCTCACCGTGACCCTGTATAGAACTAAGCGGTTCACACAATGAGATGAGATGTTGTATGCTGATGCCTTTTCAAACCATTGCAAGTTAGGCTTTAAACTCCAGCTGCAGTTTCCATATTTACCAGTCAACGAATATGTGAAATATATAATTGTTATACGCTAACAGTTGGTAAATGGGGGATGTTTGAATTGGCTATAGTTCTAAAAACTAGGTGTTAAGTAATAATCATTCGAAGAGGATGATGATTGATATTTCCGGATGTAAAACTTAATAGAATTTGCCCCATTCGAGTGACGAGCTCATCAACACTAACGTACATTAAAACAATTTTTGTTTTATGTTGGCTCTGTTCAGGATGAAGAGCAGCAACTGAGAAAAAGAAATGTTCTTCATCTCAGAGACTTTTCTGAAAATGATGTGCAATAGAGAACAGCACATGAGTGCAAGCTTGTGTCTCAGCAACGCAGTCAGGAAATATCTGTTGTCAGTTAATACATTGCAGAGGATGTGAGTACAGTGAAGAAATTGATCTGCACTTGTTTGATTAATGAACGTAATTTTCAGCTATGCCTTTTTTTAGGTTCAACAAGAGCGTTTTGTAACTTGCATTCAATACTGATTATACCCCCTGTAACTAATAACACAGCTGTAGCTCTTAAAAGGTTGATTAAAAATATAATCGATATACTGAGTATTTCAACGTGGACAGATTGACAGATTATGCCATACCAGGGCTTTAATAATAATAATAATTGCATTTCTATATCGCCTTTCACCCGAGGGTCACAAAGCGCTTTAATGTCAGTGTACCTTTTAAGTTAAATATGCCCAAGTCTTGGTTGTCCAGAGTGTTCCCATCAGGCGTTTATACAAGCGATAAGTGAGCATTCGGTGTGTGTTCTTTATTGGTTGATTGTCTTGACTTCCTTTGACGAGTGCACTCCGCAGAACCCAACATATCACATTTGACTCGTTGGACGCAACTTTAGCACTCGTGTGCAAAGTGGGCAGTGCGTTGGCGCAGTGAGTAGTGCTGCTGCCTCACAACAAGAAGGTCCCGGGTTCGGTTCCCGACTTGGGTGCCTCTGGGTGTGGAGTTTGCTCGTTTTTCCTGCGTCACGTGTGTCTTCGCCGGGTACTCCGGTATCTTCACACTGTCTGAAGACACGCTGCTGCCTAGGTTAATTGGCCTGCTGAGTTAATTGTCCCCCTGCCCCCCCCCCCCCAAAAAAAAAAAGTTCCCTGCAATCTATTGGCGTCATATCCTGGCTATAGCCCCCACGAGCCTTTACATGATTAAGCGCGTACTGATACTGCAGTGAACTTGTGTGCTAAGTGATGCAATGGGTGTGGTGATTTGTTTTGTCACAATTTGACAACCTAATCAGGGAGATTATGCTACTAATGGTAATGCCATTTGCATACAAGTAGACAAGAGACAATCTGTTCATTTCGAATACCAAGCTTATTAATACACTGTAAAAGCATTGTAAATAAATTGGTAGAGTCCATGTGGATCCTGGCAAAGTGAATTGCAAAACAAGGCATATGTTACAAGCGCTTTTATGAAGGTACTATGATAAGCCCCATTTGGCCCTGACAAACAGCCAAATTCAGCCATAGACATTTCCTTACTGTATCCCAGGTGCAGGCAAGTGGCTATTGAGTTCATAATATGGTGCAACAAGCAATGCAAATAGGTTGTATAGTTAATATTCATTGCTATTTTTATTAACTTATGTTGTGCTGACTTGGCTGTAATAACTGCTGCTCTAATCTCTTATACCATTTAGTTCGAAAGACTCCATTAATTACACTGTTCGTACTGCATTTGTAGCCAAAATCACGGTTGAATTTTTCACATGCGAGATTTGTTTTCTTTGCGTTACAAGTATATAGTATTTAAGGACATGCTTAACTCATGGTTTTAAAGTGCTGTTTCTAAAAACCAAAGACATTGTGCCAATACAGTGGATATATATTGCTGTCTTAGCACTGAACACATTTCATTTCTGTTTTGCAATGCAGAAGTTACTTCACACCTTATGTGTTTTCCCTATGCTTCATGTAGATTACGCTGTGCTTGAAGGAATATGAGATTTCATTGTTTTAATTTGCAGATGTATGTGATGTGTAATTGTAAACGTTCACTTTATAAATTCGTGAAATGCTGAACGTTGTGTGTGTATTACAAAAAAATAATGGTGTTTTAGTTTTACGGACTTGAATGGATGAGTGAGTGTGGCATCGTAATGGTCTAATGTTTGAATGAAATACATTTCTGCACCAAGTAGTTTTGTTATGTTTTGCAAGAAAAGTTAAAGCAGAAACAGTCGTTAAATATATTACAGTTTCGACGAATAAATAGATATGATCTATAGGTGCAACTGTTCTCAGTGGTTCGTGCACTGCGCTATGGGCCCAGCAACACGAGTTGAATTCCCAGTCATGGCAAACCACCCAGTGCTACCTCCCTCAAATACTAAACTGCATTGGCCAGCATTGTGAGGTGTTGTCAAACAACTTCCACGATCCACACGATAGGGGGAGGCCTCCTTCAAGCAGTGGATTGCAAATGGCCAGTGCAATCCATAGCAACATACAATATATACTCAATTGTTTATTGAAGTGACATTTTTAGAGAATATGCTGATGATACCATGTAATAGTGGTATCGTCCCCTTTATAATATAAATATCCACATATACCGTGCATATGTACATGTTTACGATTTGTTTGGAATGTTTTAACATTTTGTGGTTCAAACAGTATGCCTATAGTTTAGAATAGCTGAGTTTTGTCAAGTTTCGTTAAATATGTCCTCCAAGTGAAACGCTGTCATTTGTTAGGACATTGTGACGTTTGCAGAATTTCACAAACGTGTATTATTCCATAACCTTTTCAATGTATATGAAAAAGTTGAGAAAGTGGGCATCTAGGAGTTATGGCTTTTTGTTCAGAAGTGATGCCATCCACGGGGGATTTAATCATTGATGTGCTTAGAAATCCTGAAAATGTTAAAGTAAAAAATAAGCCCTTTTGAAACTTTGTCCCTCGCTATTGCCGTAAATTTGCACTTCAAGAATGCAAAATTGAGAACATTCACAGCCAAAGGATCAAGCAGACTTTTCAATGAGCTTTGACGATGTGGTCTCAAGGTCTGATCATGCAAGTTGCCAGGGCTTCACATGTTACTTTTGTGCATTTTTTAAAGTTATTTCTATTGAACAGCATACATTACAAACTTGCAAGAGAACTTAAGGCCTGTGCACCCGAATTTACTGAACGCTCGTCAGCTAAAGCATGTGTGCATTTTGTGTTTCCACTAGGGGTCAGCATTATACTAGTTGAGTCGTTGTAACTGTCCAAGCAATTTCAGCTGTGCACTTGTCGGGGAGAAACGATGAGTCTGGCGTTTGTAATGAAAAATGGGCCGGCCGACTCGACTATTCGTTTTTTTAATTGTAACCCTTATCAACGTTTGCATAAGAAGTGTTAAGAAAGGATCACTATAGACCGTTTCTCACAGCTCCTTGATTGTACACAGTGATTTTCACACAAATAAGTTCACATAAGTTCAACTGATGTCAAGGACCTTGATTCAGCCACATTACCAGATTGAAATCAGAATTGTAACCCATTTTCGTTGTGTTTATAACGATTAACTTTAGTCTGAGTTAATGCTGTTGTATAAGTAACAAAACCGTATATTATAAGTGCACTTTGGTAATTGTTTTTGGTACTGGAGTATTTTAATGTGGGGAGAGGGGGTGGTTTAGAGATAATAAATTCACAAACCGTGCGGAGGAGTTGGGTAGAGGAACTACAGAAGGATTAGCGCATTTCGTTAGTCTGATTTATGAATATACGGAGGATTTTTGTACACGCACCCAGTCCTTATCTGCGGTTTCTCTAACCGCAGTTTAATTAGAGTTGCCACCTTTGTAAAAATATAAACTCATACAGTACTATGATTAACCCAATGTGAAACTAATGTGCGTGCAACAGCGGTGGTCGTTATTTTCATTTAAGTAGATGTATTGGCTGTTGCTTCCGATTGAACCTTTTCTGTAAATTAAATTTAAGATTGTAATGTGAAGAAGAGAGGATGAACGCTTGACACGGCTATCCTGAAATAGCAGCTTTATAAAATCTACACTATATTACTTATCCTTATCAGACATGAGGTATTATCTGCCATTTATTGCAGCCCGACATGAGTGGTGAAGCGGTATTAAAGCTTGTTGGGCATCCCAGGAAGCCATCGTGACATTAATCACTTTTATACTGTTCAGTCTCCGTCAATGTCACCGACGTCAGGGAGAGTATTTCGGAGTTTTTAGACGCAGAGCTCAGGGATGGCGTCGTAGCTCAGTGCTAAACCCCTTTGCTGCCTGGGGTCAAATCGGGTATCGTGTTATTTTTGTGTTGCGTTTACTCTGTTTCAATGTTACGGACACCGGGTAGGGTGAACGAGAGAGTACTGTGTCGGTTTTCGTCGAGAAGCCCGCTTTCCTGCCACCGTTCAAAGACACGCTCCTTGCCAAGGTTAATTAGCCTGCTGAGAAAATTGGTCTGAAGTGTGCCCAGCGATGTACTGGCGTCACATCCTGGGTATTTTCCCGCGTTGTGCCCTCTGTCGGCGGGGATAGGCTCTGTCCCCCCCCCCTCCCCGCGACCCTGTAAAGGATTAAGCGGGTTTTAACAATGAATAGGTACCAGGTGTAACGGAGTGGCAATGTGGATTCAGCGGGCTGAGCGTGTATATTCTCCACCGGAAGACTCTGGGTTCTGCCCACTTGTGGGGTTTTTTTTTCTTCAAACTGTTCATTAAGAGCGCGGGTGAGACTCTTGTGAGCAGTGTGGCTGGAGTTCAGTGTCACGAGAACGTGGCACAAGAGTCGCATTGCACCTATTTACGCCTCACGGTGTTTTCGGTCGGTGAAACCATCGTGTGATGTAAGTGATGCAAGGGAGAGTTTAACGCGGAGATCTTTGCATGAGTTAGCATCTAGGTCGGGGGAGGGGGGATAGATGAGACTTGGGTTCGAATCTAAAGTCGTATAATCATTTTAATATTTGAAGTGTTTATTATATAGACGGCATGATTATAAGTGCCTGCAATTGTAAGCAGGAGGTTAAGGGATCGAATACAGGACTCTTCACATAAAAAATAATAATATAAACGTCTTTACCACCAGGCGGCGCGGTGGCGCTCTGAGTAGCGCTGCTGCCTCGCAGCAAGAATCCCCCGGGTTCGGTTCCCAGCTCGGGTGCCTTTCTGTGTGGACTTTGCGAGTTCTCTCCCCGTGTCCACGTGGGTTTTCGTCGGGTACTCCGATTTCCTCCCACCGATCAAAGACACGCTGCTGCCGAGTTTAATTGGCCTGCTGAGTAAATTGCCCCCAGTGCCCTGCGATGTACTGGCGTGACATTCTTGGTAATATAGCCCCGCATTGTGCCCTCCATCTGCCGGGATAGGCTCCGGCCCCCCGCGACCCTGTAGAGATTAAGCGGTTACTGATGATGATGATAAACGTCTTCAACTCAGGGTTGCTACCAATCATGGGGTTGTTTTTCAAAGATGGTTCTTTTTAACAATACTAGTCTTTTTGTTTTGTATAGCGCATTTGATGATATGCTTCTGTTCAAAGCACTTACCGGATAGGTATTGAACAATAGTTAAATTTTAAGTTATGAAAATAGGTCTCAGCTTAAACACGACGAGAGAGGGAGCGTTTGTGCCACTCAGTTGATTCGCGGGTGTGTTTTTGCGTGGGGTTGTGAGCGTTAATGTGTAGTTGTGTGTGGGCAGCGGTAGTGCAGCGGATAGCGCAGCGCGCTACGAACCCACCCACCCAAGTTCCATTCCCACTTACGGCCAGCACCAGATACGATTTTCTGAGCCCCCATGCTGTCTCTCACCCCCGCATGCCCCCTCATCTCACCTCCACTCTCCCACCCGCTGGCTCGCCCTCCTACCGGCTCCCACTAGCACCCCCCACCCTCTCTCACTTACTTGTGTGTTCATTTTCATAATTAGATTTTCTGTCGTGTTTTGTTTATTATCATTTACCTTTAGGTGTTCACAGTACAGCTGTACTCTTACCTTGCTATGTAAGGGTTGTGAATGCTTTGAAATCGTTATTGGGCATATGTATGTTGATTTGCAGAGTGTATGAAATACAATTAAGAGATGTCATTGTAATCGTTTCTCGTCCTCCGCGGTCATTTGTTCCCTATCCCCCGCGAATAATGATGAATACGTCTCTGTACAAAAGATAGGCAACTCCAGCACTGTGATTTGGCAAGGCTCCGAGAGCTCGGTGTTCCTGCTATATTTCTCTGTGTTTCTGACGGATTCGTAACCCGTTTCGTAAATCAAAGCAGTCTTAGTGCTTACGCATTTCACACAAAAAAAATAATGGAAAATGGCATGAATTTAAACAGATTCAAGAGAGCCACATTTTAAGAAAACTTTGTTAAATGTGTAGTTCATGTCATTATTACACATTCACTTCCTTGCATGTGACTTAGGTTTCTTAACTGATGTGGTATTTCAAGAGGTTTGTAGCATGCTAATTTTTTTTTCCATATAAAATAGTCCCAGATGACTTAATTACTTACATAATCACGTTTAATCGGTCGTAATATTATCTGCTACAAGAAGCATTCGGTGACTATTTAGGAAAGGGTGTCCTCAGCGGGTGCGTGCCAAGGTACAGGCGCTATTTTGCGTGTGTGTGTGTGTTTTTCTCGTGTGTGCCGCAGTGAAGGCTCTCGGTCACATTTCCACTGTTGGGTTTTCTCGAGTCAGGGATACGGTTGAATTGCAGAGGGCTGTCCTCTTGAGGACACGAGGGCGGAAAAAACAAATTTCTTTTCCTGTAAACCCATTTGCCCCTATATTTAGGACGCGACACAATCTCAACACAATTATTACTTGAAGGCAATTTCATGGCAGGCGCTGAAAGGACATATGTTTCTTGGATATGTTAAACAAAGTTTAGAAAACCAGCACCTTTTTTGTAATGCGAATGTAATCACACTTTACAGCCTATTGCAAATGTCCTGTGTTTTTTGCTTTATCCTCGAATGGCCTTTTATTTATATTTTATTTGTCTACGCAATTTAAACGATCACTTACACTTACCAACCAGTAAATTATAATCTGCGAAAGCGGTAACTGATGTAACGCGTTGACACCTTTCGCTGCAGTCAGGTGGGTCAGTTGTGCTTTAAACGTGCGTGGGTTGAATCTGCCGATGTCACTGTGCGTAGCGCGTTGCGTGTAGCTAGGGTTATGCTGAAATACCACCGGATCTGGTGAAGCCCAACGTGTTACAGTACCTATATTAGGCTACCTCCGCTACACTCACACCACCACCCAATCGTCCACCCACCATAAGCTCGGCACTGCTGTAGTGCTGGCATGTATCACGCGTGTACAGCGGTTTACAAACATTTTAACCGAATGTGCGATGCAGCGCTCTTGTTTAAAACTTTAATCGGATGAACGGTTTTTGGCAGTTTGTATACCAAAGGGAATGGATTGTTGAGAACAAGATTATGCTTGATAAACTGTATGAGTAATCCGGTATATATAAACAGGAAGGACGATTACAAAACCGTCGTTTTCACGACCTCTAACCAAAGTACCTGGAATGCACCCAATCTTTTCAGATCTTGCACGCCGAGCAAGGTCGATGGTCGAGCATTTTACATTGCCAGGTCTTCATCGGCTGCTCAGCAGCGATGAACATAGTTGGTCAACAGATCATTAGAGCAACACCCCTTGTTATAATGTATTAGAGGTCCACGTCTATTTTCCCCGACTTTAAGCTGTAGTTAACAGGGTGGAGTGGCGTCGTATAAACAAACAAATATCTATTTCTAACGGACACCGTAGGCTTGGAGTGCCGAGGGTATTCGTTCTTAAAGGGGACGCCAGAGACGCGCAAAGAAACTGCAGCGAGGTGGTGGGGGGTGTAGGGGGGGGCAGCCACTTGGTCAGCCGGTGCCAACATGCCAGATATCACGTCCTATACATTATGATGTTATCAGCCGAGTAATTAATGAGAGTTTTTTTGTTGTGAGACAATCCTGAAGAATCCGGGGGGAAAACACGCAGACTAGAGAGAGAGAGAGAGAACATGCAAACACTAGTCATGGAACCGCCTCGGGCAGACATTTCTAGCTGTGAGGTGAAGACGTTGCCACTGCACCACCCCCAGGGACCAGCGCAGTGACGAGCGTTGATTATAATGCCTCAACATCTAGCGACGCTTCCAGTACCATCGAACTCCACGGTCACATGCCGCTTTACAACCCCGCAGAGATTTCTAACGCCCGTTTTTTTTATGTTTCTTCCACTTATATTTAGCTGCGCAATTAAAAGACTGCAAGCCACTCGGGTGCCGTATCTGATGACCGCTTCCTGCGTGGATCCGGATAGTCATTAATAACTCCCAGAGATTCCAGTGTGAATTTGTCATTACAGCTGTGCCGCAGGAACAGTTGTGTGTCATATGTTTTGTTTGTAATTCTTTTGACGTGATTGTGTAATGCGTCTTTTATTTATTGGGAACGTTTCATAATGCTTGCATGATAAGCTAACCACATCGACGTAAAGAAAGTATGAATCTTAATTGTACTGATATTATGCAGGTGTTAAGATCTTAACACCTGCATAATCGCCATATACGGTAAAACCTGTTGTAATCTTATATATGTATACTGGCAAAAAAGTACCCATAGTGTACTGATATTGTTTGTGGCACAAAAAGCACACACGTTTGCCACATCGTACGTGCGTTTTTTGCAAACTTGACACCTTACGAAAGCTGTCTTTGGTGTTTTAATATCTCAACACTATTATTGACAGAAAACGTGCAAAATATATATTTTTACATCTCTATACTGATAAAAAAAAGTACCCATAGTTATATTCATATTTTTTAATAATAAGTCAGGGAATACTCTGTTGAAGCAACTGGTATAAACATGTGTGACATTGGGGAACTAAGGGCATACTCTGTTCAAGCAACTGGTATAAACGTGTGTGACATTGGGGAACTAAGTCAGGGCATACTCTGTTCAAGCAACTGGTATAAACGTGTGTGGCATTGGGGAACTAAGTCAGGGAATACTCTGTTCAAGCAACTGGTATAAACGTGTGTGGCATTGGGGAACTAAGTCAGGGAATACTCTGTTCAAGCAACTGGTATAAACGTGTGTGACATTGGGGAACTAAGTCAGGGCATACTCTGTTCAAGCAACTGGTATAAACGTGTGTGACATTGGGGAACTCCGGTAATTATCTAGAAAACGATAGAAGAGCGACAAAAAAGAAAGGAGGTGAAAGAAGAGAGAAAGGAAATGGAAATGGTGGTGGGAGGAGACTGAGAGCGATGACTTAGCCGTCGACAAAACGGGGCCACCTCGATAAACGAGTCGCAAGCCCTCGCGATGCAACGATCGTTTTCACACCAGAGATTTGTACCAACACGAACAAAAACATTTAAAGTCAGTATGTTGCGTCTTTTGTAAACCCATGTATAACAATGTTTTCTGCTTTTGCGGATTTGTAAAGAAAAATTACACTGCCTTTTTGCCAAATTCTTGGACAAACCATAAGATACCATAAGCTTCGCTTGTCAGCACTGTCCACAACAGCTCCTTTGTAGTACCGCAGGGGTTTTGAATTGTTAGTCCACACGCTTACCGTCAGTCCACATCTCTCCACTGCTACCAACTGGCATTTATGCAACATGCCATAACAGTATACGTTTCCTTGAGAGGCGTATTGCTTAACAAGGGCGGCACGGTGGCCCAGTGGGTAGCGCTGTCGCCTCACACTATGCTGCGGCATAGCTTATTTGGCTTGCAGACTAAATTGCCCGCAGTGCCCGGTGATGGACTGACGTCCCTTTGTCTGCCCGGCATAGGCTCCGGCTCACCGCGACCCTGTACAGGACGAAGCGGTTTGTGACTGAGAAATGAGAATTGCTTAACATTGACAAATTGACGCTGTCAGATGATGCACAGATAACACATGATCATCTCCCACGTTGCTGGTGGATTATTTACATTTGACTCTTCATTGTCAGTATGATGTTGCTGAAATCGAGGAAGGGTGAGGTGAAACCCATTTAAAGTCAGATGTTTAAGATAAACGTGTGCTCAAGTGTCATGCCACCTTCGAACACGTTAAAAAATCATAGAATGAACTATCCATGAATTTGCAATGCAGAACACAACGTAAATCACAATGCAGCTACTCTGAAAATTGGCTAAACTATATAGT
>JAZEWT010000010.1:20817776-20843230 GCA_036362905.1 Mordacia mordax
GGGGGGGGATCTGTCTTTGTGCGTGCGGGTACTCACCGTGAACAACGAGCGTGGCCTTTATCCAGCAACGCGAGTGACGAGACCAACACTGCACCACCCAGCCGCATCTGTCTACGCAATGTTCACACCACACAAGGCATATTCTACGGTTAAGTCAACCTCAGGGAGATCCAGACACAAATTGATTACGTGTTGTCATGGGACATCATGGGTAAAAGCAGATGTAAGCGGCACTCTGAATTTACGTAGGGTTTCCCGGATCGAATTATAGGAATTGTTCGTAAGAGCTGCTCTTTCGGGATAGCAGTGTCGAATGCTCCTCCTCTCTCCTTCGCGACGTTTCACCTCCCACGGTGGACGCATCATCAGGCTTATGAGGCAACATCTCCGGAATTAAAACCGAGATAATAATAAAACAATTTATCACACAGTTGATGATTATTATTTAAGCGACCAATGTAACATACAGTTTTTACTCTTCAAATATCAAAATCCGCATACATATCACTGTTCAGAAGTGCCAAGTGCGTTGCTATGTTGAGGTCACAGGTTATTCAACATTTGCATTGCCTTAGTAACATTTGATGTTTATCTGATGGAACAGTTTATCGCTCTTCCCCTGCAAACTGACGAGTACATAAAAAGGACAGGGTAATCCCGTTATCAATGCACAATGCGCTTATTACGCTGTGACTCAGGAGACAGGACTGCGGTTTAAAGTGTCACCCCCTCTCACCGGACAACTAAACCCGATGCTTATCTTACGGTCTGAGTCTGCACAGCGATGGCGTCGAGAGGAGTAATGGGGAGTCCGCGGACTAATTAACTCAACTTACACGAGTAACCACGTTATCGACAGTGACCAAGTGGCACAGTGCCGCCGCTCAGACAGACACGCACATGTTTTTCGAGCTGGAAGGCCTATGATGTAATTTCTTACAGGTGTTCAGCACAACCTGGGGTGTGCTATGACTAAAGATAAGGGAGATCGTTACATAGGCGGATACATTAAAACAATCGTACGTGAACTCGAACAACACAACGAAGTAATATGGGCGATTTAAAAAATTATATCAGATGCCGTTAAAAATCACGCGAACATAGGAACCGATTCGAAGCGCGAATTCGCAGTCGTTTAAATCATTTGTCGAATCGCAGCTCCAAATGTGACCAATTAACATCACGTGTGAATTTAAGAGCATTTGTAAAGAGTAGAAAAGGTTTTTACCATTTCCGGCAATTATATAGGTGTTAAGATCTTAAAACACCAAAATAGACACCTTTCACAAAGTGTCCAGTTTGCAAAAATCACATATACTTGTGGCGAAATATGCAAAATATGCAAACAGGAAGCTATTTTGGTGTTTTAAGATCTTAGCACCTGTATAATTGCCAAAAATGGTAAAAAAAACCTTTTCTACTCTTTACATATGTACACTGGCAAAAGTACCCATAATTTAAGAGCATTTCTTGATCGTAAATTCACCAAAGTGAGGGAGGCTACAAGGATATCAACTCGCCGTCTGTGAGCTTTACTTTATATAAAAAAAACCGCTTTTTGGAAAACGTTTTGTTCCCAAAACCGTATAATCAGAGCGTACATCTCCTGGGCTTAACAATATGTTTTTGTTCGTTTATTATTATTATCACAGCAGAAAGTACCCAGTGAGCTTGCAAGCTCTAGGTGTGGGATTCCTGCAACACAAACGTCTGAACTGACCATCGTAACAACTCATGAAATCGAAGGGCAACTATGCTTTCCGCAACAATCTGCGCGTTAATGAAACGCTAACCGTAACAATAACAGTAAACGGTAGCACGCAACATTGCACGTTTAAACAAACTCACAACACTAACTTGCACAGAGATGAAACCCCCCAACCTTAATGATGAAATAAACCGTAGTCACTCGAGATCGCATCGCACAATAAGTGAATAATAATAGACAGACCAGAGCAACAGTAGAAATGAGAAACAAAAAATACGTTTCGTAGTACAACAAAGAAACGCAGCACATGAAAGCCTTCAAAAAGACCAATACATTTATGCAAATGCGGCTTGGCCAAAAGTTTTATACTAATTGGGATTTAAGGTCTGAGCTCTGATGGACGAGTCATCAGTTACTCGGCAAGTGCGTGGTTACAGGTGAGTCGCAAAGGTGTTTGCATCCTGAATTTTGAACGTTAAAATGCATGATTGGGTCTGTGTTGAGGTTCATGTTAATATTCATTTGGTTGGAACATTTCGCTGGTGGAAATGGAGGAACGATATTGGCTTGCGTGCATATGTTCGATGATCACAACTCAGATATCTCCATGGTTTTGGGGAGACTTTCATCCAGCAGTGGATTGATAATGGATGGCGATGAGCATTTATTTCATTTTGGATGTGAATTGGAGAAAATGTGCTGTGCAAGGTGAACCTGTCACCGATATGGTCAATGATGTGAGCATAAGAGAATTGCTCTCAGGCACTGTTCCTTCGGGAGAGCCACGTCGAGCATTCCCCTTTTCTCTCGACACGGCTATTCTCATGCACTGCTCTTGAGAGCTATTTTCTCCTGCATTGAGCCGTGAAAATCTACATCAATCCAATGTGAGTCGAGTTGGCACCCAAAGTTCTGTTTTCTCCATTTTGCTGTAACGTTAATGTCTGAGCACCTCTGACAATGCTCACACCCCTAATATGAACACACAGAGGCAACACAGAGCTGTATATTCTACACGGCTACGCGTGTTCACCACCTGCAGCGATTATTGCTGAAGTCAGCTCGTGGAACCTGTAGGAGAATGGTAACAAAAAAGCGTTATTTTTGCTGATTTGCCGTTCTTGTGTCGTTGACGTGCCGTTCTCTCATAACCTCTGTGCAGCGCTTTGTGACCGCTCTAGAAACGCTCCGGAAATGCAATAATTATTATTAACTATAATTTTTGTGACTGTTTTCGACGATCGTTTATTACTATGTTGCTTCCACCCACAGTGGAAAGAGCCGAGCAATTATTGGCCAAACACACGCTGCTGCCTGGGTTAATTGGCCCGCTGAGTAAACAGCCGCCAGTGCCCTGCGATGTAGTGGCGTCACATCCTGAGTATAGCCCTGCCTTCCGCCCTCTGCCAGGATATGCCCCAGCCCTCCGCGACCCTGCACGGGATTAAGCGGGTATTGATAATGATGAACGATGATGAATTTATGGCCAAGCTGGTCATGCAATCCTACCACATTTCCTAGGCGGTCATCCGCTTAAGCCGGCGTTACTTATACATGTACATTCTGTAGTCTTGGACTGAATGTGCTCGAAATTACTACGCATTATAATGCACTTAGCCTGTGGGAGTCTCTCAGTGGGGTGAACTATTTATATATACAGTACATAGTTCACAAAGAAAATTATTTGAAGATGGGCTCGTTAACAAAAGTTCATCGTTCCGTCTCTGTAGTTTGGCCATAAACAAGTGCCAGTGTTAGAAAAGGATGTTGCTGAAGCTGAATATAAACAGGAAGGAAATATGTTTTAAATTGATGCCACAGATTCGCTACCGCACTAGAATCAATGGGTCGTGAGCTAACGTGTTTACATTTTTACACCGCCCGATGGCCACTTTATCTACATCAAATCCAGTGTGTAAACCAGCACAACCGTTTATCTCCAACGCCGCGACTCGCGATGAAGCTCCGCGGATGCTCCGATGACCTCCACGTTTCACGTTCATCAGCCGTCAGACGTGTACCGAGTGCGCTCCGTGTGCTGCCCCCGAATGAAGGGGCCTGACAAACACGTCCGTGACGAGATTAGTGACGAACGGTGTTTTGAGAAATGCTGGCACCGCCGACACCCCGCAACGCGTGCACGCGTAAATATGTCGGAGGCGTGTGCACACGTGCGGGCGCACAGGCGCACTCGCACACTCGCTGCCATAAATAACGGTGTCGGGGGGGGGTGGCGATGAGTGGCGCTGCTGCCTCACAGCAAAAAGGGTCTGGGTTCGAGTCCCGGTTCGGGTACCTTTTTGTGTGGACTTCGCATGTTCTGTCCGTGTCCACGTGGATTTTCACCGGGTATTTGGGTTTCCTTGCACAGTCCAAATGAATGCTTCCGAGGTTAATTATAATAATTGCATTTATAGAGCGCTTTTCACCCGAGGGTCACAAAGCGCTGCACAGAGCTATCCTGCAGACTCAACCCATCGTCATCTACAACTGCTAAAAATCATAATCGTAATGGCACTCCTAGAGCGCTTTAAAACGAGCTACATAGGCTCACGCTTGCTTCCAGCCCACCGTAAAAAAGTGACCGAGCAACAGCGTGGCCCAATAGTAACGCTTGTACCTTCACAACAAGATTCGTCTTGGTTCGATTCCTGGCTCGGGTGGCTTTCTGTGTGAAGATTGTTTTCACCCTGCTGTTATATGGGTTTCCTTTTGGGATCTCCGCTTTCCTCCAGGGAGCTAAAAATAAATAAATCATACACGTCACTGGCATTGTACAATGCTGACAAGCCGTACTTTCCACAGCTTTCTGTAGCACTTTGTGACCCCCGGGTGAAAAGCACTTTAGAAGTGCAACTATTATTATTAACTATTATACTGGAAAGTGAACTAGATGTTACTCAATTGGGATTACACATGACATTATCGACCACATCTTGGCAGGACCCTCTTTAACGAGAGTTTTGAGACTCAAGTGACGCTTTCCTGGCTAAACATGCCGTTCTCTCCGCAGCTCTGTGCAGCACTTAGTGACCCTCGGGTGAAAGGCGCTTCATAAATGCAATTATTATTATTAAACAAACGCAGTGATAATGAGAACGCCGGATTTCAAATCCGTAGCTTTGAAGCTCTTTTGAAAGAAAAAAAGAGTTTCAAAGCTGCGGGGCCTGGCAGGTGGGTGGATGGCACGAGTGACGCTGCAGTAACAAGCACCCAGCGACAGCCACACGGAATGCTGCTGCCTAACATCGTCGCGAAAAGCAAAACGGGCGATGTACTCGGTCACAATGGCGTTTATAATGTGGTCGATCCAGGGCGGCACGGTGGCCCATTGGGTGGCGCTGTCGCCGCCTCACAGCAAGAAGGTCCCGGGTTCGAATCTTGGCTCGGGTGCCTTTCTGTGTGGAGTTTGCATGTTCTCCCCGTGTCCGCGTGGGTTTTCGCCGGGCACTCCGGTTTCCTCCCACAGTCCAAAAAACATGCTGCTGCATAGGTTAATTGGCTTGCAGACTAAATTGCCCGCAGTTCCCGGTGATGGACTGGCGTCCAACTGTAGGTTTATCCCTGCCTTGCGCCCTGTGTCTACCGGGATAGGCTTCGGCTCACCGCGACCCTGTTCAGGACTGAGCAGTTTCTGACAATGAGATGAGATGTGGTCGATCCAGGATAGAGTTCCACTTGTATACGTAGGCATTCGGCACTTGCCGCACATTACAAACCGTTCTGGGTTAAACATCTGCTCTAGGTCATGCAACGGGAACACGAGTGCCAAGGTCTCTTGCACGGCTTGCGGTGTGCGGACTACAATTTGCATAATTGCTGCCATAGCAGCTATTATGTTATTTTGTGAATTTCACATCTCATTTCAGCTGCGCTCACTCATTCATCATCATTTCTGGCTTCCTGTACAGGTCCCTAATGAGGCATGGCGTCAGCATTTGAAGTCTATTAATATCGTTAAAGAATCAATGGTACGCGCCCAAGAGTACCAAGCATTTTGAACATCACTTGTTTAAATGCGCAGACCTCCACAGGAGAGCGAGGGGGTGGGGTACGGTGGCTCAGTGGGCAGCGCTGCTGCCTCACAGGAAGAAGGACCTGGGCTCGATTCCCGACACGGGTGCCTTTCTCTGTGAAATTAGATTTTTTTTCCCCGCCACTGGATGGGTTTTCACCGGGTGCTCTGTTTTCCTCCCACCATCAAAAGACACGCTGCTGCCTAGGTTAATTGGCCTGCTAAGTAAATACCCCCCCCTCCCCCAAAAGTGCTCTGCGTTGTACTGGCGTGACATCCTGGGTATCGCTCCACCTTGCGCCCTATGTCTGCCGGGATAAATTCCGACACCTTGCGCCCCTGTACAGCATTAAGCGGCTACTGATGCTGAACTGAACGAGGACCTGGGGGGGAGGGATTGACAACGGAGCGCGCAGGATGGCTGTGATGAGCGATGTCATCCCATCGAAACGGAAACCGCACAAAGTCATCATGCTGTGCAATGGGCGCAGTACCATTAATGCTGACATTGTCGCACATTCATGAACCTGTGGCTTTTTCCTCTGGTCAAGAGAGGAGAAAATGCTAATGCAGTTGCTACAGCTTGTGCAATGCTGCGCGGTATTGTGCAATGCTGCTTTGTTCTTGTGAGCGCCGACAAAAATGCTATATTTAAAATGTGCACCTCTTGACGTTCGTCTTCATTAAACTGATGTACTCCATGCTGCATCAAAGTCAGCACGCTCTTCGCAAGTACACAAACAAAATACCGAACACAATGCTCGTGCTGGAGAAAAATGTTCTGTAAAAATACTGCGCTGATATATTTGAGCTCACGTTTATCAACAACTCCCATTTGGAAGTATTGCTCTTTTCCAACGTCTTTGTTGATACAGAACTTTGCGCAATTAATTAGTTGCACAGGTCTTGCACAAGCCGTGCTAATTTGTAGTCCAATTGGGGTGAGGGGGGGGTCTCCAACTAACCGGGCGATTCGTTACAACCTCTCTAACACGGCCAGCGTTTGGCTTGTGTGTGAACACGCATGTGAATCGTACGCTTTTTTCACCGAGTGAAGTGAAATGCTCATCGCGCCGCACGGGACCACTGTGGAGACACGGCCGGGAGGCAGACAGAGCCAGTTCGCCCCCGGGCGATGGCTTTGTAAGCGGTGCCAACGTGCGCGCAATGGACCCTCGTGAGAGCTGTTATCCGTGAAACGACAGCAGCAGCACCACCCTTTGGCATCGCATCTGCCACGTTGTGATGCGCGCTCCCTTTCCCTGCGTCCGCCGTGCCTTCCTCCGCATGGTGAATGGGACTCCGACGCGGGGGGGGGGTAGTGCGCTCCGTGACAGCCTCCAATGACACGTGAGACGGAGCCGCTAATTGAAACCGCCGCTCTCTCGCCGGGTGAGTCGGAACATTCACGACTCGACGGCTAGCCTTGCGGTATCGCCACCATTCTTTAACGGAGAGAAAGCGAGGAGCGAGAGAGAGAGAGAGGGCTGAGCACAGTCCTGCCGTGTATCTGTTTACTTTTCGGGTTCCCAGGCTCCGGTCGCCAGGTCTGCAAGGCAAATGCCCTCCGATGAAACAAAGATGACTCTGTGGCTCAGACGTGAAAATCTGGAAACATCTGCACGGCATCACCCGGACGTCTTCGCGTGGGCTTCTAGAGTTCGACAGATAACGCGCGGTGAAAGTAAATATATAAATGTGTGACCTGGGTGCGCGGAGAGGAAGGGAGGGTGAGGGAGAGGAGGGTGAAGAGGAACGTGGGGTGAGGGGAGGGGGAGAGTGAGCGAAATTTGGAGCAAAGTAGAGTTGGGGCGTGCACGCAACACTGTGGGTACCTGTTTTGCATGTGCTGAATAATTCATCTACTTACATCTGCACTGGACCCATTTCGTGTTAGTCGAAAGCACATTTCATTTTTTGGCTTTTGATTAGGCCATGTGGTTTGTTAGGTATTTTCAACATTGACTGCGCTGAATTGTTCAGTTATAAGCGTGGACACTGTTGATAAACATGCAGGCGATGCGTAACGTAATTCGCAGAGAGATCAACTCTTACAAACACGTAGACTTGTGTTTGTAGATGATGTTGGAGTGAGCGACGCGTAATTGGATATATGTGAAAGTCTAAACGTTTGGCAGCCAATGAATAGATCGGGCACCGCTACAACTTGACTTCAAATGGGCTCGTTTGATTGTGATGGCAGATTTTGGAGGACCTGATTGTATACAAAGAAACTATGAATATCGATTGAGATAAATCGCTCACCGTTCTTGAACTTTACACCAGCGTATAAACACATCTTGAGATTATCTGTGATTTTTGTACAAATTTCGCTGTTGCTGCTATGCCATTAATTTATCACCAATCTGTCACATTCTAAAAAAATTCTAAGTACAGTGTAGGGACGCAAGCTTGCAATTACATTGGGACGCAGAAAGAAAATAAAAACATGGATTAGCGGATGTACGCAGGTTAATAACATCATTCAAATTATTAAAAATAGTTGGCTTGATTAGGGCAATGGTCAATAATGCTAATTTAGTAGCCAAGCAATAGAACGCGTCTGAAAGGATTTCTGCTAAAGAGATGGAGTAATGGCATCCGTTCACGTGTTGGTAATAAATTAATTATCATATCGCAGGACAATAAAAGGTGGTGATAGCTTGCGGTTTAAACCCCTGTCTTTCTGATTACATTGCGACGACAAATGTGCATTCATTCATTATCATTCATTATCAATACCCGCTTAATCCTGTACTGTGTTGCTGGGGGGCTGGAGCCTATCCCAGCCGATAGAGGGCGCAAGGCGGTGGAATACCCAGGATTTTATGGCAATTTACTCAGCAGGCCAATTAAACTAGGCAGCAGCGTGTCTTGGGACGGTTTGGCTATATGCATTATCACGCTAAAAACTGGTATTACGCTATACACAGTATTTCGCTATATACAGCAGTATAAATTGTATGCCTTCTGTTATTATGCAGCAGTATAATTATACCGCAGTACCCATCCACAGCCCTTCACTGATTTTCTGCAGCAGTTGGGAAGACAACACCACCACCACCACGGTTGTGCGCACGCTGCCATTGCATGGCATGGAGTCTGAGACTCAACTCAGCTGGGGAGAGACTGGCGGCCTGCGGTTCGCGCGAGGGTTGCCACGGTCAAGGTGTGCGCTCCCACCACTGCCCGGTGGGTGGGATGCGCCCTCCCCATCCACCCACCACCCCTCCACCCAATGTTGGTCACTGAGATTATCGAATCCAGGTGCCGACGGGGGTCCATGTTTAACGCAACCACGCGAAGAATGAGGCCCTCCTCCTCCAAGCGATCGTGGGCTGGCCACTTCAAACGGCGAGCAGCCACCGCGACCTCTTAGTACGCATTCCTGGCGGCTCACGCCGTTATTAACGCGCATTCTATCTCTTGAAGAAGCCACGCTGCCCGTGGAGGAGGATGCGGGGGGGGGGGCGAAGATGTGGAGAAGGAGTGCTCAGAGTTTTTGGCGTGCGTGCCAACCGTGCCCGATTTCCCAGCAGCAGCAGGCAGATGAATAAGCGTTCCCCCGCGTTCCCCCCTCGACTCGCCCTGTTCATATTAAACGCCCCCCCCCGGCACGGATGAGGCGTGAGCCCGCTGCGTCACTATGACGCGGCACGGCGAGACGACTTGGGAATCGTGTGACGCATCAGCTTGGAGTAGGCCCACGCTACTCGCCCTGGCCAGGCGTCAGGGCGCTCTCAATATGAAGGCGGCTCTAATGAAAACCAGCGCATGCCGGGTTGATGGATGTTCGCATTGAAATATTGAAAAATGTGAAACTGCACGCATTGTAATGTTTGGCTACTGCTCTTCTCTGCTGATGTTTAACCTTGATCCCATCCTCGCTGGAGAATTATCTACGCCAGTCCCTCCACATCGACAATAGTCACTACTAAAAAGGGTATTCTATAGGTTGGAAATAATTATAAAAGACGTACAGTACTAATATTAAAGCCTGATCATGTGTTTGATAACCAGTTTGTGCTATTGGTATAATGTCACGATGATTGCTTGCCAGAGCTGCTCTTCGGGATAGCCGTGTCGAGCCCTCCACTCGCGAACAATCACCTCCCGACGTTGGAGGCATTCTTAGGCTCTCCCAAAAGAACGGTTTGGGAAGCAGTGGTCATTTATCGAGCCGTGTAAACCTACATCAGTAATGCAATGAGACGAAGGAACCAATCCGATATCTATTAAGGCAAGTTTTGCTCTTTGTTAGAGAACTGCTCACAAAAGCAGGAGTGACAGCACTACCAATTAGATCCCTTCAAGGTACCTCTGTCGTAACCAGGTTTCAAATAATAAAGCAGAGTGGTGTAGGGGTAACATATTTGGTAACATCTGTGGTAGCATGTGCACCTCATAGAAAGAAGCTTCTGCCTGAGATACTTCGATTTTTGCCATTTGCATCTTTCTGTTCAGAGTCAGTGTGCTCTCCTATCATTCTGCATGGGTTTCCTCGGGGTCCCCAGTTTCCTCCCACAGGTAAAAAAACACTCATTCATTGGCCGATAACATCATCATGTATAGGCCATACTCTCTGGCGGGTTGGCGCCGGCTAGCTGTGCGGGTGCCTTCCCCGCACCGCTCTGCAGTTTCCTCAGACCTTTGAGTCGTTCTCTGTATAAACAAATACCTTCGACATTAAATTGACTCCGCACACTACAGATCATAACATTAAATCAATTCAACTATAATGCCAGAAGAGCCTGCAATGTCGTGTGTCATGCTATGCACCAATGCAAGTATTTAAGTTTGGCAAGTTGGGATAAAAGACAGAATCGTGAGCTCGGGTGTGGATTTTGTTCTTGTCTGTTGCAAACGAACCGGCTTAATGAATACACATTTTAAAGCTATTGGAGAAAAATATTTACCGGAGCATATGGAAAGAAAGTAAGAAAGGTGAATGAGAGAAGGCCTGTGGAAGGTTCCAAGAACATTGACTGTGAAACTAGAGGATCCAGGAAGCGAATAGCAAAAGGCTATAAAGTGTGTAATAGCCGTGTGCTATTTTCATGGCAGCACCTTTATTGTGAATAGGGATGCCTTGCAATCAATCCAGCTACGGTAACACCTGGGGGATATTACACGGGAAAACGAAATCACAGCCCTGTTCACATTGATGAGCTGCCAGTGTTCTCGTTGGCTGGAAAAGTGGACTCAGTGGGAGCTATGCCGGGCCTCCAAAAAGCTGGAGAACACCAGGTCCTGTTGTTGAATAATTTCAACCGGGCAGACAAAACAGCAGATTTTTACCGGTAACTGCTGAAGACACTGCGCAATCCTTATCCCCATTGAGCAAGATGCCGAAACCATACGACGTGAAGACAGGCGGTACCGTTGCACAGAGAGACCCTCTGGCATGCAAAGCGCCCTGCTGAGGGCTAATCATTTTCGGATTTTGTTTGTGGTCCAAGATACATCGCAAAACGAATCTAAACTGGCACACGTGTGCCTCATTTGTGGTGCTCTTTTGCTTTTCGTAAATATTCTATTTTAAAGTCAGACCCTGCAGAGCAGTTGCAAGCAGAAACAAAGTTAAAGATCCCCCCTGCAGCCTTAATAGGCTATTAGGGGAAGTGTTGTCAGCACCTATGAAGGCCAGCAAGGCACACAAGGGGATGGGGTGCCAAACGCAATGCCTAGCCAGCTGCCTTTGTCTCCCCAATGCTGATGTTTATACACTACACCGGGTACTCATTTAAGGCTGAATTTACTATAGGGGAGGCCCAGGGTGGTTCTGATTTTCACAAACCACTGCACCACCGCACCCTAAGTGCACGCACACACGTGTTCTTTCTGTTGTCCAAGCATCCACGTGGAAGATATTTTAAGAAGCTGTTATAGGCATTCTTTGAGGAACAAACATTTCAACGGTGATAAATGTTCACGTGATACATTATTCGTATGCGATTCAAATGATTAACTTTTATTTGGTATCCCTATGGGTGGCATGCGTTTTCTTAATATACACGAGCTACATTTTCACAAGTACATTTTTCTCCACAATCGGGGGGGATGGGGGGGAGGGTGAAACGTATGTGATAGCTTAGCCTGGAATATACACTTCATAAAACAATACGAAATCGCCTTTTCAAGCTGACTGTATTTTTAAAAGCTACACTTGAGAACTCTGCAGTGGTTTTACGACATCAATTTATTGAAGAGGCACTTTGGGTTTTATGTTATAACCGTGGGTTATAACTTTTCTTCTCTCCCTTTCATGCCTGACGTTGTTAAATTATATTACTTGAAATGCATTTATGAGAGAGCTAAGAGCACAAAGAGAAAAGAAAAAAAATATAGAAAACATACCAGCAAGTGTAACGCACCTGATCTTGTCAGTGCTTAAATGGGCAACAGGCGTTATAGGCCGTCCGTGCACAAAGAGCCATTGTTGTATTGTACTGTTTATGTCTTCACGGTCACCCTGCCCGCTTTCACCAACTCACCCCGACCAGCGTGGTGCATTATCGTCAACTCACCCCCATGTCTCCAACGATGTGGGGAGGCCCTCATCCAGCAGTGGATTGACAAAAGGGCTGCACATGTCCGACAACATTACACCGGTGCATTTCGTTTGTAGAATCAATGCGCTCGCGAATAAAGGTGCCTCTGCGTTTACAGATTCAGTGGCTGTTATTGCCCTGGTGGCACACGCGGTTAATTGGCCTCATTGTGTCAACATTCTCCTCCCTGTAGGGAATGAGACTCGGGCACCACAAATATCCGTGAGCGTGTCTCTCCACCTACTGAACGCCGCTGGCAAAGTGAAACGCTGCGACAGAGAAACTTATTTTGAAAACCGCCACCTATGCGTAGCGTGTTAGATCTTTTTGATGAATGCGAGGTCACTCCGTGACGTACCCTGAAAAACCCTCATCGCGGTCCAGCGTTTACAAACTCGAGTGACCTCTGCATATGTCGGTCAGCCTCACAGGAGAGAAACATGAAAAAGCAGCGCATTTGTAGACACGTCGAGCTGAAAATATCACATGCATAGCGTAATCAATATCAATGTAGCCAATGAGGATGAAGGACTCTTTTTAATAAGAGCACACGTTTTAACATTATGCCCAGAGGGGGAAAATACAGTGACGTTGATATAATGCAGACCCATTTAACGCCACGAAAGTATTCGTGCTTTGATTCCCTCTTTAGGCAACATTAGCACAGGCTTCTGAAATGTTGTTTTAGCATAACCGTAAGTAAGCCACGATTGAAAATATAGTCCACTCGAGACGCTAGGTCATATGAAGGGCCCTGCACGTTAAAGAACATGATTGATAGCAAAAAAACAGAGGGTCTGTTTATGTTTTATCGCTCGTGCAGTGCATAAGGGTTATGAAGTAATCCCTTCGGCTGTAGAAAATATGTAAACAGCACAATACACTGCAGCCTTTCATTCTAGCATAAGCGAGAGAGTTCATTACTCTGTCAGCCATTATCTCGAGAGTTTAAAAGGTGGAAATGAAACACCTTCACTGATGACCTGCTGAGTGGCATTCGAAGCTGAAAAACTAATTGTTGCGTTGATGATGAAAAGTGTCTTTAACGAGAGGTCGACACGTTCATCAATAACACTGCCCTTAAAGGAAACAAAATTCGAAATGTTCCTCTTCGTAACACGTACAGGTTTGCCTAATGAAGAAGGCCCATTGCCCGACAAATTGCCTACTCTGTTTTCCCTTTAAGGCCACAGTGTTACGGCCAAATGTGTTGAATTGGTTTTGCTATTTGTTCTTGTGTGTCATGATTGCCACAACAGCAGTAGTTGTTGTTCGTTCAAACGGTCGTCATCCAGGTTAACCTCGGTTGGCCAATTATCCTTCAACGGTGGGGGTACTGGAGTAGAATGTTCTGGCCAGATGGCTTTCTTGACGCTAGACCTGTTAACCGAGGGAAACCCAAGGAGGAGCGCTAGACTCCAGACCCGTTCATCAAGGGAGATCTTGGTGGGAGTGCTGGACCACAGGTGACATAGCTCTGAGGATCATTAGAAAATTCAAACCCTCCCACCATTCCAACACGAGGGGGTTAAGATCCATGGGTGGGTATCACCAGCATTTGGTTGGATTAAAACATTTCATGGACGCTGCTTCACAATATTACGTTACAGCGCTGCATCAATCCACTGTCGGATGAACACCTACGTATGTCATGTTGGCCACCGGAGGTGGCTTCGTAATGTGAAGGGCACACGACCGGTTTGAGATATCTCTCACCACGAATATCAGCCGTGGCCGGGAAGTGAACCCAGGTCGCTAGGTTCATAGCGCCTGAGAAAACCACAGCACTACCACTCTACTGCTGGCTTTATTATAAATATTATTAAAATACTTAAGCGATACGTGTCCCAAGAGTAACTTTCACAAGTGCTGTCAGACCTGCACTGGAGAACATTGCTAAGTGACCTGGTGACAAGTAACGGAACATTGACCTTTACGCTGTCACACACGACTTCAAGGCATCCAGAAGCCCTCCAGAATTATGAAAAGCCCCTTATGTTTTCCTGTAAAGATATTTTTCCCTTTCTCCCAGGCATGTTATAGGGTTACATTTTTCTAACAGGGTACTGTTTGGTTCTAATGGATTTATTTTGTAACAGTAGCCCAGTCAATTCATCAAGTTCAATGGAATTGAACACAGCGCTGCAGGATTTTGGACCCAAGTATGTGTTATTGGAGAAAAGCACATAAATGTGAAAGTGAAGCATTGGCTCGTGAATTATCTCGTAAACAGTAAAGCTTTCCAGTCTGCATTTCAATCTGAAGAAACAAATGTTTGGCACATGTTAAACAGCTTCACTCCAGTGTAAAACTACTTGTTATGTAACTAATGACACTCTTACTCTAAGACGCACACTTGTACTTCAGAGATCGCTGGTTCGATCGAAAGGTCGTGGTAGTGAAAGCAATAGGACATCTTCATCGAATCACCCTCGCCATCGCTGTCCACCCAAGCGTATGTGTTGGTTCGCCACAGTGAGACGGTCGACAAGTCAGCTGTGGTGGGGTAAAATGTGGGTTCTCCCACTTACTCAAGGATGTCTGCCCAGCATGGAAACAAAGACCAAATATCATCGGGAAAAGGGTTCTGCAGAGCTCCCACTAACGGAGGCCCGTCTGCCAGAGGTCGTCTGAGCAGGCCATTGCAGGGCTGCCCCTTTGTTGGCTTTATATTCAAAACGGCTTTACATAAACTGCCACTGCACAACAAATAATACCAACCACATCGTCATCATCCGGTGCTGCGGTACATGGGCGAATGGACGTTGTTCCAGTCCCGAATGGAATTTTGAATCTGGCACTAATTACGATGATAACGAACTGTTTTGTTTTGAGAAAAGGTACTTTTAAATGTGCATTCCTTCATCAGGCTTGCAGGGGCGCTTTCTTTACCCTCCAAAGGAATGCCCAAAGAACTCTGATTTTAGTGCAGCCTCGTGCCAAGGGGTGCAAATGAATACAAATGAGCACTCAACGCTGAAAGGCAATCCAGCGGAATGCACCAGACACTGGTTCCTACATTAGTAGAGGCAAAGGTGCAGCACCTCAATGGCTAGCTCATGCCACTATTCGTTAAAGGGCCTCAACTCTAGAGGAGCGCTAGAGGGTATTTTGTCTACTCTTCCGCGCTAAGCACATGTGTGGGCAGAAGTCGGAGTACTCACGCTGTAAACCATCACACCACCGCGGAGGAGGTGGATACAAGCATGGGCACTCCCACTTTTTCAAAGACGTTTGGTCAGCAGGGAAGAGTAGACCAAGCCACCTCGAGAAAGGATTTCTAGAGTTCGCTCTAGTGGAGGTTCGTCCGCTCGTCGTGGTTCGACAATGGCCATTGTGGCCTTGACTTTTACCTTAAGCTGTCATTAGGCTTCCATAACAGATTGAGGCCGTGGACCGTAGCTATTTTACATTTTAACCGTGATCCCACAGAAAACTTAAGAGGCCAGAGATTAAAAATTGGTGGCCTTGGTACTGTGTTAAGTTCTCAATATCGTTATCAACACCCACGTCCTCTATGAACCAAGTCTCTTAACCAAAACAATTTCCCTTTGAAAACGTTCAATATCCTTTGCCGCTCGTACGCAGTGGCGCTCTGTGCCGGTTGTCAGGATCAACAAACTAGCGGGTGATGACATCACCCCCCCCCCCATATATATATATAAACACCTATAATCAGGAAGGAATCTGCAGAACCCTTTGTTCGAGGTGTCTGATGAAGCTGATTGCAATTATCAGCGAAACGTCGTGATCCACTGTAAATGATGTGGGTTTGCTCTGCAACATACTTGTGTGCTGAGGTAGTAAAGATTTGGCACGTTCGGTTAACGTGATAAACTCTACTGATTGGCTGTATCGGGTGCAGGCGGGCTTATGACCTTTATTTTTCACGTGAGCTAACCAACAAGGGCTTTTTTATGGATAATAATCTGCACTGCCTTGATCGAAACACACCGCGCTCGAGAGCACAACACTTGGCTTATTTGTGCATCTGCTTAACGTCACAATAACCTTCACATTACAGGCGTCTACAGAAAATTCCAACAACAAAAAGGATGAAATGAAAACGGGTCTTATTGAAAAGGAGGGTGCTTTTGTTTCCTTATGGTCTCCTGTGCTGTGCATCAGCTATGTGAAATTACTCATCTCACCGGAGAATGAACGGGATGACATACTGGCTGTTCAACAAGTGTTTCCAGGCCGCGTTTTCAATACGCAGCCAACTGACTTGACGTGAACTGCTTTGGAAAACGAGCAACTCGCGGATTCGGTGATGATTTGAACGGTGACACGGGCACTTTGGAAAAAAAAACCCACATGCCGATGAGTTTGTCCGATTAGAGACGTGTTCTTGATAATCTCCCGCTTATGTGAGCCCTCTGTCTCTCACCACCGACGCAATAAAAATATAAATAAGATTTCAAAATCCTGCTTACATCTCACTTTGTGTTTAAGCGAGAGTATTTCTCCTCACAATAGCCGGAATGGAAAGTCTCCGACAACTGGCTCATACTGACCAGTAACGATGGGACGTGGAAAATGTTTGATCCACAACTGTAAACTTTACATTATTTCTTGAGCCAAGGCAGTAATCCCCGAGGTATGCGTGGATCGTGCGCTGCCTTAGAGCAAAACTTTTAAAAGTCCGCTAAAAACAACGGCGGCTCTCTGCCCCCACGTCCAATCTCTGCCGAGCAGATACAGAGGCCGTTGCACTCGCAGACACGCGGACACTTAAGTGGTGCACAGTGGAAAGTGACTTGTCATCACAACCCTCTTCTAAACACACTCGCGCACTGTTCCTTGTTCTATTCCGCGACCTTTCGGAGATAAGCTTCATGTCGTGCCCTGAGCTGTGTGTTTTGTGATTATGTGTGTAACATTGTGTAAACTACGTCAACGCTTGCGGGAATCGTTTGTAAAAGGCAACGTGTGACCCATTGATTGTTTGAACGTTAATTGACACTTGTGCAATATGGACTTATTGAGGAAACAGACCATTGCAATTAAAATGCCCGATGTTAGTACCAGATAACCGAAAGGCTGCATCGTTAAACACATATGGGTGCTCACATGCCCCACGACTCTGAGTTGGTTTACCTATTGCTGAGGTTCACGGTTCGAATCCAAACAGCTGCCCTGAGTAATAGTGTGGCTCGAATAACCTGGACATATTTGTCATTCGCTTCGCAGTGGTGGTTAAATATCTCGCGATGCCCCGCGGCATGGTCCAAATTTTATTAAATTATCCGCATATTACTCTTTTGAGATTGAACATAGCAATTCATCACCCCTGTGAGAAATCTGAGCAGGCTCGTTGTGAAGAAGCATCATGAGGCTTGGTGAAGCTCTCGTGGGTAAACAAGCATAACGCTGTAATAAGAACTTGACATACTTCACATGGATCTGAGCTTCCTGCTAAGCGGCTTTGCTTTCACCAGTTTCTTAGGCAGCAAATTATAAAGCGCACTAAGATAAAACAAGGTATTAAAGATTTATGAAAGCAACTTATGTACACAAAATTTATCAACGCAACATACAGAAACGTGTTGCAGAGTAAAAATAAATAATGCATTCCTGTTTCATATTTGTCTTCCTGTGATACCACCATAGAGAGCCTGAGCGCTGTGTGTGCGTGGGTCTGTGTGTGTGTGGGTCTGTGTGTGTGTGTGGGTCGGTGTGTGTGGGTCTGTGGTGGTAGTGTGTGGGGAACGGTGGCCCAGTGGTTAGCGCGCCAGGCTGCAAACCCGGCGATATGAGTTCGAATCCCACGCACGGCCAAAACCAGTGACGATTTTCTGAACCGGACCCAGTCCTGCCCTAGGTCGACACCGCCTCAATTGATTACCGAGTGCGATGTGAAAATATTGTTACTAAGGAGACAAAGGCGGTCGGGCTTGGTACTGGTCACCCACCCCGTGATGTCGACCTTCATAGGTACTCGCTAACGGCACTTGACCCTACAGTCTGTTAAGGCTATGTGGGGGATCTTTGTATTTTGTGGGTCTCTGTGGGTGTGTGAGTCTGTGTGTGGGTATCTGTGTGAGTGGGTCTCTGTGTGAGTGGGTATCATCTGTGTGCGTGTGTGGGTCTGTGTGCGTGTGTGGGTCTATGTGAGTGTGTGGGTCTATGTGAGTGTGTGGGTCTATGTGAGTGTGTGGGTCTATGAGAGTGTGTGGGTCTATGAGAGTGTGTGGGTCTATGAGAGTGTGTGGGTCTATGTGAGTGTGTGGATCTCTGTGCGAGTCTCGGGGTCTCTATGTGAGTGGGTCTCTATGTGAGTGGGTCTCTATGTGAGTGGGTCTCTGTGTGAGTGGGTATCATCTGTGTGAGTGTGAGGGTCTATGTGAGTGTGAGGGTCTATGTGAGTGTGTGGGTCTCTGTGTGAGTGGGTATCTGTGTGAGTGTGTGGGTGTGTATGTGGGTCTCTATGTTAGTGTGTGGGTCTCTACGTGAGTGGGTCTCTGTGTGAGTGGGTCTCTGTGTGAGTGTGTGGGTGTGTATGTGGGTCTCTGTTAGTGGGTATCATCTATGTGAGTGTGTGGGTCTATGTGAGTGTGTGGATCTCTGTGCGAGTCTCGGGGTCTCTGTGAATATGGGTTTCTGCGTGAGTCTGTTCTATGTGTGGGTCTCTGTGAGTGGGTATCTGTATGAGTGGGTATCATCTGTGTGAGTGTGTGGGCTATGTGAGTGTGTGGGTCTATGTGAGTGTGTGGGTCTATGTGAGTGTGTGGGTCTGTGTGAGTGTGTGGATCTCTGTGCGAGTCTCGGGGTCTCTATGTGAATATGGGTTTCTGCGTGAGTCTGTTCTATGTGTGGGTCTCTGAGTTTGTGGATCTTTCTGATTGTGTGGGTGTGCGGGTGCGTGTGTGGGTTTCTGCGTGAGTCTGTGGGTCTCTGCGAGACCACCAGGTATTTGGCTGCGGACTCTGGTCCGAATCGAAGCCAAAGGAATCTGCACTTTGACGCGGTACGATGGAGCTAAACCGCGTAATCATCACCAGTCACGCGTGTGTCAGCGTCGTCTCAGTTGTCCGACTTTTTCCGTTGCTTGACTTTTGACTCCTGTCCGAGCGTGATTTAAATCCGAACACGGTCACCGAGCTTTCTCTGTTCCAGTCGTCACGTCGGCGTGCGCTATTGACTTCCTTCGTTATCATGTCCTATCTATTGCTGAAATTCAGATTATTTAGGCACGTAATATGACTTCATTGAAACCCACGCAAAGCTTGAAGTTAGAATGCATATACAAAACTGCTATTTCGGGACAGCCGTGTCGAGCACTCCCCCTTCACGCGCACCTTTGCGACATTTCGCTTGACAATGCAAGCAACGTGGGAGGCAAAACCTAGCGATGGAGAAAGAGAGAGAGAGAGACAGAGGGAACATTCGACGCGCCTATCCCTTATAGAACACCTTGGGAAAGCAATTCTCATCCATCAAGCAGTGAAAACCTGTATCGGTTCACGGCCTGATGGGTCTAGTTTTTGTCTCACTGGAAGAGAAAAAAAAACACTGAAACATCTACGATTCAACGACGGTCATGTAAATGGAAAAATATGAAGTTACCCATTTTCCATGTAACTTAACTCAGGACTCAGTAACGCTGTCCACAATGTATCACCGCCTTTGTCAAAAGACTGGGCATGTGCTGCATTTTCCATGTGTTAAGGGCACTGGAATGAATCTTATCCACACTGCGGTCGTTCCCAGATTGGCTGAGAGCAGCCAAGCTTTGGAAACACTGTGCCCACGTGTTCGTCGTGATCTTGTCGAATATTTGAGAGCACCTGATCGCACTGTGCCTTGACACATGAGTTGGATTTTCCGATGAGGAGTAACGATTGGCATCGCATCAGTACCGAGAGAGATGGATGTTTATTATTACAGCAGAAAGTGCCCAGTGAATTTGCAAGCTCGAGATGCGGGATTCCTACGACACAGCAAACTTTCGGAAATGACCAACACAGCAACGCATAAAACCAATGGGCAGACAAACTCACAGCAACAATCTGTGCAAAAATGAAACTCTAACCACGAATATAAAAGCAATCAGTACAACATACGATTGCACTAATAAGCAAACTCATCTCACTAACTTGTACATAGATGAAACTTGAACCATAATCATGGCGTAAACAGTTGCACTCAAGATTACGGACCACACAAATAATAATAGACAAAGAAGAGCAACAGTGCAGCAATGGCATGGGAACATTTTTAGTTTTTTTTTGCAGAACAATAGGAAGCAGAATATGCAACGCTTCGAAAACAATCGAATTATTTAGGCAACTGGGACGAAATGTTGACGCTAATTGGTGACTCAACGATGGAAGTGTTACATAATTACCATTATTAATAATGATAATGCGACTCGGTTTGAAAAAGCGCGACATTTTAAATGATTTAGAGATGGGATGATGGTCAAATGGTTCACTCACTGCGCTGCGAAGCGGGGCGAACTGGGTTTGAACGCCTGCCATGGCTCGCACTGCCATGGCTCGCACTGCCCTGGTCCTGCCAAATGTATTTCTTACCCCCCTCCACTGGCGCAGGCTGACCTGTATGGTGAAGTATGGTCGACAAGTACTCTAATCGACACTGCATGGGGAGACCTTATCCAGCAGTGGATTGACATGCGCGCGTGCGATGGGGGGGGGGGAGATTCGATTTTATTTTTTGTACTGATTTCATTATTTCCATTATCAGTCTCAGCTTTATCACGTAGTGGGTCGCAGTGAAGCCGGAGCCAATCCCCGCAGATACAAGACGGAAGGCATGGCTATACCCAGGATGTACGGCTAGTCCATCGCAGGACACCACGGAGCAATTTAGTGAAGCCAATCAACCTAACCAGCAGTGTGTCTTTGAACTGTGGGAGGAAAAGAGAGGACCTCTCGACAAGAGGAGATCAAACAGCAAGGCACCCGAGCCAGGAATGGAGCCCGCGTCATTCTTGTTGTTAGGATGCAGCACTACTATGTGACGTGAGGCTGAGATGTAACATCACATTTATAAAACAGTGTTGGTGGCTGGGGGCTCGGGGCTGCGTTCATGGCTGCTCGCCATCAGAGATAGGCGTATGCAACAGATTATCTGTGCATGCGAGAGCTGCATTGCATGTGGAATGCGAGCCTCCCGCAACCTCCAGTGCTTGCCACCCAGACTGAGCCACGGGACCTCAGATTTGGATCATGAAAGGAACACTGGGAAAAGGCAAATATTCAAACAAATGTGTTTTAAATGCAATGGGGACAAAAAACGAAAGGCCTTTGCAAAAGAAAAAAAAATCTCTCTCTCTCAAGTCATTGGGGAGCCCCATTAACAAGTTTATTTAAACGTTTGAGACGTGCTTAATCTCATTTTTGGAGTCTTGCCGAGAGATTTACCATGTACGCGCTTTGTACGAAAGCAGTCAACATTCACGCTCCCGGCTCTCGCACAGCACAGCCTACGATCGTGTGTTTGCCGATAGCGGGGAATTTTGTTTGGACAGCCCTTTTAAAGTGTGACCAACCTCAAGCACGCTCTCCATTGCCTTCAGAGTGACACTTAAGAGACCAAGATATGCCGCCGTTATGACAGCATTACTCATGCACCCCCATGGGTTCTAGCGGACAGGCCAGATAAAGATACTCAGTGCAGTATGTTGGCGGATCCATAGGCTCGCTCACTGGACCATTCACTTTGTTTGCCGGGAATGTGACATTTGCCTTTTTTCAAGGTGCCCCACAAAAAAAAAGTCAGCTCCTGCGGGTCTCGTTTACTTTGATTGTGAAAAACACCTTTACAATTTCAGACAATATTGCCGCTCAACAGACAACCCACTCTAGGCCTCTCTCGCCACAAGAAACATACCTGGGCGGTGCGATTGGCACAGAGACCCTTCGGCTGGAAGGGCCGACGGGTCTAATAAGGTCTGGTAGTTTTGTTCACTCTTAAAAAGAGGGGAGAACGACTTAAAGGTGCTATCATCATGCATCGAGCCGTGAAAACCTACACCATTACGTAAATATAATTGTTAAACAAACGAAGGAAGGAATAAGTGTTCCTGAGCAGGCGCAGGTCAGCAGCAAGCCATCATCCAAACACGACAATGAGCCACATCAACAATCCGAGCCAGAGGACTTCAAAGCCTTACGGAATAAGTGAGTCTTGAGACGAGATTTGAGGATGCTCAGGGACTCAGCTGACTGAATCTCCAATGGAAGGGAGTTCCAGAGTCTGGGAGCAGTGCGCAAGAAGCCTCTGTCACCCATCGAATGGCGGTGCGATCTGGGCACACGCAGCGAGCAGCCCGTATTGGAGGATTGAAGTTGTCGTGTTGAGGAGGGTGCCTGAAGTAGGTCACGGAGTTATGTCGGAGCAGCGCCAGTGAGAGCCTTGCTTGTCATTCAGTCAGCGGCAAAACCCTCATTGTGACCACGTGAGAGCCCACTGAGACAACGGGAGTCTTTTTTTAAGTGACACCTGGGTCACAGATGCTCACGCAAGAATAGCAGCAACGTAATTGCACAACGATGGAAAATCCAGTGCAAGCTTTCAACAAAGAAACCCCGATGTTTAAAGAATAAATGAACGTAGCAGATTGGCTTAGGCCAGCACACAAATGATGAAACATCCGTTTTGATTACGGATGTTTCATACGAAGGCTCAAGATTCCAGCGGCCAGCACAAAAAAAAACGGGCACTGTTTAGGATGAAATATATAGAAGCAATAAAACTTTTCTTGAAGTTAGAGAGATTTTTTTTTTTTAGACAACTCGTAGCAAAGAGACGATGGCAGGGAATTCCAAATTCGGTCAGTCCAAGGGAAGCGGCAGACAGAGGAAGTATTTTGTTCCGCTGCGTGGTGGTTTTGAGTACGGTGTAGACGAGAGTAAGCAGAGAGGAGGACTCGAGGTGTGAAGTTCTTGGGTTGCAGCACCTGTGGTAGCGGTGACAAAGAACGATGAAGGAGGCGTCTGGCTGCCAATGGCAAGAGTGATTGGAGTGGTGGTTGTTGCCGGATTAAAAGCTCGTTTATCCAACTTGATCCGGATTTGGCCGGTATCTTGCTGTTGGAGCAAAATGCTACGGCCGGATGTCTTTATTGACGCCAACCTCCTTTCGTCGGAGGGTCTTCAGATCGTCGTTTTTTTTCTTCTGGGACCTCCCCCTAGAGACCAGTTCACCAAGGGAGACCCAAGCGGGAGTATTAGACTCCAAGTGATATGGTTCTGGGCTTCATTGGAATGCGCAAACCCATCTAACACTCTACGATCACGATCCAAGGGAATGTTTTTATTTAAAGCCACTTTTACGCATAAATGTGTTCAATTGTTGTTGATATTGCTTGTGTACCACGGCCAATACAGCATCACTAAATGATTTGTTTATGTTTCCTAACCGACAATGTGACGTCTATAGGTTGTATATTCACTATTCCTTTATAATAACAATTGCATGTATAGAGTTCATGTTCCTAAGTGTCATTTCAATCGTGCCTTTCTTCACACCTTCTTGCACAGGAGTCGGCTTTTGTAAAATTTTCTCTGTTAATGTCCATGTTTCTAGCGTGCACTACGGGCGGATGAGACGGTGATTGATGGATTGTCCATCATCAATCAACCCTGCCGTGAAAAAACACTGATCGGTGGGTAGGCAACGCCTGGGAACGCACACAGCATCACAAAAGATTGTACAATCCGCTCGAGCAAATAACACCAACGATGCCCTCTATAACCTTAACAGACTGTAGGGTCAAGTGCCGCTGGCGAGCATCTATGAAGGTCGACACGGCACAGGAGGGTGTGGGTGTCCAGCAACAGGCTCAGCTGCCGTTGTCTTCACAGTGGCAATGCGTACACAATGCACGTGGTGCTCATTTGAGGCTGAGTCGACCTCGGAGAGGCCCAGGACCGTTTCATAAAACCGTCACTGGAGTCGGCAGTGAACGGGAATGGAACTCAGGTCGCCACGTTTGTAGCCCGGCGCGCTAACCGCTGCGCCACCACTCACCCCGCAAAGAACATCGAGACGGTGCGTGGGAGTCAGCGATCAGCGCTCGCTGTTCCTGAGCACTTGGTGGCACAGCCGGAGAACTCGCACACCCTGCCGGAATGCGTTAAACGTGTTGTAGCACAACACGTCACAGACATTGATACATTTGTGCCAGAATAGACATTAGATTGACTTCTGCCGCGTCGGTGTGAGACTCGCTAATAATACGGTGGCAGCTTCCCAATGTTTGAGATTCGCAGTGTTGCCAATCGCTGGATTAACCACGTTTTTTTGCAGGCGATACGACCTGGCACACGGACACTTCTGCAGCGGATTAATCCTTCACATTTTAACCCTGGAAATTCGCATTGTGAAGACGAAACGGCACTGTGCAGTAATCGTGTGCACGCGGTTCAGAGACCGTGGCGTGCTTAAGTGTGTTTACACTTCGCATTGCTCTCCCCGTGTCGTGCCAGCTATGTTCTAGCCGGATGGAAATGGGTTTTCTGCTCAATCTGTAACAGGTGCACGCGGCGGCAACTTCTCCAAAGATTCGCATTAAATTCCTGGCATTAGCGAATGTCCTGCGGATTGAGAGTGAACTACATAAGCCATTCAACTTTTGCTGTGACGCCACATGCCACGGCTGAGGCTCGGATGCCTCACACGAAGCTCTGCTTCTTGCGTGGTGAGAGATCTGCAACGTTTGGTGGCCAGCTGCAAAGGAATTGATCTGCAGTGAATCCTTTGTAAATCGCTGAGCCCTTGATCGGAAGCTCATTTCCAAGAAGCAATAAGATGGGAAGGTGTGATTGTGGGAGTTCTGCTTGACCACAGCTATGCCCTCTTCCGTGCATGTAAATCTACAGTTTAGGAGTGCGTTTGGCCACACGTGCTGCTAAGCCCCCTTTATCTTCTCCCATTAACTACACGCAGATGGATTCAAAAACGGGCAAAGCGGTGGCACTCTCCAGTCAGGCGGGATCCGCTCAATCAAAATCAAAGTGGAAACCAAAACCGCGCGCGCGCGCACACACGCAGCGCGCCTCCCAGAAAGCGGTCAAATTCTTTTGTGTTGGCGACCGGCCGCGATGACCACCATCGCAGAGCGCGCACCGGTCATCCACGGCACTTTGCTTCAATACCCGGGGCTGCCAGTCTCAGCGCGATCTCGAGCCGCGCGCACGCACAGCGCCTT
>JAZEWT010000010.1:20843618-20868208 GCA_036362905.1 Mordacia mordax
TGGCTGTCTGATGGAGCGACGCACCCCTGCCATTGGAATGTAAGCAGCCAATGAGCACTGCCTCAATGGTCTCATATGAGCAGAAAGACACCTTCAACGTATGAAACAAGCATTATCTTATTTTGTCATCGTTATCAGTAACCGCTGAATCTTATTCAGGGTTCCGGTAAGGAGGTGGGGGGGTAGAGACTATCTCTGCACATACATCGTGCAAGGGATGTTAGTCCATTGCAGGGAACTGGGTAATTTACCATTTCGTCAGCAGGTCGATGAAACCAAACAGCACGTCTTTGGACGGTGGGAGGAAACTGCAGTACTCGGTGAAGACTCACAAGGACAAGGGCAAAACACGCAAACTGCACATAAAAAAGCACCCGAGCCAGGAATCTAACCGGGAACCTTCTTGCTGTGAGTCAGCAGCACTGCTCTCTGCGCCACCGTGCATCCCAATTTTAATTTTGGTAGGAAAAATGCGAATTGAAGAACGTCCACTATCACGGTCTTTAGTGACAAGCGAAAACCCATCAGCCTAAGTGACACAGCAGCAAGGCCACAATGATTCCAAGACGTTCTCTGGAGGAGAATCTGCGCGGACGGGAGTCGCGCCGAGTGTGCGCGGCGGCACAACGCAAGTGGTGGTCGCACAGCTGTCAGCGAACGGTCGAAAGAGAATAACTCCGCGCCAGAGAGCAACCGCACCTGTGCAGCGCCACGAGCTTCGCACCGCGCTCTCCGACAGGTGTGGCCACGGGCACCTTGGGTGTCAACCGCTCTCGTACGAGAAGCCCTGCCAACCCATTCCTCTCCACCACATCTGTCAGCGCACATGTCGCGACGAAACTCAAACAGAGGTTTAAAAATGTGTGTGTGTGTGTGTGTGGGGGGGTGGGTTTGTGTGTTGGCAAGCTCGGCGAGAATACCGTAATTGCTCGGGGGTAACGCGCGGCGTGGGTCCGCGCGGACGGGAGATCGAAACAAATGTCTCTCACTCGCGATGTGATGGAGCCGCCGCTGTTGCGCACACGCAGTGTGATGCAATAAGCGCAATACGCGCATTACGTAAGCAAAGGTGTTGGCGGCATGCTACACGGTGCAGCAGCGTCACAGCAAAAAGAAGCAGGGTCTGAGGCCTGGGTTCGATATCCAGCTCGGGTGCTTTTCTGTGTGGGGTTTGTACGCTCTGTACACGTGCGGGTTTATTTCGCCAGACGCTCTGGTTTTCGCCAACGCTCCAAAGATATCCTGCTGCCGAGGTTAATTGGTCAGCTTAACTAAATTGCTCCAAGTGCCTTGCGATGGACTGGCGTCCCATCATAGGCATAAAAAAAAACGTTACTGTCGTTGATTTGCCGTTCATATGCCGTCGTTGTTGCCGACATGTCGTTTTCTCCACAGCTCTGTGCGGCGCTTTGTGACCCTCGGGTGAAAAGGCCTTTAGAAGTGCAGCTATTATTATTATAACTACTCCGTGCACCTTGTGTCTGATAGAATAGGCTCTGCCTCACCGTGACCATATGCAGGTACCGATAATGAATATATACATGCTTTGTAGGTGTGTCATCATCATCATCAATCTTCTTCGAGATGATGACAAGACGATGACCTTCGCGAGCAGCCACTATCTCGCTCAATCGCGCAAAAAAATCCACTCAAAAACCACACGCGAGCTCCATCCCTTCGGTTTGATGACTCATCAGACACGATCCATTGCGTGGCTGCCACTCTCTCGTTAGTCTTAACCATCACCCATGAACCATTCTCGGGACGAATCTTGCCCAAGGCCAGTTGCTTTCATGAGCAGTTTGAATGATGCCTTTAATCCACGTACGTTCCATAATCCACGTGTTCCTCTGTCTCCATGGTATTCCCAGCATGCATATTTCCACGCTTCTTTGCACATGTTTAAACTATTTATCCATTTTTGCGAGTTAATGATCATGTTTCGGAAGTGCATGTCACAGCGGGTAGTATTTCCCTTAATGTGAAACACTTTCTTGTTGAGAAGAATGTTTAGTCAGCGAGTACAGGCTCAAACTTGATAATTAAAAAACATAGAAAGTACATGTACGAAATGTATTACAACGTCTCTATATTGCTTCCCCACAATATTTGTAGTCCAAGATTCCTGTAAGAACAGATTCTGTAATAATTTTTACCTGCACAGTAGCACACACGTTCAGTGCGAATGTGTTAATCTCTATGGGCGTTTTTGTAATTTGTGTTATTTTTAAGTTCATTGTTTAAGCGTGATATATATAGGAGCAAATGTTTGTGTATATGTGTGCACTGAGGGTGCTGGGTTTAAATCCTTCATAAGAGCAATTGTTCTAAACGAATCACAACGGCAAGGTTTTCATGTCTTACTTCCCTGTAATTTCCCACTTAGTGATTACTCTTCTGAGACTTGTGCACTTCAATAATCCCTCTGCAATGCTCTTCCACCGCTATAAGGACACTAGAAGAATATATGACACACAGGTAACAAGATTGCCTGTCCAGGCGGGTACTTTGCTCGTGCGAGTGTTTTGTTTTGCCACAGAAACACACTCACCAAAGTCAGTCGTGTGGCCCAACTTCTGGGAAGCTCTTTAAACTTTTTGAAGTAGCTGCCACGAGTTACCGATGTCTAAGTGAGTCTAATACAAGGCTGCAGCACCCGCTTTTACAGCCAGGTAAACGGGTCAACTTATCCAAGCGGTGCCATCCACCAATACGTCTCATCTCATTGCCAGAAACTGCTTAGTCCTGTACAGGTGAGCCAGAGCCTCTCCCGCAAGACACAGGGCGCAAGGCAGGCATATACCCACGATGGCATGCCAGTCCATCACCGGGCACTGCGGGAAATTTAGTCTGCAAACCATTTAACATATGCGGCGGCATGCTTTATGGACTGTGGGAGGAAACCGGAGTGCCCGGCGAAAACCCACGCGGACACGGGTAGAACATTCAAACCGCACACAAGAAAGGCACCCGAGCCGAGATTCGAACCCGGGACCTTCTTGCTGTGAAGCGGCGACAGCGTTAACCACTGAGCCACCACCGTGCCGCCCCCACCAATACGTAACATCGTGACATCAGCACCCGTTTGCTATTAAGATGCCTCTGCTGCTGCGTTGAGCGAAGCTCTTCGTCCGCAGCCGCGGTGGTTTGGAAACGGTCTGACGCCTCAAGTACTATGGCGTGTTACGTTGTTAATTTACTGTTCTTATGTCGTTGTTGCTGATATGCGGTTCTCTCCGCAGCTCTGTGCAGCGCTTTGTGACCTTTGGGTGAAAAGCGCTCTGGAAATGCAATCATTATTACTAATTATTATTAATAAGCTGAAATAAATGTTTAGTTGACAATGCGCAGCTATACACTCATTCGCATAAATGTATTACTTTAAGGAAAATTAGTGAGTACAAATATGCATAGATGAAACAAATATTTCCAACTATTGATTCGTAGGGGAGGCGATGTACATTTGCTTCTGGTCGAATGGATATTCAGGGAAAAGTTGTATTCTCTAATACAGGTAGGGCTCAGCTAGGCTGCTGTGGGAATACGAGTAATAATAATAATTGCATCTCTCTAGAGCGTTTTCACCCGAGGATTACAAAGCGCTGCACAGAGCTGCAGAGAGAAGAGCACATCAACAACGAGATAAGAACGGCAAATCGGCAACAATAATGGTTTTTTTTGTATATTTGTTTTACAAATCCGAGCCGTGGAGAGAACGGCGTGTCAATCACATCAGGACAATTCAACTCAGAGTCATATAGTAGCAATACATTACAGAAGGACATAAAATAAGTGATATAAAAAAAACGCTAGCCCGTTGCTTAACCCGGACGAGATCACAAACAAGAGCAAGACACCAAAGCCATACAGCTATTTGTACATCTGTAAATAAAAGCCATCAGCAGCGCTGTGAGCCACTTGTATCAAATCATCATCAGTAGAAATTTGAGCAATCATGGCTGGCAGCAGCGGTGACAACTGCGGATTAGTTTCACCATCATTAGGACACATCAGCACAGGATAGCCCCAGTGCTCAGTGCGGGCAGAGTCTGCGATATGATATTGGTGGATTGCTCACGTATAATTCTGCGGTAATGATGTGTTCGATTAAATATGGACTCCTTTTCTTAAAGCATTGACCACAATGCCCTGCTTCAGGAATGTTACATAAATGCCCGTGTGCTGATCACACATGTTCGTGTCTTGTCACTTGGTGACTTGATGAATGCGGCACATTGCAGACTTTCTCTTCCTGGAAGAACTTAGCAGCCTCATTTATTCAGCGCTATTGCGTAACAATAATAATGACATGTTCATGACGTGAGTTTGCGCGCGCTGAGGCCACGAACGCCCTCAAGTCGAGAGCTGTCAGCACCCTATTGTGAATGAATTCCATTCAACGTCGCTCTCTCTAACTCCGGGTAATAGAGCCCACAATCATTTTACACATTTTCATGCTGCCAGTGACTTGGATGAACGTGGACTGAGCGCCTTGAGAATACCAATGTGTTGGTGTACGTGACTGCCTTCCAGTCTGCCACCAGCGGTAATTAAAGCGTAAGAAGAAACCCCAAAAGATATAATATTTTGGCACCGCCCAATAATTCCCGTCTCAATCTAAAACAAGCCAAGTGCTGATTGTAAAGATATTTAATTATTTAAATGTCCTCCAAAGGTGTATTGTTTTTGTCTATGGCCCATACTTGCTACTTTGCCAGACTTGCGTAATGTATAAATCACTTTTCAACTCCCAAATGAGAAAAGAAGGATACCAGTTTTTCCCTTTCTGGAATGCTGCCACCTCTCCAGGTTAAGGCAAAAAAAAATGGGAAGAATGCCCGTCTTAAATTTCCATAAATGATCTTCAAAGGTGAGTTTTTTAAGCCATCCTCCAAACGGTGCATTAAATTCCAGTAACTTAACCATGAATGCAATGTTGCCAATCTAAATATAAAGCAGAGGCACGGCGGTGGATTTCGAAACCAAACGCTTTGGTTTGCATATTGAAGCTGTGAGTACGAAGTTGTGAGTGCTTTAACAAAAGCGACTGTTTTTATGAACGTCAGAATCAACTGCAGGTGGGCTGGGGTTGAACGTAAAACGCGAATCGTTTTTGGTTCCTCGTTAAGACACCAATAAAGCCACGCTTCAAAAACCGAAGACAACGCTGAGATGAGCCATCAGGTAGACGAAATCTTCCGTTTAATGAGGTACAAAGTTTGTAGCTCTGTCGTGACAAACGGTACCTGAAATCGCAGCACAGCAGCCAATACCACTGAGACTCACTCGATGCTAATCACTACAAAGGAAGAAGGGCCATACCCACGATGGGAAGCCAGTGCACCGGGGACAATATATTTAGCGGGTCAGTAAACCCAGGCAGCAGCATGTGTTTGGACAGTGGGAGTAAACTGGAACGTGGGCGAACGAGCAAAAACGGACACAGAGAGAACGTGCAAACTCCATAAAGAAAGATAACAGAGGCAAACATTGACCACGGGACCTCCTTGCTGTGAGGTGGTATTGCTGCTCGCTGTGCCACGATGCCGCACCACAAGAAATATCATCAGCATTCATGAAAAAACGTTACCGTTGCTGATTTGCGGTTCATAGGTCGTAGTTTTTGTTGACATTCCGTTTTGTGACCCTCGGGTGAAAAGTGCTCTAGAAGTGCAATGATGATTATTATTATTTAAGGTCAGTTGTTACCGATTTAGAGCGGCACGGTGGCCCAGTGGGTAGCGCTGTCGCCTCACAGCAAGAAGGGTCCGGGTTCGAATCTCGGCTCGGGTGCCTTTCTGTGTGGAGTTTAAATGTTCTCCCCGTGTCCGTGTGGGTTTTCGCCGGGCACTCCGGTTTCCTCCCACAATCCAAAAACATGCTACTGCATAGGTTAATTGGCTTGCAGACTAAATTGCCCGCAGTGCCCGGTGATGGACTGGCGTCTCATCGTGGGTGTATCCCTACCTTGCGCCGTGTTTGCCGGGATAGGCTCCGGCTCACCGCGACCCTGTACAGGACTAAGTGATTTCTGGCAATGAGATGAGATGAGATGTTACCGCTTAAATCGACAGTTAAGCCGTTGACCCATGTTGGCCGCTTGCCCCCAGTGCTGGGTTTATTGGAGCAAAATCTTCCGTCCGAATACCGTGCTTGACGCCAGCCTCGTTCAGTCATCAGATATGTATTCGTCTGAAACATCTGTTCAGAGCTGGCTCCCAATGAAAACTCGAGCACAATTGCGGAATTCCAGACATGTTCACCAATGAGAAACTCTAGCAGGAGAACCAGACTCAAGGTGAAATACCTGTGGGTTTTCACTGATTTATGCAAACGTCTCCACTCTGATAAGGCATGAGAGGTTTCGAGTTCATAGATAAATGTGCTGAGTTTTTGTTCGCTGTGCTTCTGCACCACTGCCAACACAGCATCACCAAATAATGTGTTTGCTTTACCTAACGGGCTATATGAAGTCTATTATTTGTATTGTCCTGCCATAGGCAATTCGAGTCACACCTAGGATGCCTTTGTGTGTGACGTTTGTGTGTTCTCCCCCTGTTCTGCGTGGGTTTCCTCTGGGTACTGCGTTCCTCCCCCACCGTCCAAAGACACGCTCCTGCTTAGGTTAATTGGCCTGCTGAGTAGATTGCTTCGAAAAAAGTGTACCTTGCGATGTACTGGCGCCAAATCCCAGGTATTCCCCTGCCTTGTGCCCTCTGCCGACTGACAAAGGCTCTGCCCCCTCGTGACCCTGTACAAGATTAAGCGGGTATTGAGAATAAATTAACGAATTGGCCAATAGCATCAAAATATAACGCAGTGTCTGGCAATGGTAAGCACCGGCCGAATGCATGGCTGCCTTCCCCTCGCCTCTATGTGGTTTCCTCACTGGACCTCTCTAATGATGAACGTCGCCCTGGATAAGGGCGTCTGCTAAAGTAATAATTAATAATGACATATGTTCCCTATTTCATACCTCTCATTGGTTTACATCACCCTTGCAGCCACTCGGGATGCTGCTATTCACCACAATGTTAAATCAGTAAATCTATCATTCCATGACCATGACTTTTCCATGCAAAAATTCATCGAAATACTGGGGGGTGGGGGGGGTATTGATGTTCTGTAATTAGACCCTCTAATTATATTATGAAAACCAGTGCCCCAGTGTTTCCCAAACAACTACAGAGACTCTGCTTTCCCGTGTGCTTCTGGGAATGGTGTCTGGCCAACAGTAATGACACTCTCCTCCTCGCTTCTTTGAAACCTCCTGGGTTTTCCCGTAAACATTTACAACACGCGGGGTTTACAATAAATTGCTGCTCGTTCACAAACATATGGTTTCTTTGAATGCGGAGAAGAGAATTGAATTGTGACAGCAGACAAATGGCATGCGTTCACTTACGTTCAAGGACGTACTTTGTCCTGCCCAACCTATGCGTGCATGTATAAGTGCTAACGTATGTTCGCTCTGCATGTGAAAGTAATATGCTGTACGTTGACGTGAGTGATAGTGATGCCGGTGAATAGGATGATGCTGCTCATGAAGACAAGTATGTTTCATCCATAGCCAATATCTGTATAGGAGAAAATACACTCTAAATTGAGCATCATATATACAAAGCCATCACACCTTTAGCCACCCAGCAGTATAAATGTGTACATCACAGTCGACTGGCAGGTGGCTTGGAAAACGAGGAAAAGTGGACCAAATATCCTCTAACAGGACTGCATTATTGAACTGCCTCGAGTTGTTCAGCGTGGATGCCCTTCCACCAGCAGTGGCATGGGCAAGTACTTGAAGGGCTGCATCTTAGTAGTTATAAAGACACAAGGCCATGGAGTGGTGGTGCAGCGGATAGCGCGCTGCGCCATGAACCTGTGAAACTGAGTTCAGTTCCCGAACGCTGCTAACACCAGTGGTGAGTGACACATGCCTCCTCCTCCTCCTCCTCCACGCTCACCTTCACCAACCTGTACGGTCCAGCGTGGTGAAGTCTGTTCAGACATTGTACATGACAGGCATGGGAGACTTCAATCAGCAATTCATTGTTATTAGACAGACACTATACATCTGAGAAAGTTCTATACAAACGCAAGACAGTATGCTAGCATGAGAGCTTTCCAAAGATTTTCGGGATAGTCATGTCGAGCATTTCCTCTTTGTAACCATGTAGGTTTTCACGGCTCGATGCATGATGATTGCTTCGAAAAGCTGCTCTCTCGGGACAGCCGCGTCGATCGCTCCCTCTCTCTCCCCATCGCGACGTTTCGCCTCGCACGTTAGAGGCATCATCAGGATGTCCCGAGAGAGAGAGCAGCTTTTTCGAAGCAATCATCATTTCCTCTTTCTCCTTTACAGTGTTTTGCCTCCCACGCCAAGAATTCACTCGGAACTTAAAAAGCCCGAGGATACCTCCAACGTGGGTAGGGAATGTTGTAAAGAAGAGAATGCAAAGAAAAAATGGTTCGGACTCATTAGAGTGTTCCTCTCCACGGAAACCTTTCATAATAAAAGATTTCATAAAGGAGAGAGAGTGGGAACACTCAACACGGCTATCCAGAAAGAACAGCTTTCGAAAGCTATCCAGCCGTGAAAACGTACATCAGTACAGTATGCCAGGATGCCCACTAAGAAGGGTACAAATGGAGTGTCATTGTAAAGATACTAAAACACGCCAAAGGATTTGCCACTGGGGGATATCTTGTTCAAAACGGAGACATTGAGAAGCCAACACTGACTCTTAGATCAGACCACTCATTGCAGTTAACCTCCCCCCTGAGTAGGGGATCAAGGCACAACTGGCCCAATGGAATTTGGGGCCCCAGGAAAATATATTTTAATAGTCAATTAGGGGGCTCTCTCAAAGACGCTGAGCGTCGCATCTCTTACCGAGAAATTGCGCTCTTAGGCAGCGTCCACAAACATGAACTGCGTGTTGCCTTCACCACTACTGCTGTGTTGGTCCCAGGAATAACTTAAACACCGCTGTCAACTAATAGCAATGCCATTGCGCCTGCGAATGTGCCGTCCAACAAATTAATTCCGTTGAAAGTTTGGAAAGAGGATATGTTCAGGCTGCTATGTCTCTGATTGCAATATTCTTTATATTTAGGTTTCCCTTGGGACGAGAGTCCATCCTGCAGAGACGTCAACAGTGAAGTGGTTGGTGGAAATGTGCAACAGAACCTGTCTGTTCAGACGGAGATGTTTATCTCTGGAATACATTTTTTTGTACAGAATGCGTGAACCCAACACTACACAGAGTCCAACCATATAAGTTAATGGCTTAATTAATCTACGAGCATGACAATCAGCGTGAGTTATTTTAGATTAGTTTCAGTTTATCGAGGCTACGACAAAAACACGTGTTTTGGAGCTGCAATTATCATCTCCGTCAAGATTTTATTACCGCCGCAGAGCAAAACTTGTGCGTTATGCAACACATTTCCCAAGCATGATATTCACCATGCACAACCACGCTGCGAAGCCATCCTGCACTATGCACGCAGTCTAATATAACTATGTTGGGAAATTCTGAAATTTTGTACGTTTCATCAAGGTTCCCGCTTGCTGTCAAATGTGTTACTGACCTCACAGTAATGAATAATGACAAAAAAGTACAATAACGAGTGTCTGCTAAAAAAACCAATGTTATGACGTTTAGATGTTATTGTTGAACGTGCCGCTCTCTCCACAGCTCTGTGCAGCGCTTTGTGACCCTCTAGAAGTGCAATTATTATTATTAATAACCATGCTGTCAAATAGTAGATGTCCAAACACTGACTGCTTCTGGGGTAGGGTGGTTGCACAGTGAGTAGCCTCAGAGCAAGGAATTCCCGGGTTCGATTCCCGGCCAGGGAAACTTTCTGTGTGGAGTTTGCTTATTCTCTCCCCGTGTCCATGTCGGTTTGTGTCGGGTACTCTGTTTTCCTCCCACCGTTCAAAGACACGCTGTAGCCTACGTTAATTGTCCTGCTGAGGAAATTGTCCCAAAAAGTGTGCCCTGCGATGTACTGGCGTCACATCCTGGGTATAGCGGCTCCGACATACATCCGTGACTTACTTCAGGCACCCTCCTCAACACGATGAGTGACAGAGCCTTCTCGCGCGCTGATCCCAGACTCTGAAACTCCCTTCCACTAGAGATTCGATCAGCTGAGTCTCTGGGCATCTTTAAATCTCGTCTCAAGACTCGCTTGTTCCGTAAGGCATTGAGTCCTCTGGCTGGGACTGTTGATGCTGCTCACTGCTGCTGTGTGGTTGGATGATGGCTTTGGAACACTTATTCATTCCTTCATTTGTTTAACACTTATTTTTTAATCCCTTATTTTTTGTCCTCTGATTGATAGCAATTATTGTACTTTTAATGTATCTACTCTGATGCTGTTATTGTTGTTCTAATGCCGCTCTCGCCACAGCTCTGTGCAGCACTTTGTGCCCCTCGGATGAAAAGCGTTCTCGGAGTGCAATTATTATTATAGCCCGCCTTGTGCCCTGTGTCTGTCGGGATAGGCTCTGGCCCCCCACGACTCTGTACAGAATGAAGCGGGTACTGAAACTGTATCCGCGGTTACTGAAACTGAACTCATGTCATGTCATTGTCAGAAACCGCTTAGTCCTGTACAGGGTCGCGGTGAGCCAGAGCCTATCCCGGCAGACACAGGGATATGCCCACAATGGGATGCCAGTCCATCGCCGGGCACTGCGGGCAATTTAGTCTGCAAGCCAATTAACCTATGCAGCAGCATGTTTTTTTGGACTGTGGGAAGAAACCGGAGTGCCTGGCGAAAACTCACGCGAACACAGGGAGAACATGCAAACTCCACACAGAAAGGCACCCGAGCCGAGATTCGAACCCGGGACCTTCTTGCTGTGAGGCGACAGCGCTACCCACTGGGCCACCGTGCCGCCCTGAAACTGAACTGAATATTGCATCTATAATCTATACATCTTTATTAAGCAAGAAAAATCAGAGTAGCACCTTTCTAAAATGAAATAAGATGGACCGAGCTTTCCCGACAAATTCTGTAAGGAAATCACAGTGTGTGATTCCATCTGATCAGTTCGATCGAGACTGGAGTTAAACTCACTGCAGTGGTCTTTCTGAAAATGGAGTCGTGCTGATGTTTCGCAGGGGGGAGGGGGTGTTCGGAAGTTTTATCCTGGAAAGTATTTTTTTCAAGAAACTTAATTGCGGCTTATATCCTTGCCAGCAAGCAGCAACAGCCGAACTAAATGAGTAAACGCTTCTGTTGCAACGCGCGGAGAGTTCATTGCAAGCTAAGCAAGCCACCAGCCTTGCTAACCCTGGCGCCTTGCGAGCATTGTTCATGCAGCTTAACCCATTATGTCCCCTAGTGGTTATTTGGCTTTAGTCCAATTCAATAGAAATCCAAAGGCAACATGAACGGGATTGTAAATCTCATCAGGCTGTGGTGGAACGACTGCATTCGCTCCAGGATTTCATTTTAAAAGTTACAGGCCCGCTTGCTAACAATAAAAGTACAAGCCTTGTTTTCAAAAACAGACTACAGAGCCGTTTGTCCTGGACGGAGAGAGAATTTCAAACAAGGCATGAGAGGTCGTTACGAGGAACTCTGTCCCTCGGGAAAGCAGTATATCCTGAACTGTTAATTCATCGTATTTGTCTTTGTAATGATTGCTTCCTTCCTCTGTCAGGTCAAGCACATATTTGGAATTCCGGTAGATTCTCTTATGAAAAGCGCAGGTTACAGTAATCTAAGGCTGGCAAAAGCTGCAAAGGCTCGAGTTCTGATAAAATCATCGTAGTTTGACAGAAGCCGTGTCCCATTGAATGTAAGCGCTCCAGTGTGACGCTAAGTCGCAGCTGAGATAGTGTTTTTGGTTTATTATGTCCGAAGCGCGCAATAGCTAAACCATCATTTCAACAGGTGGTCATTTCCTTGTGAGTCCCAAACGTCTAGAGAATGATTGATGACGTTGTTAAAAATACTCTGCAAAAATGCTGGTAATTGCTCCAACAGGTTTTCATTATTAATATCGTTTTTTGGTGAAAATTTCACTGCAACAATGACCAAATATGAATAGTTTCCACGTTCGCTTGCATTTTTGAAGGAATATGAAGTGCTATATTTAGCTGTGAGTATTTCACCGAAATCCCATAGGATTTTAGAAAAATTAAGTCCTTCAGTGTTGCATATGTAATCAACATTCCAATTGAATATTCGAATAGGGCTAACAATATATGCCAGTAACTGTTAACAGGCCTTGGTCACTTTCTGTCGTTCTTCACGTCATGAACCACTGGAGGCGAATCACTTGGCTCACTGTTGATGGAAATTGCACATTTGAATGCGTTCAACACCTGTCGGGAATGATGGTTTAGCTGTTCCTGAGCCTTGTCCTGTGCGTGAAACGGAGAAATCTCGAGCTGTCATTTTGGGGGTCCAAATTTTAAAAACTGTTCCTCGTCAGATTTTGTTTTTTTTAATAGTTATGAGCATTGCCTCTTAAAAAATATTTGTGGCAGGCTCCAGCATGAATTGACATCCATCCATCCATCTTCATCCACTTTATCCGATGCCGGGTCGCGGGGGCAGCAGTCTAAGCAGCGATGCCCAGACTTCCTTCACCCCAGACACTTCCTCCAGCTCTTCCGGGGGGACCCCGAGGCGTTCCCAGGCCAGCTGAGAGACATAGTCTCTCCAGCGTGTCCTGGGTCTTCCCCGGGGCCTCCTCATCTTTCCTGTGATGCCACAACAATCCATCTGGTTCCTGCACACGCGCGTCATCGCTCCACCTTTGCTGTTGACTCCGTCATTCAGGCTAAACGAGTGAATAGATTTGGAAGGAATGTTGATCGAATGTTGCTCAAAGTAGTTTCATAGCATGAGAACAAATGTTCCAACTTATCAGTTGTCACGAAGTTACTAATCCTTTCAAAATTCGGAACTGTTTCTCAACTTGCCGTATTGGGTTCCGATCACACCATGTGAAACTTAAAGAAAATATCCATGGCACGTGTTTTAACTATGGTATAATTCAGTTATTAAACATGTATATTGGCGTTTGAGTGAGAGTGAAATGCAAATAAACTGCTTTCCCTAATTAATAACATTGGACGGGTGAGTTATCGTCTATACATAGTACTGGATGTGTTTAAAATCCACGCAAAGTATAACTTAAATATTGAAACTTAGAGAGCGCTTTAGCTATCTAGTGAAACGGGCAACAGCCTAACTGCCAAGTAAGCAGTCAATTCAGTCGCGATCTCAACCTAGAAGCCTTCTGTAATCAAATCGCGATCATATTATCACCCACACAGATGCACACATCTCTTTTGGAGCGAAATATGGCGTTCATAGTGAATTCCAGAATAGCAGACGAACATTGTGATCTACTGGCTCTGCTGATGAGACAATGAATGTTAAAAACGGTCCAGAGTTTGCTTGCATTAAACCAATGATGTTGACAAAGATGTATGCCTACGTATTAAATATATACCTTCATTTCTTGTGTGCAAAGACAAATATGGAACGGGCTGGGTGTATTGTCTGCTCATTCACTTTGTTTAACGGCACACAACCCGTACGCTGCACGTGAATGAGGCTCATTGTCCGGTACACGCCACGTCGTGGTCACGTGTCGTACCTGTGAGTCATGATGACACCTGCGTCTTCGCACTGTTTTCACCCAGTACGCAATGTCCAGTTGTTTGCTCTCCCTTGCATTTATAGAGTGAGCGGATATATATATATATTTAATCACTATTATTATTACGCTTGTTTAACGAGGAAAGCCCCATCGCATCTCCTGTCAAGGTTTTGCAGCGGAAAGTCACGATTGCTCTGTAAAATCCCAACTGAGTAATTTACAGGCGATTCTTCCATCATTTATGGACAACTTTCGAATACGATGCCGGCACAAAATGGCTGAGGATAACATAACGGGATATTCAAGGTCCTTTGTGAATGAAGTAATATGTTGGCTAATCCACCCGTTCTAAGCAATAACCAGGGTGGCCTCTGGTTTAGAATCGTCAACCTCTGCTAACAAACACCTGACGTGCAATTCGCTCGGGCATGCCACCTTTGGATCTGAATACGGACTCGAATCAGCATTTTTAAAACAGCCATCAGAATAGTTCAACGCGATTCACTGCAACAGTTGATGCACGTACCAGCAGAGCTGGCAGCGTTCTCTTACTAGAGAGGCCGAGGCGACATTCCTTTCGCTATTCATGCAAGAGCTACGGTGAGGAAGCTAAATATGAAATCCATCAATTATATTAAAACACCACATGGCTAAGAAGATATGCAATGCCACGGCTAGCCCAGATGTTTTCTCACTTGTGAAGGTACGTGCAAAAACAGGTTTATTAAGCGTGTGAGCATGTGTGTGTGTGTTGCTCAGTGCCCTATATTGCAATGGAAGTTGCTCACAAACGTTCACTATGAAGGCTCACTTCACGAACAGAGGCATGTTGTGGAAAAATCGTAGCATACCAAATTGTGATGTTAATACGAAAGCACGACAAGAGACTTCTATGCAACCACTGGTAGCGCAGAATGGCATAGTACCCTCCACTACTCGATAAAGTTCAAAGTGTGGGTCCTTCCACCTCTGACCAATGTGGAAGAGTAGGCCAAAATACCCACGATTAGGTGCTGTCTAGAGCTCCTTCTAGTGTAGGCCCTTCTACCAGTAGTGCAAGGAATTTCAGGGCTGCACCTTTATCTTTAATACATATTATGTTGCTGGTATTCTCGACGTGCCATTCGCTGATATTCTACTTCCAGCCATAAGAGGTCAGTATTGTTTAACTTTATTCGTTTTAATTTGTCACAAAAAATCCTACTTTAACCCAATTTACCCCAATAATTATTATTTATATCAAGAACAAGCCAGTCAGTCTTTTTATGTCAAAATGGCAATAAAAATGACAAATTTTCAACTCTTCCACTTCGACGGTAAGTATAAGAATGTAGATAACAAGATAATTTGCTCTTAAGTTTTGCTGATGCACTTCATGACCAGACCACATTCTTTTACTTTTTACAGCCTCTGCCCTCTACAGAAGTGCTCGCATAAGTACAATTCGCTCGTCTCAGATTTGTAACAGAAACAAACACGAGAAGAAAAAAAAACGTTATTTTTGCTGATTTGCTGTTCGTATGTCGTTGTTGTTGCTCACATGCCGTTCTCTCCAGCGACTCTGTGCAGCGCTTTGTGACCCTCGGGTGAAAAGCGCTCCAGAAGCGCAATTAGTACGAACGAACTTCAACCAACCGTGCGATTGTGGCTTTCTCTGTTCCGTTCCTGGCTACAGCACTGTCCACTCACAAACTGGTCAGCAATAGCAGAGCATTAACCGGCTTCAGATATACGAGCATGTCAACCACTTAAGTGGACTTTAATCCTCTGGGTATTTCTCTCTCGTCTTGAAACGATATTCTAATTCTGGAAACATCTTAGTTTTATTGTTTCCTGCCCGTAAACATATCTTTTTTTGCTGCTTAAAGAATGGAAATAACGTGCAGCTATACCCACTTTATGGCACTTCATCAAATTTTACTGCCACGCATACCTAGGCACGACACGGAACCAGATCCGCAATTTGTACCATAATCTCAGCCGTCAAGATCAACATCAAGATGCCATCGTGACCAAAGCAGCAATGCCGTATATTTTTTTATGCTCCTTATTTTCACATGGGCGGCGCGGTGGCCCAGTGGTTAGCGCTGTCGCCTCACAGCAAGAAGGTCCCGGGTTCAAATCTCTCGGCTCGGGTGCCTTTCTGTGTGGAGTTTGCATGCTCTCCCCGTGTCCGCGTGGGTTTTCGCCGGGCACTTCGGTTTCCTCCCACAATCCAAAAACATGCTACTGCATAGGTTAATTGGCTTGCAGACTAAATTGCCCGCAGTGCCCGGTGATGGATTGGCGTCCCATCGTCGGTATATCCTTGCCTTGCGCCCTGTGTCTGCCGGGATAGGCTCCGGCTTCACCGTGACCCTGTATAGGACTAAGCGGTTTCAGACAATGAGATGAGATGAGATTTTCACATGACTTCAGCACTTAAAAATAAGTAATGTAAGTACAAAAATAATAATTGTTAATTAAAAAAAAACCCTCCGCAGCGCACAAAGAGGTATGCAAGAAATGCACGTTTGGAATTACACAGAGACAGAGGAACATATGGATTAGAGCAGCTATGCAGGTTAAAAATATAATTCAAACTGCTAAGAGAAGTCGGCTTTGGGGAAGACACGTCGCTAGATGGCCAGTGGTCAAGAATAATAGCGGCACCTAAGGAATGGAACGTGTTTGGAAGGACATCCACTGAGGAGACGGCAATGCAAGCGGATTGCGTGCGGGTGTACAGTGGAAATCGCATTGCAAGAGCACGAGAGATGGCGTTGATGTGAGGTGTTGTCCATCTCACCGTGGATTGATGACGATGGATTTGATAAAAGTGTCCTTTTTGTAATACCCCCTGCCACTGTATTGGTGTTATCACTGTATTGGTGTGTGTTTTCAAATATTTTGTACGGATTAGCGGTGCCCCAAGCGACAGCCACAGAACATGCATTGCCTATGATACTTGCCATGTACGATAGGGGCATTCCTGGATTTAATCGATTATCTCCCCGTGTCCGCGTGGGTTTTCGCTGGATACTCCGCCCCCCCCCCACTGTCCAAAGACACGCTGTAGCCTTGGTTAATTGGCCTGCTGAGTAAATTGTCCCCACAAGTGTGCTCTGCGATGTACTGGCGTCACATCCTGGATATAGCTGCTCCGACATACATCCGTGACTTACTTCAGGCACCCTCTTCAACACGACATCGTTCTTCCCAACACGGGCTCGCTCGCTGTATGTGCCCAGATCGCACCTCCATTCGATGGGTGACAGAGCCTTCTCGCGCGCTGATCCCAGACTCTGGAACTCCCTTCCATTGGAGATTGGGTCGCTGATGCCCAGGTTAATTGGCCTACGGAGTAAAATTCTCACAGTACCATGCGATGTACCGGCGTTACCTCCTGGATCCAGCCCCGCCTTGCGCCCTCTGTCTGCCGCGATAGGCTCTGGCTCCTCGAGACCCTGACCGGGATTAAGCGGGCACTGATAACGATGATGACACTTCGAGGCTTTGATTAAGTGGCACGGAACGACGGTTCGTTCCATCAACGGTTCGTCAGTATTCGGAACAAACGCGCCTGGTGCAAATTAAGGCGAGGAATTTTTAGACAATGCAACGTATCTAGTACGTAATTGGCGTGCAGAAGAAGAAAAAACCCTAGCGACATGTAGGGAGCGTCAATATTAATTACATACAAGATGAGAGGTGGCATAACATTACACGATGTAATTAACACGCCACGACTGTCTCACAATCGGATGCGTTTGAAGAATGATCAAACTCATTTACCTTTGCGTTTAACGGCTTAATCGCTCGAGAGGCTGACGCACGCGGCAGAGCGCCCCGCGGTATTAATGGTGGGAACAGGGCGACTGTAATTGCAAGCAATGCATATTCTTCCCGTGCCCTTTGTGAGGAGGTAACCTGATAATGATGAACCTTAAACGGCCATTCATGTCGGCGTGACGTCAGGGACAGGGTCATCCGTTCACACCAAAACCGCAAGCATGCAGAGCCCTTCGTGTGCGTGTTAACCACTCGTTGGGCGATCCATTGTGTAATCAACACGTGTTGGCTAAAGCCACGCGAAGTTACTCACGAGAGCGCTTCCACGCTTTATTTGTAGAACGCATACCAGTGGGCATATTTCAAGGCTGCATCCAATACCTGAAACCTTGGTTCTATAAAAGAATCGGTACACTCATATGGGTGTTTTTTTTTACCAAGCCTTAGGGACATTTGCAAAGGCGTCACGCAGAAGATGGGTACAGCGCTTTCCATTTCTTATTGAAATAATACAGATGAAAGGCAAAGCCAAACCCACAGCTCTGAAATCCACGCCCCGAGGTTTCACCGCAGACGGCCCCCGTCTGCTCACGATACTTCTGATCTGTCAATGTAATGTGTATCCGTCAATGGAAAGTACACGCCAGTAGCATGAGCGCTGGAGGCTGGGTGGTCTGAGGGGGTGAGCAAAGTGAGCGAATGAGCGAGCGAAGGAGCGAGCGAGCTCACCTCCGAGTCGAAGCTTCCATGGCTCAGAACCCCCCCCCCCCATCTCGCCACCGCCCTCCCCCCAGTGATAATGTGTTATGGGAACATTATCAAATAAGCGTGGCCTCCGACTGACGGGAAGCCCTCTCTGCATGCCCATGTGCTAAGGAGGGCCCCACAAGGCTGGTACGCAAGAGCAACCCATTCTGTGGCTTGGTCGTGGCCAAATAATTGCCGCATATCTCACGAGCAGTTTCCCTTTAATATCCAGCCAAAAAACGCCACGTGCTATAGCATGAGACCGAAGTCTGGATGAATACGTGTTTATAATTAATGAAATAATGTATTGAAACGGCATTCTGTGCGTGGCTTTGGTGTCAAGATCCCGAAGCGCTTCTCGCAAGGGGTCATGGAAATATTTATAAAGGGTGAGAACAATTCGCCTTTGTTCGGCGTCGTTTTGCGTAGCTGAATGGAAAGTGGAAAGTCCTGCGAGCAGTGGCTCCTAAAGTATTTATACAATTGGCAGTGAACAGCAGCTCCTTTAAAACAAGGAAAATGCCAATGTGCTGAAAATGGGGAAAGTGACGTTAATTATGAAATAAAGGGGAACGGTCTCTTTTTTTTTACAACTGGGAGAACATTAGTTGCCGTGATTAATTTTACTGTCATGCACAAGGCCTTATCAATAACCAATTGTTGCATTTAGCAGCGTCATGTTGATCAGGAAAAATATAGTATTCGTCAAAAGTACATAGGGGATAATAGTGCAAACCGATATTTACGTAGAGGTAAATCAAGACTAGTCTTTGTCCAATTTAAGCATTTTTTGCCGCTATAAATACGAGTGTTTTTTCTTTCTTTCAATTTAAGCAAAGACTCCGACATCTTACTTGACACAAACAAGATCTCGCATCAGCGAGCCAACAGCATCGCCGCATTATAAACGATAAAGCAGGCAATCGCTCAATTAAAACCCATCATCCATAGCTGGGCACGAGAGCGCGACTTTGAGTGGGAGCGCAACATTGGGAGGAGAATCGTCAGCGACCAAGACGGAGAGCCGTGCCTCAGCTTGGACAGAAATGTCCTCTCGTTTAAAGTCTGCAGACCGCAGCGCGGGCGTCCAAAACACAAGGAAGTCTGGTTCAAAAAAAAAAGTGATGTAATTGGGAGCATGTGTGCTTTGGCATGGCTCTCCTCTCTCCTCTCCTCTCTCTCTGACGCACAAATAGACAGGCAACCACTTTCCCAGCCTGCTCGCCGACTGCCTTATAAGGAAAGGAAGTCGTTGAAAAACAACGGAAGGAATTCGGCGTTTAGGTCAGCGTCGCCAAAGCGGGTGAAACCCTGGCCCATTGGTCAGCGTCGCCAAAGCGGGTGAAACCCTGGCCCATTGGTCAGCGTCGCCAAAGCGGGTGAAACCTTGGCCCATTGGTCACCGTCGCCAAAGCGGGTGAAACCCGGGTCCATTGGTCACCGTCGCCAAAGCAGGTGAAACCCTGGCCCATTGGTCAGCGTCGCCAAAGCGGGTGAAACCTTGGCCCATTGGTCACCGTCGCCAAAGCGGGTGAAACCTGAGCCCATTGGTCAGCGTCGCCAAAGCGGGTGAAACCTTGGCCCATTGGTCACCGTCGCCAAAGCGGGTGAAACCTGGGTCCATTGGTCACCGTCGCCAAAGCGGGTGAAACCTTGGCCCATTGGTCAGCGTCGCCAGCGGGTGAAACCCTGGCCCATTGGTCAGCGTCGCCAGCGGGTGAAACCCTGGCCCATTGGTCAGCGTCGCCAAAGCGGGTGAAACCCTGGCCCATTGGTCAGCGTCGCCAAAGCGGGTGAAACTTGGGCCCATTGGTCAGCGTCGCCAAAGCGGGTGAAACCTTGGCCCATTGGTCAGCGTCGCCAGCGGGTGAAACCCTGGCCCATTGGTCAGCGTCGCCAGCGGGTGAAACCCTGGCCCATTGGTCACCGTCGCCAAAGCGGGTGAAACTTGGGCCCATTGGTCACCGTCGCCAAAGCGGGTGAAACCTTGGCCCATTGGTCAGCGTCGCCAAAGCGGGTGAAACCCTGGCCCATTGCATTGTCTAAATAAACGGTTTTTATGGAAAAACCTTGAGAAATGAAATTTTGCTCCACGCTCTGCTATATTATTTTTTGCAGAATTCCACATCTTAAAGCGAACACGCGGGCCTCTACATTTACGCATTCGCGATGGCTGCCGCGTGGTCGAATTTTATTGTAAGAAATGGATGGCGCGGTTCCGCATCGTGGCGTGTGCCGTGCCTTCCCATCGTTTGTCAAACTTAGGACTACAGTAAAATTAAGACACTTTCTGGTTGCATCCATGACACATTTGGAATGCAACTGCAAAGGAAATCTCATCACCAGTCGGTCTCCTCCTAGCGCAGACTGGATATTTGCAGGTAGCTCTCAAGTGGGTGCTTACTGTGGCCGTTTTCTGTGCCAGAGAGGTGATGCGTGGGGTTTCTGCGTGTCTGGTTATTTATTTATTGGGGTTTTTCCCCCCCCACCGTCTTGGGGAGACCATGGTGGAAGCACCAGTTTAGGAAGGAATCTCTTTCACATTCTTAAAGTTTTGAATCATCGGCATGACTTCTGTCTTCTGCCAACTAATCCCACAGCCAGATATAGCACATCTTTAGATTTTACGCCCCCTGATGAATTACGTTTGGGAGGAATGGTCGAACGGTGGCTAACAGACTTTGCAAAAAACCCAGAGACGAGGTCTATTCCTGATCCCCGCCTCACATCGGTGATGAATGATATCTGAACCTCGCTTGCCCCCCCCCTCCCTCTCCTTTAATAATCCTCACCCAACAAATTGGTCCAGTATTCATTCATTAGCAATACCCGCTTAATCCTGGACAGGGTCGCGGGTGGGGGCGGGGGGCGGTGGAGCCTATCCTGGCGGGGAGAGGGCGCAGAGCGGGGGAATACCCAGGATATGACGCCAGCGCATCGCAGGGCACACTTTTTTTTCTGGGGTGGGCGGAATTTACTCAGCAGGTTAATTAACCTAGTCAGCAGCGTGTCTTTGGACGGTGGGGGGGGGGAATCGGAGTACCCGACGAAAACTCATAATCGAACGAATTGATATATGGTTCCAGAGTGGCGCAGTGGTAACATATGTGCCTCGGAGAGCCTAAGTTCTGCCCGAGGTGGTTCAATCCCTGCCACGGGTGCCTTTTTGTGTGTTGAATATGTGTGTTCTCTCCCCTGTTCTCCGTGGGTTACCTCCGGTTTCTCCGATGTTCTCCCACAACTAAAACAAAACGTTTGTAATGATGTAGGCTTGTCAGGGCTCGATGTATGATGATTGCTCTCAAAAGCTGCTCTTTCGGGAGAGCCGCGTCGAGCGCTCCTCCTCTCTTCTTCGCGACATTTCGCCTCCCAGGTTGGAGGCGTCTTCAGGCGCTGAAATGTCGCGAAGGCGAGAGGAGGAGCGATCGACGCGACTATCCTGAAACAGCAGCTTTTGGAAGCAATCATCAACCAAAACAACACTAATTAATTAATTGGCCATTTATATTATAATGAATAAGATGTGGTTTCTGCATGATAGCTCTGGCTGACAGCGTGGCATAACTTCCTCATCTGACTTTGTGCCACGCGCTATAAATTGTTTTTGAAACACATCAGCGGATTAACAAAGAGTTGTAAATGATCCCAGCTGGTGAATTTACATAAATGCCTAATTTCCGACGGAACTCTCTGCCATACTTATGTAATTATGATTCCGTACAGATACATACATGCCGTTCTTACCGCACAGGGCTCTCACGAAGGCCCTCCTTGTCTAGAACTGAACACTAAATGATTACAAATATGTTGTTGCAGTCAGAGCCCCTTTAATTTGAAGACCGCTTTTTTTTCTGCGATCATTGGGGGTTTTTTTTTTCTGATTAATCCAGCCGCATTAACCCAGAATCTCATCAGTATTGGCTCCTCGCCTGGACATGCCTCATTAATTCCCTGAGCTGTCCATCATTTTGTCTCAAAGCGTTACTTCAATATGTTGGTATCTTAGTTTGGCTCATAGGAATAACTCAGCAGCAAACAATTTGACACAAAACCTAGTGGTGATACGACTTTCTTCCGAAGCCTCTCTTGCATCACAGGGTTATGTATGATTGCCTATACATGTTTTAAGTGCATCTGTTGTGAAATTTATTTTAAATACTGAATGCCCGCATCATATTTTGTTCTGAATGTGCATCCCCAACAGAAAAACAGAATTTATACCGAGATCGTATGGCCCCTATGATAGCAAATTATTTTCCCACGATATTTTCTATCAGTTTTAAACATCTTAATTTTGTTTGGTTTCATACTGAGAAGCAACGGTGCCCAATGTATTATCGACTGTCGGAGGTGGTTCAGTGGCACAGCGAGCAACTGACAACCAAATGGTTGCGAGTTTACAGCCTGCCTGGCGGTTGACTCAACCCATCATCATCCCTCTGAGGTTAATAAAATAGGTATCACCTTGTGGGATAGTCGACAGAGGTTTCCCTGCGCATACATTTACCCCCCATCAAGGCTGTGAATTGGAGATGAGCATCACCTCAAGGCTCAGTTGAGCAGGAAATCACTTTGACTTTGACTATGGTTACCAGTGTCGGAATGAAGGTTAGCTTCGTGAGCCAATTTATAAATTGCGGGGGCAAAAAAAATAATATTTGCACTTCAAGAGTGCTTTTCACCCGAGGGTCACAAAGCGCTGCACAGAGCTGTGGACGAGCCGGCAGTGGTGAGGAGGTGTGGAGGCGCGAGTGATTGAGTCAGGTCCATTGGCACTTTGAGCCACATGCGATGCTTTTCTCGTCTTTAGCAGGAAGCCAATAAGTGGCTTATTAATATAGCAATGCGGCAATCTATGATGTTGATAAGTGGCAAGTCTAAACATTATGATAATATGTGGCACAAAAGGAGGCTATGGGACGCAACAGACTCTTTATATAATTAAGTAACCGAGGTTATACGGCCAAATGCTGGACACCGTACACACCGATTTGAAATGTTTATCAATAGGTCTTCTGGCATCGTAACGAGAATCCTTAACAGAAATATTTCCCTGTTGTGCTATTTGACCCTAGATTCCAAAAGTAATTTTAACATGGCAAGCAGTCAGAAAGTTTTTTTTAAATACTTGAAAGCACTGCAATACGAGGCAACACTTTCCAAAACTCATTAGCGAGACAAATCTTTCTGTTAAGTAAACTTAACCGCGCCCGTTATCAGTTAGCCCCCCACCCCCTTGTGGAAATAAAAAACCTTCACGAGCTTGAATTCAGCGACGCCTCCCACCGTAATTATTTTCCTTAACGTTTAATTTTTCCAAAAACACAGCGCCGAATTGCTACTGTAAACAAGCGGACCGCTTCTGTTTTGGCAGGAAAAAAAAGTACGGCAGCTTAGGAATGCCCTGTGCTGTTGGAATGTCTGCATTACAATGCTTATTTCTTTCAACGCTATTTAAATCAGCTAAACTATGTCAGTCTGTTCCAATAATGTGAATAAGAGGCTTCAAAAAAAAAAATAGGAACACAGGGCCACCTTGGCAGAATAAATCAACTGACATACTTTCGCTCATGTAAATATGTAGGAGGGATTAAGTGCGAAAGTCTGCAGTGAAAACAGTCTCACGACTTGTTTGTTGATGAACTATTAAAGAAACGTAAACTTTAGGTTGATGGGCATTAATTAGGGACGTGCAAACCGGGGAAATTCATGAGCATTTTTGTTTTGAATATATATTTTGCTATGTCGGTGGAAAATTTGAGATCTCCATGGAGCCACGGAAAGAATCAACAATTTGACTTGAGAAGAGAGCAAACGGTAATCTATAGTAAAAACATCAGTATTACGTTTAATGGAGAAATACTGGCATAAACAAAATTAAATATGATGTGCAACGGAGTGAAAACAACCTTTTAAATAGAATGTCCCAAGTGAACTTTTATCCCAATTGAAAAGAAAAGACTGCGCTTTAGCTTCTGTGGAGTATCTGAAAATGCCAAAAATGGTTTAGTGTGTAAACTTTTAAGGCGAAGAATTAAATCAGCAATCCTGAGGACAACACTTAAAACATACAATTTTCATATGCATTTTTTTTACAAATTGTGCCTGAAACGGGCCCCGTTTTTCAGTCTTCGTACAAAATGGGAATTTGGCAGCGACAAAGCAGAATGTGCAGCTATGCAAACCGACCAACCAGAGCCTTCTGAGATTACGTCATTTTGACATCACCAACAATCAATTTCACATCGGGTCTGGAATGTGTTTTTCTACAATAATTAAAAATGTGACCTGTTATTATACACCACATGCTGCCAGTGATTGCTTTAACCGATGGTAACGTTTGCAGGGACACTTCTCTGGTGGAATCGTTGGCGCACCGTAACAGTGGCCAGTTCGATCTCCAAGCCTTGTGGATGAATAAACGAGGGGCCTT
>JAZEWT010000010.1:20868240-20916508 GCA_036362905.1 Mordacia mordax
TATCCACCTAGTAGCATAACGGGATCAGCAACATAACAGGTACTTGATCAGTAGACGATCTGTGGTAGAATAAAGCTTTGGGGGGGTCCTTCAAGTTTTGGGTGCTCTCACGATTTCCAAGATGCCAGGCCGACATGGACAGGCAGGCCAAAATGCCCTCTACAAGGCCAAAATGCCCTCCGCAAGGCCAAAATGCCCTCCGCAAGGCCAAAATGCCCTCCACAAGGTAAAATGCCCTCCACAAGGCCAAAATGCCCTCCACAAGGCCAAAATGCCCTCCACAAGGCCAAAATGCCCTCCACAAGGCCAAAATGTCCTCTCTCCGGATGCCAATTACACAGGAGTAATTGCAGCTGTTTACAAAGCACACTACCTCAAATGGGAAGTGTGCCAATATTGAGATGACATTCGCATTTATCCTCCCCATTCCATGCAAACCTCTTTGGAAGCTTTTCTTTGCTTCGTATGGATTGGACCACAGTCTGATAAAATATTTAAGCTAAATCAATACGACTGTGGGTGGCGCGGTGGCCCAGTGGGTAGCGCTGTCGCCTCACAGCAAGAAGGTCCCGGGCTCGAATCTCGGATCGGGTGCCTTTCTGTTTGGAGTTTGCGAGTTCTCTCCCCGTGTCCGCGTGGATTTTCGCCGGACACTCCGGTTTCCTCCCAGAGTCCAAAAAACATGCTGCTGCATAGGTTAATTGGCTTGCAGGCTAAATTGCCCTCAGTGCCCGGTAATGGACTGGCGTCCCATCGTGGGTCTATCCCTGCCTTGCACCCTGTCTGCCGGGATAGGATCCGGCTCACCGCGACCCCTACAGGACTAAGCGGTTTCTGACAATGAAATGAGATATAGAATGTGCATCCCCTTTTGTTATTAGTACATTCTGCCACTTTCCGCATTTGTTAAGACGCTGCTTCACAGCAGAACAAAACAATCAAAAATGTCAATGGGTTCCGGTTGAAACAAGCGAGTTTAGAGATCACCTTGCAGGCACGGAATAATCAAGAAACTCCAAAGGGATAATTGGTGTCCAGCTTACGCGTGAGCTACGGCAAGGAATGCGAGCCCCTTACATGAACGGGCTATTCGGCTAGAATAACAACAACAATAACCACACACTTCTGTCAATTAAGCGGTCTTATTGAGCACTGCCTGACACATCACGTATTATTATTTTTTTGTGTTGATATTTTGTAATTCGTGTTCGCGCGCAGATAGCAGCGCCACTGCCATTGCACAATCACACGCTATGTAGTTCTAACATATCCAGTGTGTATGAGAACTAGTAATAATCTTTGTTCCTGAGAGGGGATATGAGCTATGAAAGGTCACCCAAAGATAATGAACGCGATGCCAGTGCAACACTTCACTGCTGTCAAGAGAAAGTTTGGGGCTGTGTCACGGAGAACCATAATTCCTTTACGTTTGTTCCCCCCCTCCGTCCTAAATTTGGGGTCTAGTAGATGTAATCCTCCGTTCCCCTATCACTCGTGGATGTAATAACGACGTTATAGATAGGCGTAAATACCAGGTTGAAAACAGCACGACCTCTGTTTGTGCTTAACTCTATGAAAAATGAATGTGAAAACAATTCTCGCAGTTGCGTTTTTTTTCTAAAGGAGTTGTGGGAATTTATGGCCTGCCAGTTGAAGGTAGAAATAGTCTTGCCCGGCACTCGAGTGAAGTCATTGCTGGTGTAGCGATCCAGCTGAAGATGAACGAGCGCTTAGATCACTATCAGCTCACTGGGCAATAATTTGATGAATTCCTGTTTTATTTTTGTGACTGCCAATTAGTGCTGCGTCATAACTGGAACCCAAGTGGAAACATGTGGAAGCACATGGAGTCATAGGTGTCCATGCATGAGAAAATGCGACTGGGATGGCGAGATAATAATAAATCCATTGATACAGCGCTTTTCACCCGAGGGCCACAAAGCGCTGCACAGAGCTGCGGAGAGAACGGCACGCCAACAACAGCGGCACTAGAATGGAAAAATCAACAACAATGAGGGATAATGATTCGCGTGACTCATTCGCAGTGAAATACTTTTTGGCTCTAGATTGCTTCCCTCCAGTCAGTGAATGCTAAATTCAGTGAGGTCATTTTTGAGCTAATGTTTATTTTATTAATGCAATCCAACAGAAGGAAATACAATTTAATATCTGGCAGAGGTCTGAGGACCATTTGTCCTCTGTGTATTATGGTGACAGCGCAGGCCTTTGGCAGGGCTTGGACAATAAATAAGATTAATATTTTACATTATCTAATTTTTTTTAATGGTTTGAAAAATCAGATAACGTCATAAGTCTGCACCAAAACAAAATAAGACCTCTTTTGAAGTTGTAATCTAATTCATAAAAAGTATGTAAACGGAATATAAATAAACCACGAGTCATTAAAATAAACGTTATACATTTACTATGTGAAAGAATATATATGAATATATATCGACTCAGGTCTTGGAGAATGATAAAGCTGCTCTCTTGAATAAAATTGGCAACTGTAATATAGAAGTAACTATCCGCATGGAGACCATGTTTACAATCTCATGAGTGATTCGAACTCAAACACCACTTTAGATACGTGCACAAAGGCCCTTGACCGGTACACTCCTCGGCCAGATAATGACACTATTTTACATGGTAATATAACCATTATATACCATCATTACTATCATACAGCCATGACATTTAGGTTAATGCAGTCAGCTGTTATATCAGGTTTTTTTTTCAGCTCGTTTAATCGGTCACATAAGAGACTGTCAGACAATAATGCTAATAATGAATTTTACAATGGGGATAATATTACCTTGAACGTAATCGACCGTGTCTCGAAGGAACGGAGCCAAGCTCAGCGCAGCTTGCAAGGCAGGTGAACGAGATGGGGCCTTTACGTGTTCGTAAATAGTCAGCGTAGCTTAAATTCTGCGACTTTGCAATGCGCTGGAATTCCAGATCGTGGGAGCTGCCATGAAGGAACGACTTCTGGTAGGGATAATAATAATAATTGCACTTCTAGAGCGCTTTTCACTCGGAAGTCACAAAGCGCTGCACTCAGCTCTATGGGGAGGATATCTCTCGCAAAATCAGCAAATTAGAGAAACTCCGGATCACACGGGGGAAGCTGCTGTCTTCACTGGCGTTTCTCAAACGTTGCAGGGATTCCAAGTTATTACCTTACACTGTGTGTGTACTCTGATGCGCCTTCACGCTCCCAGCGCGATCCGTGCTGTATGAACACTGGCCACATTGGTGCCTTTCAGCACCGCGCTGTGTCCAGAATCTCTTCGCCGTGTGATTGAGAGACGATAGATGGTCCAGAGACGAGGTCGTGAGTAATGCCACGGAGATTTTTACACCCAGCTGTAGCCCAGCGTGACGGGAATACGGGGACTTTGTTTGGGGGACTGCCGGAGGGAAATGATGCCTGTCAGTAACGTTCCTGGTCCTTCGTGTCGAGGGGGAAGAGGAGGAGGGGGAAGAGGAGGAGGAGGTTGTGAGTCGTGCTGTGGAGAGTTCTACCGTGAGCTCGGTGGACAATCTAAAACAGAAGTGCCATGGCACTGGCAGATGATCTGTGGCTGACCCTGCTGGTGACGGGGAGCGAGTATAGGGCACGAGACGAGGTGAGGGAAGTTGGCCGAGGGTGAAATTGTTGATGGAGATAGAGAGAATAAAAGCAATTTGATGATTGCTCCGAAAAGCTGCTCTCTCGGGACAGCCGCGTCGATCGCTCCCCTTCCCTCCATCGCGACGTTTCGCCTCACACGTTAGAGGCATCCTCAGGCGCTGTGTGTGTGTGTCGTGTGTGACTCCCATTTATATGTAGCAATTTGTTTGCATTGTGCCCTTACCCTGGCCGTGTTGCGCATGCTTTGTGCAAAAGTTAGGTGGCAGATATGGGCCTCTGTAAATATGCATGAACAGGGAGAATTGATATGTTGCCAAATGATTGTCACAGCTTTCAACAAAAGCCCAGTTTTTGTCGCGCAAAATTACTATGACAACATGTCTTTGGTTCATTGGTATATGCTACGATCATCATCGTCATCATCATCGACCATGATCAATCCACTGCTGAATGGAGGCCTCCCCAAGATACTACTACCCGCTTAACTTAAACAAACTCCCCATGCCATTATTGTACTGATAACCACTTTGTCTATTATTATTTTATTGTGTTGTGCAATTCTGAGTGCTACTGTTTATATCAGGATATTAGTTGTGGTTTAATTTTGATACAAGTTGATTTTGTGAGTTTGCTGATTTGTGCAATGCTAAGTGTTGCTCATTATTTTCAGAGATTGTTGCTGTAAGCTTATCTGCCTTGAATATTATGCGTCGTTGCGTTAGTCGGTTTTGGAAGTTTGTTGTGTTGCAAGAATCCCACATTAAAAATGTATGCAAGCTCACTGGATACTCTCTGCCCTAATAATAAACATCTATATATTCACCTACAGGGCGGCACGGTGGCCCAGTGGGTAGCGCTGTCACCTCACAGCAAGAAGGTCCCAGGTTCGAATATCAGCTCGGGTGCCTTTCTGTGTGGAGTCTGTATATTCTCCCCGTGGCCGCGTGGGTTTTCGCCGGGCACTCCGGTTTCCTCCCACAGTCCAAAAAGCATGCTGCTGCATAGGTTGATTGGCTCGCAGGCTAAATTGCCCCGCAGTGTCCGGTAATGGACTGGCGTCCGATCGTGGGTATATCCTTGCCTTGCGCCCTGTGTCTGCCGGGATAGGCTCTGGCTCACCGCGACCCTGTATAGGACTAAGCGGTTTCTGACAATGAGATGAGATGACATATTTACCTACAATGATCCTGCGATGCAACAATCCATTCAGCACCTGCTCATGAACCAACGTCCTCGTTACATCTCACGGGTGAATATTCCCTGGGACAGGTTGTTACATTCCTTGGCTGCAGTGCACGAATGTAATTCGCTACCAGTAGTTTCAATGTGCATTGTTTTCTTGCGTGTAGTTGCAGATATGCAGAAGGCCACGTGTCATTGCATGGAGGAATGATGATGCCACGTGGAGAGTTGCAAAACACATTCTCTGTTCAAAGGTCAGGGCTAGAGTGAGATGATAATTCATCACTCATCATATCCAACGATGCAAAAAAAACCGCTTTTATAAAATGCATTCCCAACATGAATAGTACGACTTTGACCTACAAAGCCTGCATTTTTCAAAAATGCAACTTATGCCATTTGACTGAAGTGGCATAAGTTGCATTTTTGAAAAATGCAACTTATGCCATTTGACTGAAGTGGCACAAGTTTCATTTTGAGTCTTTTGTAAAATCACTTTACATGAAGTGCACGATTCTGAAGAAAAAAAAACAAAATCTTAAGAAAAATCCCATGAAAACTTGAAAGCCAGCTTAAAAAAAAAATGAAATTTAAAAGAAAAATCACAAATTTAATATAATACAACTTGACCCAATGCAGCATCTGTGATTCGTGATGCAATGTGACATCAGAATGCGTGTGGGCAGCATGTGGTGCATTCCTCCAGCGATGCTCTAATGTCACACAATATTTGTGCATTACTCCAGCAAACCTGCAAAACAACCGATCTTGTCCGTGCCTTTAAGCTCCAAGGTGCGACGGGAAAAGAAAAAAAACTAGTGGCATTCCGTTACACCCAGGGGCTTTCCTAAAGAAATGTAGTGTGACATGTGCACACTAACAAAAAAAACCACCCTCTGGGCAGATTCCATTGACTAAAACCACAACATTTCGAGCATATGTTCAGGCAAAATTTTCGATTGAAAATCCTTTGGCTAATTCCCTGTACATGGGTGGAAACTTTGCAGGTGGAAAGAATGTCACGTTTCTCAGCACCTGTCAGAGTCTGTACCATGATAATTATGATCTAGCGGAGGGTTAACTACACAGATGGGTTGCGTGTATCGACACTTTCCAAGGGAGTGCAAGACTCTCTTCAGAATCTTGTTGCGCTAAGTGATGTTTTCCCATTCGCATGGTTGCAGGACGAAACGCTGAGCGACGCTGACCATTTCTCTTCCATTCCGTATCGCGCAGAGAGAAGCGTCGTCGAAATGGTTCCATCTCATCTCATGGCTGGAGCCTATCCCGGCAGACACAGGGCGCAAGGCAGGGATATACCCACGATGGGACGCCAGTCCATCACCGGGCACTGCGGGCAATTTAGTCTGCAAGCCAATTAACCTATGCAGCAAGCGTGGTTTTTTTTGGACTGTGGGGGGAAATCGGAGTGCCCGGCGGAAAACCCACGCGGACATGGGGAGAGAACTCGCAAACTCCACACAGAAAGGCACCTGAGCCGAGATTCGAACTGGGGACCTTCTTGCTGTGAGGCGACAGCGCTACCCATTGGGCCACCGTGCCGCCCGTCGAAATGGTTGTATCCCGTAATTGGGAATGCGATTTAATGAGGAGAATGCTCGTCACCCTGGCCTCCCATAAAGCGAAGCATTTTTTGCGTAATGTACAGCTGAGGTAAGATGTGAAGCATGCATCTAACGCAGCCCAGCTGGTGATGTGATGACCCGACGTCTGCCTGGCGTGTGAAAGTTACGAGTCTCTTTGAGTCATACCGCCAGAGTAATGGGCCATAACCGTTTAAAAAACGATACGGTCCTCAGGCACTTTTCACCATATTTTACAAGCCTATGTTGAGAGCGGAAAGCAGGTAACACCTGCAGCCATTCTAATGGCATTTCATTAAAGAATTCTATACTCTGATTACTAAAAAATGTCATGTGGAGTTCAGATCAAACATTGCTTTGGCTTTGAGTATTCCTTGCAGGTATTTCATTAATGCGTCCATAAAAACCCCATGTCGTTTGGTGGAAAGCGCTGTATAAATCTAAATAATTCTCATCTCATTGTCAGAAACCGCTTAGTCCTGTACAGGGTCGCGGTGAGCCGGAGCCTATGACGGCAGACACAGGGCGTAAGGCAGGGATATACCCACGATGGGACGCTAGTCCATCACCGGGCACTGAGGGCAATTTAGTCTTGAAGCCAATTAACTTATGCAGCAGCATGTTTTTGGACTGTGGGAGGAAACCGGAGTGCCCAGCGAAAACCCACGCGGACACGGGGAGAGCATGCAAACTCCACACAGAAAGGCACCCGAGCCGAGATTCGAACCCGGGGACCTTCTTGCTGTGAGGCGACAGCGCTACCCACTGGGCCACCGTGCTGCCCGTCTAAATAATTGTTATTTATTATTAATGGGAAAATAAGAATCTACATTCATATACGCAGCACCTCTCACCCAAAGGTCCCAAGGCACTGCAGGAACCTGTAGAGAGGTGGTGAGGGGGAGGAGGCAGCCATGCAGTCAGCCAGTGCCAACATTCCAGAATCTGCCTCCTGTATGTTATCTTATGGTCGATGGACTATACTCGAAGGTGTCAAATTGAAACATGTGGGTGCCTAAAGCCTATTAATTCATTGTGCTCATTATATCTGTCACATCTTATGCCTAATGAAGCATCTGTATCTTGTTAACAACTGCAATTAGGTATGTAAAGCACAAACGTATGGCTAAGCCTGGACATGAAAAACAATCCTATTATTATCAACATGTAAATGCACATTTACGTAACATATTTAAAATATATGGGAATGCGGAGCATTAAAGCTCACATAAAAGTCATGTCCTTGCGATCAAACAATGCAAATAATAATATATCTTAGCTGCAGCTTCAAGACCCACGCTGCATACTAAACATGTTTAACGTTTACAAGGACGTATATCACGGGCGGTTTCATTGCCCAGTGCTGAGCCTCATTTCCCACATGGCGCCACGGTGATGCCACAGGTGGCAGTTGCTCCAACTTATCGCCATTAAGCTCAATGTTCGAGCGCACACCCTGTTGGAACAATGCTGTGAGCGTGCATTGTGTGGAGATAAAAAAACAAACACACCACAAACGCCCAGGAAATTGCGTCAGAGCTTTAAACGGGTTCACGTAACCTAGAAACTCTGGGACTTGTTTAAATTGACCAGTGGAAAACGGTTTAAGGTCGGTGAATGGATTTTTGAATATAAGATGGCCTCGGGGCTCATCTCAAGATATTTACAATGGTCACACAGCACAGAAGCCCCACTCTTTAATGCTGCGTCTGCATGCACTGGAATGAATAAAACATCTCGCAATGCTGATTGGCGCGGGTTGCATATTTCCTTTCAAATGTCACTCATCACTGATATAAGCCATGGTTGGGCGCAGAACATAGTTAACTGGGTTCACGGTACAGTATGTTAGCCACTGTACTGTCACTCCCCACTTCCACAGTTTATGACATAAATGATGTTGAAATAGCAGCAAACTGCTGCAGTAAAAGAGCGTACCCACAGGCCAATAACGTGGCCGTCTCGTTCCACTCTGGACAAAACCTTGGCTACAACTTTGGTCATAAAGTCAGGATCGTATAATTCAGATATGCTATATTTAAAATATTTCATGAGACGAACACAAAGAAATGTTTCTCGAAAAATACCACGGTCAAAGTTTCACGGACTAGATAAAATGATGTTACTTAATTATTTTTATTTTTATTTTGCTTAATTTACTCAGGACAGCCTCACCGAGTCTCAAGACTGGTCATAACTGGAAAACAATTATAGGCAAGAGAGATCGTGGTCGATAGAGATTGACTTATGTCAAGAGTCTATCGAAATGGATGAATATACTAACAATGGATATTCTTATAACATCTAACAGCAGAGATTTGTGGACGACCATTGTCACCAACGTCTTTTAGGATATGGTGCCGAGAAGAAGAAGGTTTGTTTCATGGAAAATTATAGGAACCTCCAACATACAATACTTGGAAAATGCACAGAATGAACTTTATTTACGGTCGTAGCATCAATTTATTTGTGCATGTATACACCATTTATATATCTAGGCTTGCTCTGACCTATTCGTTATACTCCACGCATACACACATTCCTCCCGGTCACCACCCACATCTTTTCCAATTCATACAGACATATAATTACGGTGGGCGGTGCAGTGGCGCAGTGAGTAGCCCTGCTGTCTCACAGCAAGAAGGACCCGGGTTCAGTTCTCGACGAGGGTGCTTTCTGTGTTGAGTTTGAGTGTTCTACCTGTGTCCACATGGGTTTCCGTCGGGTACTCCGGTTTTCTCCTACCGTCCAAAGACACGCTGCTGCCTCGGTTAATTGACCTCCTGAGTAAATTGGCCCCAGTGTCCTGCGATGCACTGGCGTCACATCCTGGGTACTGCTGATGAAGAGGGGAGGCGCAGGTCCATCTCGATATCACCCGCCACTTACTTTAGCAGTGGATCAAAATCTAAGAAATCTAATTAGAAATTCCTGGAATTTACAACACCGAATATTGAGTAAAAAAAGCCACAAAATGCATTCACTCAGCACTTACTTTAGTAGCAGACGAAAATCGAATTGGAAATTCCAAAACCGTTGTGAAAAAAGCGACCTCTTTGGGTACACAGTGCACAGCATAAATCACTGTGTGAACTGCTCTGCTTAATCTTAATTACTGCCATATAAATACACAGGATTGAGCAGGCTGGGTGATTTGTCAGAAATGAATTGGGCCACATCAAGGCACTGGGAATAGGCCTTTTGTCCTTTGGAGGAATTTGAAGATGATTTAAAAATAAACATTTTCATAAGACTTTACTGCTCTCAAAACATAACTTTCCGCAACGATAAGTTTCTTTTTTGGACGGTTTACAGCTTGACGAAATCATAGAGTTAGCATCCAGGGTCAAAAAGAATAACTAAAAACAACCTGTGTTTGGAATTGCTCTACGCTTTTACTGCACTTGAGCTATCGGAATTCTAACGAAACAATGCAAACGTTGGATTGTAAAGTTGCGTGTGTTGTATAATCATGGTTTCATATCAAATGGTAACCAAAAAAAATGCACATACTTTGCAATGCATAAATCAGCACAAATGCCACATACCTGGGGGATTCTACACATAACTACTTTAGGTTTATTGTGCCAAGTACATTTTAGAAGCCATGCTGTTCTCATGCACAGGAAAAGACACTTGAGCCAATAAAAAAATTGACAGCAGAACTATAATGATGTTTCAAATGCTTCTGACACATTTATTCTCGTGGAGATATTGTCGACAGGAATTGCACCAAGACCTTGCGAAACCAATCTTAATGCCAGCGCTATATTGTTTTACGTTAACAAAACAAAAGATTAAATCCCCATTATATTTTCTTTATCTACAGCCGTGACACCGTGTCGTCTCATGGAGAAGACCTTTGTACTGACGCCGATGCCACCCGCTTTGCATGAGGAGGGCGCATAGACGTGGGATGCTCTCCGTTATTATAGCCGTGTATGGAGTCTCCTCGTGACAGCTGTTCAGCCCAATTCAATGACTCACTCATACCATGACCCTACCTAAAAAAGGAATTTAAGAAAATAAACCTATTTCCGGTCGGCCACACTTTTAAAATGTGTTGATCTAATGGGCGATCAATCACCATGAGTGTATTTTATTGTGCCGACGTAGGTTTTCACGGCTCGATGCATGATGATTGCTTGGAAAAGCTGCTCTCTCGGGATAGCCGTGTCGAGCGCTCCTCCGTGACGTTTCATCTCCCACGTTGAAGGCGTCTTCAGACGTTGTGACTGAATGTTCCTTCAACGTGAGAGGCCAAACGTCACAAAGGAGAGAAGAGGAGCGCTCGACACTCCTATCCTGAAAGAACAGTTTCGGTAAGCTTCATTGTATCGACAATGCGTCTTGGTTTTTGATTTTAATTGTCTTTCACAAAGCGAACTCTCTCGTGAGCCGACTTATTATCTTGCATAGTTCGTGTTACAAATCGTTGATGTCAACTGTGCAGCAGGTCCTGAGGTTTTTACCATAAATGTAGACCTCAGCCGGTGTCATTTACATGCTTGTGTCTATACCGTGCATGGAACCTTTGACCGGCTGGAGCTTTAGAAGTATCTTGACAACCTTGGGATCCCCAAGTTATAATGTTAGTAGTATATTTACTTGAACTATCAAACACAGCTTATGAAGGTGTTTGGTTCATTACAGTGAGACTTTTCAAACGTGTCACTTGTATTGCGTTTGACACCATGGTATGCTTCCATCAAAACCTTGCGATCCGCGTTAATAATACATATGAGAATGATCCACTGAATGTGCGGAGTGTCCCGGATGAGGGTGGACTTCGAGCGAGATGATCGGTGTAGAGGTGACAGTTGATGAGGACGAGAGACTGAGAGGAGGTGTGGGCGAGTGGAGGAGAAGGCGGGGGAAGATCGGGTGAAGACATCTTCACGGTGATGGAGGTGGTGGGGGGGATGCTCAGCGGGAGACCCAACAAGGCGTGGATGGAGGAGGTGAAGGATGACATGGGAACAATGAGCCTCACTCCTAAAGATGTCCTGCATCAAAACAGGTGAAGAAAGGGGATTTGGGAGACCACTGGCCAACCCAGGTAAACCTGGATAACGGTTATTAAACCGGTTGTCAGATGAGAGTTTATTCTGATTCGAGACCTACTACTGTATCATTCACAACTGATCGGACATGCAAATGAGCATCAATATTTTCCATTATTATTTTCATGATTGCTTCGAAAAGCCTGAGGATGCCTCTAACGTGTGAGGCGAAACGTCGCGAGGTGGGGAGCGAGGGAGCGATCGACGCGGCTGTCCCGAGAGAGCAGCTTTTCGAAGCGATCATCATGCATCGAGCCGTGAAAACCTTCATCGTTACATTATTATTTTACTGCCTGGTGAAGGGCTCCCTCAAGTCCTGATCTTCTCTTAAGATCTCCCAATGCACCACCTCACCGCACTCATGCACATCATCTGATTCAATCGCTCCTTTCCCACAGTGGTAAACCTCGAAGCTGTGTTCCCTCCTTTGGCTGCCATTCCATCAATAGCCTCGACCACCAGCCATGACCTCTTTCTCGTTGTGTCTCCTACCCAAGTCCACTCACTTTTCTCATACATGAATTATGTATGAATATTTTTACAGAATAAACTAACTACCCAGAATTAATAAGCAGGGCGGCACGGTGGCCCAGTGGTTAGCGCTGTCGCCTCACAGCAAGAAGGTCCCGGGTTCGAATCTCTCGGCTCGGGTGCTTTTCTGTGTGGAGTTTGCATGCTCTCCCCGTGTCCACGTGGGTTTTCGCCGGGCACTCCGGTTTCCTCCCACAGTCCAAAAGCATGCTACTGCATATGTTAATTGGCTCGCAGGCTAAATTGCCCCGCAGTGCCATCGTCGGTATATCCTTGCCTTGCGCCCTGTGTCTGCCGGGATAGGCTCCGGCTCACCATGACCCTGTAAGGACTAAGCGGTTTCAGACAATGAGATGATGAGATGATGAATTAATAAGCCCTCAAAGCAGATTTTACAACTGCATGACAATTATAATAATACACGCTTTTGTATTTAGATGCCATATAATGCTAAGGGAATAACGAATGTATTTAACTGATTATTTATCATATGGCCAGGAAACTACTGCATTGAAATGTGTTCCTGGCAAGACCCAAGTTAAAATAAAGAAATATTTTGCTGTAAAATGTAATGTGGGCATCTTCTTACAAAACACTATTAACAGCATCTGTGCTTTGCTCATTAAGCCTTATTTGTAAGATCAGGGACGTCTTGTGCTTTTAAAGCTCGTGGCTCGTTATTGAATAACGAACAAACTGTGCAACTCGTAATTGAACCATTATAAAAGTAACTGCACTAAACGATGCATTTTCAAGTTAATACGTGATGTATACTGTTGGGCAAATTCAACAGATGCGCAATGGTAACATCTGTGCCTCACAGAAAGAAAGTCCTGCCTGAGGTGGTTCCATTCCCACCTGTCTGTGTGGAGTTTGCGTGTTCTCCCCATGTTCTGCGTGGGCTTCCCCAGGGCTCTCTAGTTTCCTCCCACAACTACGAAACACTCATGAATTAATTAGCCGATAATATTATAATTTGTAAGAAGCAGTGTCTGGCAGGTTGTCGCTGGCTGTCTGCCTGGCTTGCTCCCCCCCTTCCCCCTCCGTGGCTCCCTCGCTACACCTCCACATCCGTGCCTCATCCGTCACCAGGCTTGGAATGTTCGCACATTATGAATTGTATTTTTACAGCTCTGTGCAGCGCTTTGTGACCCTCGGGTGAAAAGCGCTCTAGAAGTGCAATTATTATTATATAGACTCGTATTGCTTTTTTTTCTCCTCACTCAAAGTGCTAGCCAGCCGCAGCGTAATAAAGTTAAAAGAAAAGAACACTGAAAGGGCAGCCCTGCAACTTCCTGCTCACGCCACTGCTGGCAGAAGGGAGCTCGAGGGAGCCTCTCTATAGAGGATGTTGCGGTTGACTTTCACACTGGCGAGAGGTCTCCAGCACCAACAACCAGGAGCTTAAAATTTCACTTCATTTTTTAGAGACATTTAAAGGTGCTTGAGGAGACCTGGCAATAGCTCTCGGGAGAGCGCTCATTGCCTATAATGAGGCATTACATTTTGTTCGGAAACAGGAGCTGAGTTTTAAATTTCACCACCAAAATTGTACCCTAAGTTATAGTTTTCATTTTGAAATACAAAGTGTGAAATAATAAAATCTAATACTTTATGAAGGTAGCCGAGTGTTTTAAGATTTAGAGTTTTAAACCACTGCCATGAGATTCCAGGATTCAGCTGTGGGTAGGAAACGTAGACGAAGTCTCTGAAATGTGGCGAATTCATTATCTCACCGAGCCTTCTGTGGCTGCGCGGAGAGTGGTTTTAATTTAATTTGGCTAAATTGCAGATTCGAGAGTTGATATCGGTTTGATTGCCAGACAATGAACGTCGCTCTATCAGGGCACAGGGGAAAGTTCGTTGCCCCTGGTGTGGATAAAGGTTATTGCTCATCTTACACGAGTCATTGATCTGAGGAATGCACAACTCAGAGAGAGTTCTCAGTGGATGCTTTGGCTCATGAGACGGTGTCGAGCGTGCAACTGGAAATCGACTGGAAGTAAAGACGTATATATCCCAGTGGGTAGCGCTGTCGCCTCACAGCAAGAAGGTCCCGGGTTCAAATCTCGCTCGGGTGCCTCTCTGTGTGGAGTGTGCATGTTCTCTCCCCGTGTTCGCGTTGGTTTTCGCCGGGCGCTCCGGTTTCCTCACACAGTCCAATAAACATGCTGCTACATACGTTAATTGGCTTGCAGACTAACTTGCGCGCAGTGCCCGGTGATGGCCTGGCGTCCCATCGTGGGTATATCCTTGCCTTGCGCCCTGTGTCTGCCGAGATAGGCTCCGGCTCACCGTGACCCTGTATAGGACTAAGCGGTTTCTGACAATGAGATGTGATGAAATAATCGTAATACATAAAATATTCTGGAGGAGAATTTGGCAATATAATAATATTTGTATTTCTCAAGCGTTTTTGACAAAGCGCTGCAATATATTAAATAGTAGCCGAAAAACCTGTTATATTACAGGTTAAGAGTAATTTATGGAGACAAAATTAGATTTTAAAAAGACTAACTCATCAGAAAAATGTGTTTTAGACGACGTGTAAATTTCTGTGCATCATAAAGAAAAAATCCTCGTGAGTTGCTAGCGTTGGTGGACATTTTTACAATATTCGTATTTTTTCGAACGCGATAACGCAACATAAAGTTGTCCATGATCGAACACTGGCCCACTCCAGTAGGTCCTGACAATGCAATTTATAGTAATCGCAAACGCTAGGATTATTGGAAATTGACATCGATTCAAAGCAAAGGGCAGGGTCACATCACTTCGCACCAGATCAATTCTTGTAATAAAAGCGATATCGCCACTATTACACCTGGAGATAATCTCCGAAGTGGTGAAATGGCGATGTAACGCTTTTATTATCTGTCTCGTACCACTGTACAAACCTCGATGTGGACCGATATTTTAGATAGACATGGTGATGAAACGTTTGTCTCGTACAAGTTACGTGGCGCCTGATGGCGTTTGTGCGTTGAGAAACTCGGTTGGATCATTTTTAGCATCATTGGGATTTTCGAAAAGAATTGAATCTGTACTAAAGTAGACTTGTGGCTGCTCATGCAATGTTTCGATTCCGGCTGCGTTCAATTCTAAAGTGTCTTTGTGAGTTGAGGTTAAGATGACGCAAGACATTCTCAAACACATCTGCGGGCCCTGCGTCACACAATGACAATGCAGACATACCTAGCAAATTGTATTCATTGTCTCGTAAAGTATATTTCCTGTTTTATATTGTAAGCATAAAGCACCTTTTTGTCGTTATACTCCCAAAAGTTTGCACAATTTAGATTTGCACAGATATCTAGAGTTCTGAACAATTCTCGAAGAGGCAATGTGACACCTATACACTGAGGACCGATGTAAATTCTCATCTCATCTCATTATCTGAAACCGCTTAATCCTATGTAGGGTCACGGTGAGCCGGAGCCTATCCCGGAAACACAGGGCGTAAGGCAGGAATACACCCGACGACGGGACGCCAGTCCATCGCCGGGCATTGCGGGACAATTTTAGTCTGCGAGCCAATCAGCCTATCCAGGAGCATGCTTTTGGACTGTGGGAGGAAACCGGAGTACCCGGCGAAAACCCACGCGGACACGGGGAGAGCATGCAAACTCCACACAGAAAGGCACCCGAGCCGAGGGATTCGAACCCGGGACCTTCTTGCTGTGAGGCGTCAGCGCTAACCACAGGGCCACCGCGCCGCCCCCCGATGCAAATAAAGTTTGTTTAGCAACGTGAAATGTGCCTTAAAATAAACGGCAGCTTACTCTGACCCCGTCATGGCTCTACACGACAAACACCCACACCTTTCAACCCATGAGATAATGTGACCAGAATTACATTTGCTTCGCTGCTGCCACGAGAGCTGCCACGCCTTCGCTCGCAGCTCCGTGTCACACGGTGGCTTCGCTAACTGTGGCCATAAACATTCCAATCTCACACTTTACAAGGGTCCTCCCAGTCACTTGCATCACGAGCCCTATATGGCACGCGGGCGACTCCGGTCACCGCCGCGCGGGGAGTCGTAACGTGAGGCTTCTATAATAGGGTTTTTACCCCGCGAGTGGCAGAGGGCCAACGCGGCCTGCAATGCAGTGCCATCGTCGTCGTCGTCGTCATCATCACCGTCTCAAAATACTGCCTGCCACGTTCCTGTCCCGAGGGCTGATGTGTCATCCCATCGCCAGCTTATTGTGCAAGCTGCGTGGGAATGACTAATGAGGGCGACACAAATATCATTCTCCACAATCATGAGCTATAAATCGCCGGTTAATGGCATTGTCCAACACAGACGAAATGCCACGGGCAAATCTCGGGTCGCGACTTAGCAAATTTGACCGATTGGGAACCTCAGTGGAATACCAGCATGGGTTTGCGTTAATCACTCGTTAGATGTATTCCTTGCACGAATATGTTCAACTATTATCTCCAGTATTCTTACGCTCATTGAAATGGAGCACGTCGGCTAGGTAAATGTTTTTTCTTCATCTTCATCCGCTTTATCCGGTGCCGGGTCGCGGGGGCAGCAGTCTAAGGTGATTAAGCAATTGCTTTGGTGGGGTTTCATTGCAACGTTATTGTTGCCGATTTGCTGTTCTTATATCGTTGTTGTTACTGACATGCCGTTCTCTCCGCAGCTCTGCGCAGCGCTTTGTGACCCTCGGGTGAAAGCGCTCTAGAAGCGCAATTATCGTTACGTTAGTTTCTCTTCCCTGTCTCCATGGCACAATTGTCCATCCATCCATTTTCTAAACCGCTTGTCTTGGTGAGGGTCGCGGTATGGCACTGTTGTGTTCGCAGTAATAACTCATCTCATCTCATTGTCAGAACCGCTTAATCCTGTACAGGGTCGCGGTGAGCCAGAGCCTATCCCGGCAGACATAGGGCGCAAGGCAGGAATATACCCAGGATAGGATGCCAGTCCATCACCGGGCACTGAGGGCAATTTAGTGTGCAAGCCAATTAACCTATGCAGCAGCATGTTTTTTGAACTGTGGGAGGAAACTGGAGTGCCCGGCGAAAACCCACGCGGACACGGGGTGAACATGCAAACTCCACACAGAAAGGCACCCGAGCCGAGATTCGAACCCGGGACCGTCTTGCTGTGATGCGACAGCGTTACCCATTGGGCCACGGTGCCGCCCTCGTAGTAATAACTTTATGGTGTAATCCACTCATCGGATTGTTGGTTCTCGACTATTAGTTTCAAATCAACCAAATGGGCAGGGACATCTGCTCTTGACGTGCTGAGAACACATTCAGCATTTCTCTCTGAAAATGTCACCACTCAAAAATGTGTTTAAAATGATATTACGCAAATGTAACGTTTACATTTTTAAACTGGTTAAATGCCATACGTTTATCGGACACGAGGAATAGTCTGTTATTGTGAAGATGTTGAACAGAAAAGATTGCGTTTTAAATTATACGTACGTAGGTAACACGGAGAAATGGGAACATCTGACCTTGCAAAAAACCGTGAAACACAGCCACAGTGGAACGCGTCTCGAGTCGGGTGCAAGGTGGAGATGATGGACCTTCTATATAAGGGGATAATCTGTGAAAACATCCTCTCCCTTACAGCAGGAAACTCACCAAGCCTCATACTCGGCGCGCATGCTGCAGTAGCACACGCGGCATTATTTGATTGATTGTGGGCAAAAAAAGTGTCTAAGACCAAAAAATTCCATTTGTTGCCACTGCCAGGCGCACGAAGCTACAATGACAGATGTGACTTTCTTTAGAGCAGAATTCACGCTCCTCATTTTCAACGCGTGTTAGTGTGGCTAAGCACACAGCGAGAGCCGTATGGGCAGCGTCCAGTTGGACTCACCGACGTTAGACGATAAAGTTCAACCCTGGTGTACCATCCCAAAGAATTGTCATGGTTAATTAAAAGAAGATTAATTGATGCACGCCCCTCCATTACCGCTGCCATCATCGTCATCCTCTCGTCTCTAGGCCATTGTGATCAAGTTGCCATCCTGATGCTTTAAACCATTCGTTCAGATCAATCAAAAGGCTTCCATCACTTTCCAGAACTTCATCTGTTGTGACACGGGAAGTTCTAGAGTTGGTTGGTGACTAATTTTTAAGACCCTCAGAGCTATAACCATAAAAGGCACTGATCATGTATGAAGAAGCTGATCCTGATGCATTGGGATTTTTCCATTTTCGTGTCAGTTCATTGACCATATTCGCCTTGAATGACGTAGGTTTTCACGGCTCGATGCATGATGATTGCTTCGAAAAGCTGCTCTCTCGGAACAGCCGCGTCAATCGCTCCCTCTCCCTCTAACGTGTGGCAAAACGTCGCGATGGAGGGAGAGGGAGCGATCGACGCGGCTCTCCCGAGAGAGCAGCTTCTCGAAGCAATCATTATATTCGCCTTGGAAACAATTGTTGACCAGGGGATTACTGCACACTGGTTTCTTCCCAATGGGGCTCATCATCAGAGTTAGGGGTTAAATAGCATTACACTGCCGCTTTACTGGATGTTATTGGAAAGTGCCCTGTTGCCATAGCATGGGCTGCCGCCTCAGAAGCATAAACGCACGGGCCATATTGTGGTGATGAACAAACAGATGTCCTTGGACAGTTTCCTCCTCAAAAAGGAAGATGATCCTGGAGGAAAACAAAAACCCCACGAGAGAGGGGGCAACCCGAGCTCTCAGGGCAGGAAAAACACTATTTTATGAACAGTCACGGGGCGATTAAGTGGGGCATTCTTGGTAAACATTCAATGAAATAGCCAATCAGCTAACGTGTCTTCTAGGCTTGGATTTACCGACAGGATATCGTTCAGTTTTCGAACTTTGTATCAGTTTTGACCTTTTGGGGCTCATCGGCGGTCACATACATGATTCCACTATACCACATTTCACCACTGTGATTATTGTGATTATCCACGATCGATCCACTGCTGGACGAGAGCCTAACCAAATATCGTCACCACATCTCACGGTCTTGTGACGCGACAATCTGCATCACAGCTGCTCATGCGTTCGTGCCATTGCTGCTTTTCCCAGGTGGATGTAGTGTCGGCTGTGTTCACGCTCTCAGCTGCCATTCAAGTGACTCTTCGCTATAGCACGTTCATTCAACAGGGCTCACATTTCAAGGGCACATCTCCAAGAGCCAAAGAGGCTGCCCTGCGGGTTACAGAGGCTGCCCATAGGTAGGAGGGGTCCACAGCTGCTGGGAGTTGAGGATTGTACGATTAGTGCATTAGTCATAGTGGGGGAGGTGGGTGACTAAGGTTCACAGCACTGGTCACTGTGGGCTGCTCGCAGAGAACCTGTCATGTCCTGTCACTCTCGTTGAGCTGTTTGGCATAGCTCGGGTAGTCCAACGTAATAACAATGTTTGCATTTAGCAAGCTTTACGCTCGATGCGCGAGGTCGTCTCAATATCTACGATGCGACACCACATCAACGAATGCCCGAAAAGTAAGACGAGTGAGAGGAGAGAGAGAGAGAGAAAAAAACCGAAGCAGATAAAATAAACACGAGGCCGTAGGTCACATGGTTGTATAGATAACGGATGTAAGCGCCATATAAAGTATTCCTCCCTGATGCTAGGCAGGCATGACATCAGAACTATAGTCGGTCAGCAGCGTGTGACTGTGGGAAACATTGCTCTACTCCCGAGGGGAAAGTCGCGAGCCCTACTTGACATACAGCTCCCTCGAGCAGATAGCACAACTGCCACTCGGTGTTAGGTAAAACGACTGCCGAAATGGAAACAAACGAGGCGGTTAACAGGCTTGCGGTGCCATTCAAAAGGTGGTCGTCATTTTGTCGTACGTTCAGCGATGCGTTCGAAGATTAGGATCAGGAACTGAACGTGAGTTCCTGAAGAGGCTGGGAGCTTCACACGTAAAGTTCCCAGAGTGCGGTGTGCCTCTGCCATGTCCAAAAACACTTCACAGCCACACAGCATAACCGCAAACCCCCCCCCCATCCCAGAATAGTACCGTTTAAGTGTACTGCTTAGGACATGCCACGTGCCCAATACAAACTATAAAATAAACATTTCGTTTACGATCCAAACATCGCACCTTCTAGCTTTGACATTCTTCGAAGACCGTTCACCACGGTAGTCTTCGTGGAGCAGGAATGGCAGAACAAGAAGAAACAACTCGCTCTTGTGAAGCTCTCTCGACGCGAGCAGTCCGAGGCATTGGCACAATCGTTGAACATATTACTGAAGGTCCGAATTGTCGGACATTGTGCCAATATCACGTGATATCACCCAGTGATACATAGTATGGCTGTGTATCTAAATTTGTCAGCTACTGTTTTGTGGTACATGAACGCGGGCTGCACAGTTAAGAAGCCAGATAATTTACGCTTGCATATATAAATGTGGGCGATCTTATCAAGGAGCAGGAAATATCGGCGTGATCCGTATTGATCTGCTGACCTTAAAATTGGTGGTATTAAAATGTCCTTTAAAAAAAAAACTTAAATAATAATGCGTTATGAGGATTAACCAAGAGCTTGACATCGTACACAAGCTATCTCGAGCACTGTCACCCATATTATTAAACGCATGGAAGACTCACCAAGTCTCAAATCTTTTTCTGGGAGGGCCCTGCCAAGTTTTCTCAATAAGGAGGCAATGTTGCGATGTGTAATCGCAATTTACAAATTTCCTGGTCTTTGTATTCCAGCTTTGGTATGTTTAACCATCACCAGTTACAATTGAGTATATACAGTCACCATGGCGAACCATGTTTTTGTTTCTTACTTGCTGAGCACAGGCCCAAAGTCCGATAATAATAAGGGATCAGCAACAAACAGCATTATCAAAAAACTAACAGCACTATCAAAACGTGGAGGCCAGCTGCTGCCCTCCAGATTACATCCCATAGCACTTTGTAGAGATATGAGTGGCACTTGATTATTTAAAGAATGCAGTATAAGAACCAAGTATATTGCAGCAAAATAAAAGCCGAAGTGATTTTTCCTCAAGTGAGAATAAAGATAAGTGATCATCTCCTGCTGATCGTCTTGAGCCGGTGGTCGAAATATCCACATTGCTGTGGTGGGAGCGAGTCTATCCATATGAGATTCAATGTTGACTGTCACAAAGTGGTGCTCATTTTATCGACTCCATACAGATGATGAGGTGAATCTTTTCCCAACCAGAATTTGAACTAGCAACCTTCCGATTGGGAGCCCTGGCGCTACCACTAGCTCTGTCGCTGAGCCATCTGGCAGGATAATCCTTAAGATGCTGTCTCTTAGTTTGCAGATAAGGCCCAAAATATCGTACGTCTAATGCAGAAAACCGTTCTATTTACACGCGGCCCTACGAGGACATAATCCACCGATATGCAATGCTACCACATTTTGCCTCTAAGCCAATCCGCTAACCGCAGGGCTTTCCGTTACTCACTGACTGCCAACCACTGTCAATTTGCCACAACATCTGCAAGGAAGAGGATCAGAACATATAAAAAATCCCAACAAAAAGGTACAGCTGGCCAATGAAGTGTATGAGTTGTGCTTTAATGACAGGGTATCTAATCTAATGCAGAAGCTGTGATATCACCTTCTGCAAATTAAGCTCCAGTGTGGATGACCTCATGTTTACTATTTTTGAATGTCCGACTGCCATCGTGAAGCTTTCGCTAAGGACACATACCCTGCATATTATTTCGTGCTTTCGTTGTCCCAAGTAGCCAAGAAGAACACTACAGAAAGTACAAGAAAACATAGTAAAACATACATGACTGGAACACATTAAATTCATAGCCAAGCGATACACATTTTATGGATGACATTTTTTAATGTTGTATATAGTTGTTGCTGTTGTTTTTATTCAAGCGCGTACGGGCAGAGTGCGTGAGTGGAGCAGTGGGTGCAGTGGTCAGCACACTGCACTCCAAACACGGGCGACTTCAATTCAATTTGCAGGCCATCGCTTGCTCGTTCGTCACCATCTCGCATGGCTCGCCAGTGTCGTAAAGTATGGTCAAACAAGCCGCGTGACCAACACTTGCATTCTGAAACTATAACGAGCTCGTGGAATTGAGGTTTCATCTCGACGTGGTGTGTGCTTTCGTTCTCGAACACAAACCTCGACATGAATAAGACTTGGGTAGTGCCGCCCTTGGGGCTTAAACCTAAAGTCTGGTTCAAGAGGCCAAGGATTTGATTTTGCCAGGCAGTTATCTGGCATCTTAAAATAAATGGGTGACAACGGCGGTGTGCTTACGGCTTGTTGCTGAAACACTTAGTCCGTTCCCTCGTGGTCATTCCCAATGCTGTCACTTACAAAACATATAGCATTTTAATCAGTTCAGTTTTAGATTGAGCATAGAACAAGACTGATCTGATTAAAGAGTTTAAGGTGCAGTATTTTATATAGACAAAGAGATGCCGGTTGAGATTGTTTTATTCTCGATGGCGGGGTGCCGCGGTGGTAAGACTCGTGCCTCGTGGGAATAATAGTATGGGTTCGGCTTCTGACTCGGGGCACTGTTCCGCGTGGCGCAGGCGTATTCTCCTCCTGTGTTACGTGGGTTTCCTCCGCTTGCAAAAAACGACAACTCACAGAACGCAACCAGCCTCAGCCAAATATCCCCACGCTGAGAGGTTACCTGCAAATGACTCAAGGGACGTCACGCGTAGGAAATCTGAGCAGAACAGGACCCTCCTGCACAAGAGTTGTTGAGACTCAGTGAGGCTCTCCTCAGTCAATAAGCCAAATAATAATAAATAACAGCGCTGTATTTTTTTGTTTCCATGACTACTTATCACTCTTGCTATTTGTGTCATCTGTGTCCCCTCTTGTAAAACAATATTTATAAAAAAAAACATCTGAAGAGTATTTTCCATCAACTTTGACGGCTTATTTGAGCGATTTATCAATTGAGTGACATTGTGCGTGCTGTTACACAAACACCAGTAGTCTCCTGCACAACACGATACAACAACACGTTTCGAAAATTACCAATATTGTCAAGTGCCTCCCACGACATACTACGTGTGTATTGTCAATTGCCGAAAATAAGTCATCTCAACTGAAACTCATCTAAGTTTGCATGTCAAGTCAGCCTATAACAATATTTCATAAACATTCGCTTGTTTGCGTTGGTTTCCCAGCATGTTACTTGAGCCGTACTTTAAAAAAAAACAACCGAATTTTCTGTTTATAACTCTTCATGCGTTCAGGCTCATTCCTTCATTGTGTTGTGAAACGGAGATAAGACAACCTGCAAATGAGCAAGCATCTCTGCTTAATCGCTAGGGAGTCCTGCGTGAGCCTGTCTACATCATCAGCCGTGAGCTATCCACTGCTGCATGAAAGTCTCCCCAAGCCGTAGTCATCTCTCATGACCAGGCACTCTTTACAGTCCCTCACCTTACTAGTCTGCTGGCTGTGAGAGAAAACGTCAGTCAGCATGATCGTCATCAATACGCACTTAATCCTGTACAGGATCGTGGGAGGCTGGAGCCTATCCCGGCAGACAGAGGGCGCAAGGCGGGCTATAGCCATGATCTGACGCCAGCGTATTGCAGGGCCCTTTTTTGGGGGGCTCAGCAGACCAATAAAGCGAGGCAGGAGAGAGGACACGGGGAGAGAGGACACGGGGAGAGAGGACACGGGGAGAGAGGACACGGGGAGAGAGGACACGGGGAGAGAGGACACGGGGAGAGAGGACACGGAAACGTCACACAGAAAGGCACCCGAGCCAGGAACCGAATCCGTGTCTTCTTGCTGTGAAGCAGCAGCGCTACTCACTGTGCCACTGCATCACCGCGCCGCCCTCAGAGGATAAGGGAGCTGATGAACCGTGTTTAAAGCGTTCACCTACCTTCCCTGCACATTATATCAATTTCTTCTATTTTGAACAATTTATTTGGAGACCGCATTGGTAGTGATTTACAAGCACAGGCAACGAAGCACTCAACACGTGTGTCAATAGCATTGCCTTAACATTCATCAAATATATAGTAGGTTATGCTTTGGGTGATGGCCCTTCTTCATAGCACAACTATATTACGAAGATAGCCCATTGCATGAAACATCACCTATTTAATATGTTTCCTTTTAAGGCAGTCTCCTGGATTTGAATGTCTTTTATACAAAGGAAGCTCTGTATATGTGTTTCTGAGTGTGTGTGTGTGAATATTCAAGAGCCTCAAATTGCAATGGCATTTGCCAGACCGACCAAACAATTCGAGGCATCTCATGTGACTGGCTGGCAATTCAAAGTTTTTGTAAAGTAATGATTTGTGCTCTGGGATTCGGTAAATGAGAAAAAAAACGCAATGGTATGTGAGCCAACGCAGAACAATCACATTCCAGAGATGTTAGTTTATGAAAACTTTGTCAAGTATAAATAAACCCATTGCATGATAATGACTCAGTAGAATTAATGAAAAATACTAGCTTAGGAAAGTACTTCAATGTAAATGCTTAAAATGTAGCAATTTGATATGAGAGCTGCTCTTTTAAGTCTTTCCCTGCTTGGCCACAATCTCACGAAGCGTAATTCCCATATTAGAAGACGCTTGATTTCCCACGCCATCGTTGCTCTATTTAACTTTGTCCATTATTAATGAATTGTGCTGTGCAATCTTGAGCGCTATTGTTTATATCATGATTATGGTTGCGGTTTCATATTTGTACAAGCTGATGTCGTGAGTTTGCTTATTTGTGCAATCCTAAGTGTGAATCATTACTTTTATGGCTATGGTTAGAGTTTCATTTATGTAGACGTTCTGGCGGTTCTGCCTATATGTTTATCCGCCCTTTGATTGTAGGCGTTGCTGCGTTGGTCGTTTCGGTAGTTTGTTGTGTCGCAGGAAGCTCACATTTAGAGCTTGCAAGCTCACCGGGTGCTTTCTGCTGTAATAATAAACATCTAGAAGACTTAGCCAAAACCTGTCTCTGATGTTAATGAAATTATACAGACATGTGGCTTATAATCTATGGAGATATATACATTAGGTATTTCAAAGAATGGTATGCAACGCAAAGGTCATGGTATAGACTATCTGGGAATGTCCAATTCTAAGATGAGATAAGAAAACCAATTCAATTGCTTGTGCTTAGCTCTGCGTATGCAAAACGTGGGGAGCGGTGGCTCAGCGGTTCGTGTGCTGGGCCACAAACCAGGCGACTCAAGAGTTCGGTTTCTGCTCACGGCCAACACCAGTGACGATTTTATGAAGGTTAATTGGCTTGCAGACTAAATTGCCCTCAGTGCCCGGTGATGGACTGGCGTTTTATCGTGGGCATATCCCTACCTTGCGTCCTGTGTCTGCCGTAATAGGCTCCGGTTCACCGCGACTCTGTACAGGATTAAGCTGTTCTGACAATGAGATGAGATGAGATACTGAACTGAACCATTTCAATTTCCGATTCTCACTAAGTGACATGTTGATTAAATGCTGGTGTGCCTTCGTCTGCTCAATACGGTCCATCTCTTCTCCAGAAACATACATATGGTGTAGAATATACGTCTCACATTTCCTTCGTGGTGTGGTTGAAATTAGAGGCTCAATAAATCTTAAACAGATTGTATAAATGCGTTTAATATTTTTTGTTTTGCTAAGCGAACAAGCAGGGTTCTCTCTCGTAAAAGTTCCTTCACTTTTACTCAAAGAAATTCCCCCTGCAGTTCAGAAAAAAAAAGATACAGATCTCCCGTATAGTCTTAACAGACTTTACGGTCAAGTGCAGCAATAAGAACAACCGCCATGCGCCACTAAGTGGTGGTGACATTAAAACCACGGCACTCGTGCCAGGCCAAACGCACCTTGAGGCCACGTGCAATGCTTAAGGCTCTCCGACTGGATGTTTCGAGGCAGACCCAGGTGCTATGGGTTGTCTCACTGATATAACCGGTAGATGCACCACCTTCTCCAAGTGCAGAAATTCACGCACACACGCACGTGTAATTGTAAATCTCAGTTTAAAGAGGGGGCTTTCAAATTAAATGATGAGTAAATTTGATTCTTCCATATGTAACCCAGGGCAGCACGGTGGCTCAGTGAGTCGCGCTGTCGCCTCACAGCAAGAAGGAGCCGGGTTTGATTCCCGGCTCAGGTAAATTTCCGTGTGGAGTTTGCGAGCTCCCTCCTCGTGTCTGCGTGGATTTTTCCTGGGTACTCTGTATTCCACCGTAGCAAAGATGCGCTGCTGCCTGGATTAATTGGCCCGTTGAGTAAATGGTCCCAAAAAGTGTGCCCTGCGGATGTACTGGCGTCAGATCCTGGGCATTCCCCCACCTTGCGCCCTCTGTCGGCCAGGATAGACTCCGGTCCACCTGCGACACTGTACAGGATTAAGCGGCTATTGATAATGAATAAATTAATATCTAGCCCATGTCACATTGCATTTACGAAGTTCAGCAATTAGAAGCAATATATTGGCTATATTCAATTTAAGTGCTCTGATATTGTTGTTTTTGCTGACATGCCGTTCCGTTCTCTCCACAGCTATGTGCAGCGCTTTGTGACCCTCGGGTGAAAATCCCTCTGAAAGTGCAATTATTATTATTATTATATTGGGCAATAACCTTTAGACTACAATCATGATCCGTATGCTCTCTGGATTTCTTAAACCTTTATTTTAGCCCCTTTTTCACATGCAGCTTTTAAGTAATTACTGTAGGAATTTTTTGGTGGTCAATATGGTTTTCCAGCTCGAAAAAAAGTTATTCCATAAGCAAATTAGTTTGGATCCGTTTGCTGACCGCATGCAAAGCAACGCAATCGTAAGACAGTGGCAGTAATGCAAACACAACTCCACTCGGTGCGAGAGAGCGGTATAACTACCAAGGAATGTTTTTTTTCCCACAATTAGTGGGGCATGGCTCACACTATAAAAATAGAAATCTATTTTTATTTCGTTGTTTGTGCCAGTGTTTAGCAGCTTGGCATTTTTTTTGAAAGTTGTATTCATTCTTGGACTGTCCAACTGGAATAAAGGTTTGTGGATAACTGCTCATTTTTCGCTACCCATGGGAGTGTCAGGAAAACATAATATTATTGTTATTATATCCTGCACAATGCTTCACAATGGACGTGTCACGGGTCAAGGATATGGTATTGTCCAATATTAAAGACGGGGAACCCGCATTTTAGATGCTGGGGGGACGTTTAACACTGAAGGGATGAGCGTTCAGGTCGCAATTGCAGCAAGACAGCAACTAATAATAACCCTGCATTGCATTATTAATTACGCTTGAACGTACACACAGGGCAGTTTGCAGATGTATACACATCATCATCACTAGCAGCTCTGTGCAACGCTTTGTGACCCTTGGGTGAAAAGCGCTCTCGAATTATTATTATTATCAATACCCACTTAATCCTGTACAGGGTCACGGGGGGGGCTGATCTTATCCTGGCAGACAGAAGGCACAAGGCGGGGCTATAACCAAGATGTAACGCAAGTACATTGCAGGCACTTTTTTCGGGCAATTTACACAGCAGGCTAAATAATCGAGCTGTATCGGGTAATGGGCGGAAACCGGGGTACCCGGCGAAAGCCCAGACACGGGGAGAGCAAACACAAACTCCACGCAGAAAGGCACTCGAGATGGGAACCGAACCCGGGGCATTCTTGCTGTGAGGTAGCAGCGCTACTCACTGCGCCATCGCGCCACCGTTAATGTGTGCACGCAGTGCCCCATATAAACGGAACAAGAGTAAATACATTGGGAGCATTAGGCATCATAAGTATTACCCAAGGTTCCATTTACATGGGACCCTCCGCATTTAGATATTGCCCAAAGCCTAATGCCTTATTTTAATATTCTTGTGATCACGAGCAGGGTGGCTCAGTTGTAACATCTGCACCTCACAGATAGAAGCTCCTGCCCGATGTAGTTTAATTCCCACCTCGGGCACCGTCTGTGTGGAGTTTGTGTGTCCTCCCCTTGTTCTGCGTGGGTTTCATCTGGGTTCTCCGGTTTCCTCCCACAAGTCAAACCCCCCCACTAATATAGTCAATTGGCCGATAACGTTGTGATATGAACCTGGCAGCTTGGCACCGCTTGACCACTTGACTGGCATACCCCTCCCCACCTCGCTGCAGTTTCCTCACGCCTCTGGGTCCTCGCTTCAAATGAGCACTTTCCACACTGAATGGGTGGCACGCATTCTAAATGGTACTTACATTATGTCTTATGTATTTGCTTAATCCGAACGATCGTAGACAAGGACAGATATATGTCCACTGTAATTTTTTTTATTATGGAATACATTTAACTTAATCTTCTCAACTAAAATTGTTCATCATCAGCCATGTCCAATCCACTGTTGAATAAAAGTCTCTCCAAGCTTCCACCACCATCAATGATTCTGCGATGAATCAAATTCCACCAGCACCTGCGCTCGAGCAAATCTCTGCTCTATCTCCGTTCGTAGGAGATTTATTCCTTGGTGTCCATTCTTTGCAAAATATTCTCAATTGTCAGCTGTAAACCTGTCTAGCAAGAAGTCCTTCCCCAGCCCACTGTTAACAGTTTGAATTATATCATTGACTGGCATTTATTCCCCATTAATTTCAACATTCGTTAATTTGTTATTAGTGTTGAAACATTATTTACTGCGCAGTGGTCAGAATGGCGCCTGAAATCCAATGCTGTATGTCCAGTGAATAACAACATAGTTTACTGCTATTAATAATACAGTATATATAGCGCGCATAAATTCCACGCCTGGTCAAAGACGAGACAAATTCGGAGGCGTAGCGAGGAAACCAGAGAGGAAGGGCGAGTTGGCCAGGTGATTAGCCGGCGTCAACACGCCAGACATAGCTTCCTATGTATTGTTATGGCATCCCGCAATGAATTGATGGGTGTTTTTTTGGTGTGACGGGGGGGGGAGAGAGAGAACCGGAGAACCCACGCAGAACAGGAGGAGAACAGACAAACGCCAAACGCAAACAATGCACGCGGTGGGAACGGATACTGCATCGGGCAGGACCTCTTCAGTGAGGCGCAGATGTCATCACGGAACTAACCGTCATGTATGAATGTGCTCATGCGGGTTTTCATGGTTCGATGTATGAGAATTAATTTCAATAAGGAAAGTTATAATAATTATTTTTAATAGCTTATAACATTGTTTTAGAACGCCGACCGCATAGGTTGCTGCACAGTCGGCTGCTGTGCAACGCACCGACGTGTTCTAACGATGGTACGTCCTGTTCTTCAGTGAGATGTGCTGACATTTCCACTCTGCCAGTTGGGATCGTCCTCACGTTTATGAAGGCGCTCGGAGCACGTGGTGTGAAACATCAGGCATCACGCTGAGCACGTGACACAACCCCCCGAGCACACACCAGACGAGAGACGTTTATAGGCTCTTAATATAGTTTTGTTACTTTTATCTCTAATAAACTTTTGGTTTCTTTCCATTACTCAGCCGCATCGCTTAACTGCATATCTAATTTAAACATACCTGTGTTTTCATTTTACTTTCATGCGCTTTATAACATCTAACATCTCAACAATGTTTCGTTTTTCCGCGCATTATATTTTCAATAAAGTCTCTATAGCAACAGAAGCACGGCATTTTAAGCTCTCTACATACTTTTCAGTTCCCTTGCTTTTGTCTAGAAACAAGTACTTTTTTTGGTTTGAAACTTTCCATGTGTTTCAGATGGAGTATCGCCCTCCCTCAGCATACTATAGTGTTCGCTACCTCAGATCAGGGAGCATTCCAGGGAGCCTTCAAAGTGTTCCTAAATTTAGCCCACGGTGCAATCAGAGCATTTGGAACAACTTTAATTTGATATACATTAAAATCCCAAACTTTCGTTTTAGCATGAAAACATATTTCCTGTCGCTCTTTGTACAATCGATTCAAGATGCATTTGTAATAATGTGCAAGACACGCTTTATATTTTTTCAATAACTATGTAGGTTTCGTATCTATATCATTTAACGACTATAGGCCGGGCAATGAGTCAGCAGTGTTATTTGACACCAGTATATTCCGTGGCACCAGACTGCCCATGCTTCGTAAACTCAGTTAAAACAGATTTAAGTCACGATACTTGGACTCAGTCAAACTTAAGATAAATATTTTTTTACTTCACTCCAACATATACTATTAAATAATGAAAACCCATTACACATTTTGTTCAAAACCTTATCAGTTAAAAGTATCAAATGTATTATCAAGAGAAGGTAATGGCTTTGGACAGGCGCTGCTTTAGTCGTAAATGACGGCGTTTGGTCGGAACTAATGACGGATTGGGAACCAAATTCGGGAACGCACCGAAGGCCCTGTCTCATGTGGCGACACAGCATGTGGTTTGTTACATGTTGTTTGGCAAAGATGTGCATTAAAAACAACCCCACAACAATTGTTTTTGTTGCTGATTTTCCGTTGTAATGCCGTTGTTGTTGACGTACCGTTCTCTCCGCAGCTCCGTGCAGCGCTTTGTGACCCCCGGGTGAAAAACGCTCTATAAATGCAATTATTATTAAATAAATTGCCTCGTGTGCTGCAACCAGACGAAATTCTGCATCGCGAGATCACTGTATACAATGGCTTATGAAAGGCTTCATCCAGCAGTGGACAGATCATGGCTGCTGTTGCTGCTGCTGACAATGATGACAATGCTCAATACGAGGATAATGTTGTCCTTTAGACTCAACACTCTTGATAGGCGCTAACTGTTGATAAGATGTTGCGCGTTTGTTCTTATCAGACTTCTCTGTGACAGGAAGCTGAGAAGCATCACTCATCGGAGCAACCAATACCAGTGATCCTCCTACGGGCCCCATTCTATATTAGTGGAGAATCCACATGTGTGGTACCCGGAGGCAGAGTGAATATGCTGATGCGTCCGAATAATAATAATACCGGTCTACATGTGTCCATCTTCTGCCTGCCAGTGGATCACATTTGATCAAATTCGGTTTGATGGTGGCTTAAGATTGTTTGACTGGATATTGCGCTGAGTGATGTTTACCCGTGTAAAGTGATGCTGTGGACATACCTTAGGCATGACTTATATTCGCGGCCTCGCATAGTGCGGTTCAACAGCTGCATCGTTTATTGGAGCGACTGGGTGTCCCGTTGCAAGTTGCAATGGCTAACGAGCTCGCGTGATTGGCCACTCGCCGGTACCCGGTGTGTGGGCAGGTCGTGAGCGGTCGATTATGATTGGCGTGAATTTTCAACAGCCAAAGCCCCCCCCCACCCCCCCACATTCGAGCGTAAATGTGAGAGCGAGGTACCCATTGAAGGGGGATAAGGGCTTTGATTAGCAAGGTCGCTACAGATAGGAAGTGTTTAGAAGACCCCAGATAGATGACAAATTCTAAACTTAAAGACTCACTTATTTAATTTACCGTTTGGTGACTAATAACCTATCCTGTTACAAAAAAAATTTCCGAACCATGTTTGACTCACTTTGGCTCTTAAATGTATTGCTTTGTAGAAGGATTTTACTTGTGCAGATTCTGAATCTCTTCAACGTAGTGTTACGTTGCACTTCAGTGCTCGCTCAGGATACAATCCGCTGCACGTTGTGTTATTGGCTACAATGAAAGCCCCTTTATAGGCACGCATCCGAGTCCTTTCCCCTGTTCTGCGAGCTGTTGGAAACCTCCTGCCGCCGCAGGTGAATCCCTTATACGCGAGACTCCACCGCGGGTCGCCTTAGCCGTGAACCCGAGTTGCAGGGCTCGCAGCCAAGCTCCGGGATCCCGTGAACTTTGAATGACGCTCTCACTGGAACTCGCGCGTTGGAGACGATGGAAAATGAAAACATCACAGAAAACAACACAGCAGCCAGTGTAAATGCAATGTTTCCCTATAATAATGACCGCTATCTAATCAGATGCAAGTTGACGTAAACACGTGCATTTTTCTATCAGAGCGTATTTTTTGTTTCTAAAAATACACATCGACTTGTGCGGTGCAAACAAAGATGTTGCATACAGTTATATTATCTGTTGTTGATAAGCAGGTTTGATATCAATCAGCGGAACCACCTGTACTAAAATGGAATTTTCCCTTTTTTTTTGAGGAATGGATAACTTCTTTGTAGATTATTTATCTAGATGGGCATTTTTGTGCAAAACTTCCTGCAATCATTCCAAAACACAGCAATATCTTATTGAGAACATTAATTGCTCATTTAAATTGTACCCATGTGATGGAAGTGATTGACTTTACGCATATTGACACCATGCCACTGATTTATGTCAATTCACAGCCTTCAGCATGATAAATAGTTCTGTATTATTTCTTACCAATTTCACTCACTTGAAGACATTGCAGGAAATAAACACTTTAACAGCCCTCCGAACAATTTTCTGGTCTTACCACGTGTTGCTCAGGACCAGAATTCATTCACTAAATTCAACCGTAAAAAGCTATATGGTCACCCTTTTTATGGTGGGGTAAGGAAAATCTCGCACTAGTTTATCTGTTTATTTACCTCCTTGTTTGTTGGCGCTTGAAATAAATACCCAGGAATAATAATATTCGCACTTCTACAGTGCTTCACACCCGAGGGTCACAAAGCGCTGCACATAGCTGTGGAAAGAACGGCATGACAACAATACCCAGTGACCTCAATTTGTTATTGTCACTGGGTATTTTGTTGCTTTGAAGTCCCGTTTATTTTGTATTCTCAATCATTACCAATTAGGCTCAGTTGCTATCAAAATAGTATATTTTTAAGATGCTTCATGACAGGAGAAGAACATGTTTAAAGTGTTATGGCATTCATAGACAAATATTGAACAATGACACACTATCGCATTGCGTGTATAAAGAAGGTTTTAGTTCAATTCTGCATACGTTTATACTAACCATCATCGCAGCACCAAATATGGTTCCACTTTCTGCTTGCTAAAGTGCCCATTATATAGTGTCGTGGATTGTATGGTATCGGTGGCATGCTGGCTTACAAAGCATTTACCAACAACAAGCATGCACCCCGCAGTTACGCTGGGGGGGGAGGAGCAGGGGAGCGCGGGGGGGGTGAGTCAACGTAAAAAAAAATCCAACAAAAATCCTAAAAACAAAGTCATAAATACTCCCACCTTGAAAAAAGAGGTGCGCAAACATATACTTAAAATAAAAACCCATTTTGCTCGATAAACAGCAACTTCCGACTGATTAAATTGCAATTGGAGAGGGTAACGGATACGAGAGAGCTGAAAGGGAGAGCAGAGAGACGTTTCGGAGAGTGTGGCTGCTCGGCGTGCCTTACGATGCCTCTGGAATCTCCCGTAAGATCTTACGCTCGCACGAGAGTGAGGCTGCGTCTGATTAGTCGGCAGAATTGGAGCCTCATGCCCGCCGGGCTTGCCTTACCTGATGAAAGTGCAGCCAGCCCCTCGGCTAAACAGAAACACATTGGGACGGACACTTGAGCGGAGGTTTGCAAAAAGCCAACCGCGGAGCAACACATTTGCCGCTAAATCAAAGCAGGAACACCCGGTACAGAGGTACACAGGCAGTTCCCAAGGTGCCGATATTAAAATACCGCAGATACTTCACGCGGGAATTTATAAACACATTCTAAGATTTCAAGACACTTCAACAGGCCAATCAAACGTGCATGTTTTTGAACGTGCATCCTGTAAATCGCAAAAATAGTTTCCTGATATTGGGGCGGCACGGCGGCACGGTGGCCCAGTGGGTAGCGCTGTCGTCTCACAGCAAGAAGGTCTCAGGTTCGAATCTCGGCTCGAATGCCTGTGTGGAGTTTGCATGTTCTCTCCCCGTGTCCACGTGGGTTTTCGCCGGGCACTCCGGTTTCCTCCCACAGTCCAAAAAACATGCTGCTACATACGTTAATTGGCTTGCAGACTAACTTGCGCGCAGTGCCCGGTGATGGCCTGGCGTCCCATCGTGGGTATATCCTTGCCTTGCGCCCTGTGTCTGCCGAGATAGGCTCCTGCTCACCGCGACCTTGTACAGGATTAAGCGGTTTTTGACAATGAGATGAGATGGGAGCTTCCTGATATTTCCAACCAGAGTATAGCATTTCACGAGAACGGTTTAATATCAGTGGTGTGTTTGAACTACAGTACGATTTCGGACAAAGCGTTGTTCGGTAAAGGGTAGCTGCGCATCAATTTACAACGGAGCCGTAAATATCAAAGCCGATAAGTATTTGATTTCGATACAGAGCGGTATATTTAGCAATATCGAATCAAACATCTGCGCCCACGCTTTGCAACCGTTCTGACATTTATCTGAAGTCATTAAAGCAGTCGGCAATTAAAGAAGTAATTAAAGCAGGAAGCAATCATAGGTACCGAGGCTGCAACACAGAACACTCGAAGTCCCTACATCGGATCAGCATGCCGATATTACCTGCTCACTTGAGCGTCATCTCAAAACATCTGGCAGCATTGCCCGGCAACATTTGGAAGGCAAACGGCTTAAAATGCGCATCGCCACGCATCACTTTCTCCAATATCCTTTTCTTTATGGCTGAGAAAAATGCATGAGAATGCTACACAGGCATTGTAAAACACGTGCAAGGGGGGTTGCCATGGTTAGGTTGAAGCACGTTTTACAAAATACAAGACCCGCAAAATGTTTGAAAGCGAAATGTAGTACGGACGGTTGTGGGGTGTAGTCAAATATTTTTCACCGGTCACGCAGTAATGGATAAATTTGTAGTAATTTAAGGGTTCACTTGTTTGTTAACTTTCCAGTGATTTTTCCCGTGTTATTCTAATGATGTATAAAATTGCTCCCTTTAATTTCAGCCACATGTCCACTCATGAACGTAAATGAAAGATATTAACCGCATCAGTTTTATGCAACCATAAATGTGCCAAAAAAGCCAAAAAGTCATACGGTGGTTACGCGTAGGCATAGTGAACTTTGGGTTATCTTGGGAAATATTATCACAATATCACTTCAAATCAACGTTGCGGTACTCTGGTACGCTTTCAAAATCACGTTGATGCGGTACAGGTTTGTTGATGAATGGGGTGGAGTGGTGGCTCGCTCACTGGTTGGGGGCCTGCATGGATAAAGCAGCGTTTGAATCCTGACTATGGCTTACATCACAGAAAAGTGATATTTAATCCTGGGCACCTCTGCATGCAACCACACTGACCGATGTGGCGGAGTATGCGACATGGGGCAGGTCCGCATCCAGCAGATAATTGGGAAATGCCTTTATTTTAGTATTACTGTATATAGAATATAAAGCACATCAAACATAATGTATAGTAAATAAAAAAAACGTGAAGATTTCACGGTTAGATTTGTGCACCGTCTCTGTAATGTATTTACGTTGTGAGCAAGCACACCCAAAAGCCAACTTGGTAGCAAGTCACAGACATTGCCTAATCTTTCAGCACCAATATATAATGCACTTACCTGATGTGGCAACAGGAAATCTTGATCACTGAGCAATGATGAGCGAAGCTCGTCTATTTAGTTACTGTCCATTGGATTGGCCACTCCTTGAGGTGGTGGCCGTAGCAATGAAACGGGTGATGGTCTGGTTGATGTGGCGAGCGATTGTAAATGCAAAGCCTATCTTTGCGTGCAGTTACATTGATGTATTATGAGCGACTCGTGGTGAGTGTCTGGCGCATGTGTGTGAGGGAAGGAGGCTCTGCAAACTGCGCTGAGCATATTGAGTTCGAATCATTCACAAGTGTAAAATGACATCCGCAAATGACAAAGGCTTTTTTTGTCTTACATCAGCTTTACTTTCCACTTATCGATTACGCTCCTAAAACTTGAACAATATTTCACTTTTAAATTCTCACATTTGCGCTACCATTAACCCTCTTAAGTGGTATTTCGCCTTTATCACGATGTCATCAGAACGGGTTGCATTCTTGAAACAAGATGACCCGCAGGGCGGGCACCTTGCAAGTTATAATAATGGCAGAGGTTTCATGAAGCGACGGCTGAGCTCATGGAGGGATGGCACGCGATGTTTAAAAATATTTATGAAAAAAAGGGCCACTGAATGATTAGGCACCCTTTAGTCTTTTACGTGGAAATTAATTTCAAACCGGGTACCTTTTTCATGGTCAACTTGCAGCAAAGGTAAACGTGAACGATAGAAGTCATAACGTTTTAGTTTTTTTAATCTTTCGAGTTTCCCCAAAGATCACATTTTTCAATAACTATATATGATGCGGTATCACGTGAACAAACTTCATGTGTTGGGGTGATCGGGCTGAATAAATTTAAGAGGGACTCAATCTCCTTACGTGAAACGACAAGGCTGACAAATGGCAGAGGTTTGTGGGGCGGTTAAAGACTTTTTAAAAGAAAGTCTCATTTGCCCCACTTGGCCCCACACTAGGAAAACCAGCCCAGACCACGTTGTACTTCAAAACTCTGTGTTTTGTTTTAAAGGACCATTTATAACAAAGGAATTTAGCAAAAACAACACGTGAAACCTGATTGCGCTATAACTAACGTAAATACGTGACGGTATCACCTGAGAATGGCTGATGAAATTCCAAAATTACACATTTATTTTGCCATTAAACAAAAACTATGTGTGCCGGTTACTAATATTGCAGCTGTAGTTGCTATGGTTCTTTCGGTTGCCTACACCAATCTCTCACCACATAAACAAAACCCATAATTATATTTGCTTTTCCTTTCTCCGAGCAATAAAGGACAAGACCTGGGTCGAAATCCGGCGTGGCATTCTAGCGTGGCCTCACTGCCCTACCTTCCTAACGTATCGAGGCACTTGAGCTTTGCACACGCCACACAGGCCTATGATCCCGGCCAAATTGCTATTAAAGACGACGTGTATTGCTGCCATATGCCTGGCGGTTCTAGTGCCCTCTCAGCGCACGCCCAATGACCAATTTGCGATCAAACGCTACCGGCGAGCTAAATATTTCGGTTGCTTTTCAGGAATGCGGCTTTGGGTAGGCAGTAATTCGTGAATTGCAGGGGAGAACAAAACAAACCCGCGATTGGTAGCTGGGTGAAGTCAATGTGTGCTTGCTGGCGTCCGCATGAAGTCATTGCCTGCCGCTGATGGCTCTCCATCGACGTTCCCAAGGGAACGCTATTTCTGCGCCAAGGCGTGCCAGCCCAGCGCCGATTGTGATCTCACGTCAATTAAACACGACTGAGTATTTCTCAAGGATTTACGGGGACATTCGGAGGAACTCGTGATATGAGTCACACTTGTGTGCGCTGCCCATGAGACACTCGGGCTGCTTAATAAGCACCGATTGCTGGGGACTTTTTAAACAGGGGATATTGGAAAGCTCGTGACCAAGTAACAATGATGACCTAGTGCCATATGGTCTCGGAAAACGTTGCAATACTCCACTGACCAGTGAGTCGATGATTATTATGACACGTTGTAACATTGGTGCGCGAAAGTCTTCATACCACGTATAAACCATCCAGATCATGGGAAGTTGTTGCAGTGCAATGGTTAGAACACTTGGATTTGCTGTCCAGCAGTCACTGGCTAGATCTCTGCACCTAGCAGTGTAAATCATTCAACCACATTTAATTGATCAGCAGATTGCATGTGGTGGAGTAAAATATGAGTCCTTGCAGGAGTGAAAGTAACACAATATTCCTTACCGGTATGATCGCATTGCAACCATACATCCCACCTGTAATGTCCGGATTGCTTCAGGTACGTACCCTACAAGGCACAAGACCATACTGGCTTACTTTCCCCTTAACTCCCAACACCTCTTCAATGTCGATATGTCTGGCCCCATGTGGAAGTTTTGGCCAAAATATCCTCACGAGCGGCTTTCTGCAGCTCCCTGTGGTGGAGACTTTTCCACCAGCAGTGGTTGTGAGCAAGCTATTGTGGGGCTGCACCTTTAAACTTTTATTGTATTACACAGTACAAGCCACCTTTTTTGGATGTTGAGCTATTTGTAAACCACACTGCATTAATAACAGAGCATGAAGGTATAGAAATCCACACATGCCAAAGTAATAGCTCTGTCAAATCGAGTAAGCATTTCAAATAACTATTATACGGCAAACAGAAGAGGAATGTATCAACTACCTTCTCCCCCCGTCATGATAAACGGATGACACAATTGAGGTGCGGTTACGAAAGAGACATTCTTACAGTCTCTGGCAATACAGCAGAAGGGCAATTGCAGTATTTCCGATGGTCAACCTGACCTATGATGCTTCATACGAAATGGAAATGTGTGACGTGTGATCTTGAACTTTGACTCACCACGTGCTGAGCATACTTTGCATTTTTTGAATAATTTCCACTGTCTCCACCTCGTGCGTTTCTGAAGCTTTTCATGTATTCATAGATGTCTTATGATACGGTAAAGAAGCAGTTGGTGGACATTAAGGTCGAGTGTCCACCTTAATATGCGCGCGCAATTTCACGACGATTTTAGACAGTGTCTGGGAAAGTTTACACGGAAGTCATCAAATTAAAAACACCTGCAGACGACACGTGACTCATTACGGTGGCGCCGTGATGGGGGATTTGTCAAACGGGTTGCTATCATCAGTTCAAGTGAGGTCTGAGCCAGTCTAGGGTTCCTCTCTGGTTGTTGACACAACCAGGAGCTATCACGGTGAAGTATGGTCTAAAGTCGCAACGGTGTTGGGAAGCCTTCATCCACCAATTTATTTGCAAAGCACTATCAATTATTATTGTTGTCACATTATTACTGTAGGGCGGCACGGTGGCCCAGTGGGTAGCGCTGTCGCCTCACAGCAAGAAGGTCCCGGGTTCGAATCTCGGCTCTGGTGCCTTTCTATGTGGAGTCTGCGTGTTCTCCCCGTGGGTTTTCGCCGGGCACTCGGGTTTCTTCCCAGTCCAAAAAACATGCTGCTGCATAGGTTAATTGGCTTGCAGACGAAATTGCCCACAGTGCCCAGTGAAGGACTGGCGTCCCATCGCGGCTATATCCTCGCCTTGCGCCCTGTGTCTGCCGGAATAGGCTCTGGCTCACCACGACCCTGTTCAAGAGTAAGCGGTTCTGACAATGAGATGAGATTACTACTGTAAGCAAATATGATTATAATATTGGAATTGCTTAACAAAGCTGTGCTTTCGGGATAGCCGTGTCGACCTTCTGAGGATGCCTCCACCGCGGGAGGGTAAAACGTCGTGAAGCCTCTCGGCGTCATTATCCCGAGAGCATATCTAATATATCGGGACGTGAAGAACCACATTAAATGATTTGAGCAACATTGAACACGTATTGCGGTCGGTTTTCAGAAGCCTGTTGATGCATCTCACGTGAGAGGTGAAACGACGCGGAGGAGGAACGCTCGATGCGCCATTCCCAAACCGGTGACGTGAGCGCAACATTATGTGCAAGCAGGGCTTTATTGAATAAAACTATTTCCTTTAAGGAGTACTTTATCACGATTCGTCATGAGGTTTTTTTTTTTGCCGCCGCGGTGCGTTCCGTGCGCAGCTCTTACGAAACGTCGGTTATTATTTGGCTCCGAGTTTAAGGGATGATGAGGCAATCGGCACAATGTATCTTGTGACTCACGGCGTGCTCCGTGAGGCTGTCACACTACTCACCGAATTGGGTTTCAAACTTGGCAAAGCGCGGCCGGTGCTGGCCACGTCGCTGTGCCAGACCAGCTGGCGACGATCCTATATCGGGCACGTAGAGGAAATTCCTAATTAAATTACCATCGAAAACGTGGTTCGCGCAGGTGCAACCTTATAGCCATGCACTAGGACCCTCCTTTTTTTATTAAAGCTAACGCACACGTATGGCCGCACACGAGAGCTGTTCTCAACCTAAATCGAACACTCGCCTTCACCACTGTAACGTATTCCTCTCTTTAAAACAATTCATCAGTCTGGTTTGATGTAATCGGGGGGGCAGCACGGTTTGATGTACTGGACTAGGGCCAGGGGGACCTTTCCCATTACAGCTGGCGGTTCACCAGCACGGATTCAAGCGAGACTGACTCTCACGCTTTGCTTGTACTAAGTGAATGCTGCCGAAATGATCCTCTCCCAGCAGGTCGTGTGCAGGCTGAGTTGCATTTGTATATATTTATGTGTAGAGTCAGACACATGAAGCAGACATTGTGTGCTTATTTCTAATATGCATTGTTATTAGTTGGTGATGGCCTCTTCACTCCGTGTTGGTTATAGAGGTTATTTATGTGTACGTTACAGCATGGCTTGGTGAAGATGCTCAGAGCAGAGATGTGGATGGGAGTAGAGACTCTCGTGCACACAACGGAGATATCTTCAGTGCTCATAGTTGTCCAATCACAGCAGCCCATAACAACGTGCTGTGCGTGGTGGTCGCCCATACAACCAGCACCCAGCCTCAACCCTGCATGGCTTCTGAGACCGGACGAGATTTGGAACACACTTGTATCATAATGACTTGGTTATCAAGGTGATGCGTGTCCTTGAAATAATAATAATATATTAGATAATTATATTTATATACATCCGTTCACTCACAGCTCCTATGGCGCTGGAGGAGAGAGATATAGGGGCGACAGCCATGCAGACATCCAGCGCCAATTCACATGACACTGTGCCCCTTTCATTTATGACGGTATTGTCAAATGAATCATTGACCCGATTAATTTATACATGAATTTAATTTATCGCTACGGTTTGACTTTCAGTCGAACTGTTCTGATGTTGTTGTTGACATGGCGTTCTCGCCACAGCTCGGATTTGTAAAAAAAAAAACCCTAAAGAAAGTTATTGCTGTTGATTTGCCGTTCTCTGCCGTTGTTGTTGACGCGCCGTTCTCTCCTCCGCAGCTCAATGAAGATCTTTATGACCCTCGGGTAAAAAGCGCTCGATACATGCAATCATTATTATTATTGTTATTGAGTCTGCGCTTTGAGCGATGACGCGGCGTGATGCGTGCCGTCACGCACGCGGTCTCGTGCTTCCTCTGCTGCGCCGTGACCCCAAACCTGCCTCCGCTTCTTCTTTGCGTTCCGTCGACGCCGGTGTCCAACGTCGATCCCTCGCGGGGTTTTCATGGCTGTGGTCGCCGAGGGGACCTCTACTGCACGCTTTTGTCAGGCCCCGTGCAGGCCCCGCGATGCTCCATCGCAGGGCCCTGGGGGACGATTTAACCAGCCGTCAATTAAGCTTTGGGAAGCAATTCTCTCCCTGCATTGTTGGTTTCTAATAACGAAATCGCTCTGTTCTGGTGCGGTTTTTGAGTTTCTACTGTGCGCCGTTTGGAACCGCGCCTGATGTTTCGCTCCACTCGCTGGGACTAGCCGCAGGAGGGGATTATCGCAGTTCTGGGGTGTAAATAGGACAAGGAGATTAGTGTTAATGTGATTCAGATGTAGACCCCATACAACAACAAAAAATGACTCGACACATACATAGTACCCACATATATAGGAGCCACAGGCACTACACACACACACTACGCCTGAAGATGCCTCCAACGTGTGAGGCGAAACGTCGCGAGGAGAGGAGAGAGAGCCATCGACGCGGCTGTCCCGAGAGAGCAGCTTTTCGAAGCAATCATCAGGCAAGAATTATTACTCAAACAACGACTGGTACAAGGGCACCACATTTGCCTTGGTCCAGTAATAGATGATAACCATGCAGGTAATATCATTGTATACACAGTTGCGTATATATTTTTAAAGTAAGCGAAACTGGAAAAGGCAAAACACATCACTTTGCCTCTTGGTGAGCTATAAGTGCTCGGTATCAAGTTGCACTGATGGAAACGTAAACATGAACGGCTCTTTTGGGTTTGGGAATGAAAAGCATTAGGTCATCGCCACTCATTTTGAAGAACCACACACGTCCTGAAGAGCTCAGGGAGCAAGTGCCCCCCTCGCGTCTGCTCGGCATTATGAGGCCATTTTACCTTGACCCTCCCGGTGCAACAACGAGGGGGTCACCTCAGGCCACGTGGACAACCCAGGGGTCGACGTGAAGCCGGTGACGCACGGGCATCATTTCTCCGTCTCCGCGGCACACGTGCGTCGGGTAAAGGATGGCCGCACATGATCCGCGCGCGGTTGAGCTGCCAACGTGGGGCGGCTCGCTCCCGAGCACCGCACACACCCGAGTCCTCATCATCCTCGTCATCCTCGTCATCCCCGTCATCCCCGTCATCCCCGTCATCCCCGTCATCCGACCCCAGACGAGGGACTACCGGCGTCACCGCCGCCACTCTGACGCCGGCGGTGAACAAGCACGCGGGTCTCCCAGCCCGGATGCTGCTCGCAGGGCCAATCCGTTAATTAGAACAAACATCCTGATCAAAGCAATGCGCTGCGGTCGAGGTTCGGACGGGAAGGGAGGGGGGGTCGGATGCTGAATAAATAGAGTGAATTATGGTATCTTCTTGAAGAACTGCCATTACCAACGAGCCATGAAAGGTTACATTCAACTGCAGTTGTTTTTAGCGAGAGACGGACCCACGTTGACGATCGTGATAATGAAAAAAACCCGCGCTCCTTAATGCATTCCCAACGTATTTTGTATTTGTTCCGCTGTGCCCTTTGACGCAGTGCACACAACGTGGCTGGTTAGGTTTGGCAGTCGCGCTTTCCATTGCCAAACGCGAGTCGCGGCAATGTTTAAATGAGACCCGCACTCAATTTGCGAGCACCCTTGACAGAGTGCTCGAGTTGTTCATTTATTTATTTGTTGTGCGCTCAGAGGCTCCTCCGTGTCTCCGTGCAGCAGGAGCCACGGGAGTCTCGGGTTGCCGGCAAGGACGCGAGCAATGGTGACTTGTTTTTTAGGAATGTAGCCACCGATTACGGTTTGTACCATCGCTGGCATCTGTCCGTGAAACAACACCGCCGCCACCGCCGCCGCCGATGGTTCAGACGGAGGCACTTAGATAGAATTTCAAATAAAGCCGAGTGTGGTTGCTCTCAAAGGGCCACCACATACAGCTCATCGTCTCCATGCAGACTCTCTGCAAACAAAGCATTAATGTCAGCAGACAATTCAGTTGAGTAATCGGGTTATTGCGAAGGCAAAGGGCAGGTGGCGAAGGACGAGACGCTTTTGAAGATGCATTTATTTATTTAATATATATTCACGGTGCCCACAAAGGATTCATCCATTATTAACGAATTGCAATTAGGAGTTGTGAGTTATGCTTATAAAATTACACACGCACGAGGGAATGGAAAGGTTTCCCATGCATCTCATCGCTCTCAAGTCCCGTTTGACGTCTCTTCCGCAGCTCTGTGCAGCGCTTTGTGACCCTCGGGTGAAAGGTGCTCCATAAATGTAATTATGATTGTCCTCGTTCGCGAGCCGGGGCAGAGATGAACCCTGCTCGTCGCCGTTCAGTGACCAGTCCACTCCCGACCCCGTACAACTTTCCCTCTCGCCTTGCCAGGGCGCATTGCGGCAGACAGACAGCCGTGAACCACTTGGGTCGCACACGTGCAGTTGGCCGAACTGTGTGGCGCAGAGACGGAGCAAGCTGGAAATCGCGGCGTGGAATTACAAAGCTTCAGAATCGCCGCTGTACGGGTTGGAGAGAGCTCGGGGTTCTTTGCTGGCATCTAAAAACGAGCGGACGGTTCAAATGCTGCTGTTTCATGCAGTCGAAGGTGGTCCACTCCAGCTTTCGCTACCGTTTGGCATCGACTTTGTCTTTCAGATACTCCAAACTGTCAAATATGCAGTCGAAATTGATGTCTAATTATGAAGCTTTAATAATGTATGATACAGCTGTGGACATCCTGTTTACTTATATGAATGCGGTCTGATAAATAGAGATTATATATTTAGTTTTTAGTGGCCAGATGAATTTTTATTTGTTTATTGCTTCATGTTACCCAGAATACACCCTGACGGTGCATAATAATAATAAGTTGTACTTCCAGAGCGCTTCTCACCCGAGGGTTACAAAGCGGTGCACAGAGCTATAGAGAGCATAATGATTTCTTACTTCTATGGGTAGCTTTTGGTCAAGCACAAGACATCTGCTCCTCATCAATAAGCCCTTTACGATAAACCAGACACATTTTTCGTAAAGTGTTGGAGCAAATTCATTTGATCGTCACTTATACCTCATGTACTTAATGTCGTGTGTGTTGCTTTCTGCCAAAACTTCCCCCCTGCATTTTCACCTCTTTATGATTTCCTTAAAATCGTAGAATCTTGTGCTGATGCTTGTCTCACATTGTTGGTAAATTGTCGTTGTTCTGAGTTGCCTAGCCTTTGCTTGTCAGTTCTGAATTGCACCTTGTTCATCGAGGTCACTCTTAAAGTCTCAGTTAATTTCCACCTGGTGGGAATAACTCGTTCTAAAAACAAGTCAAGCTCACGTCTGCAATAAAAAAAAGCGAAATCCATTGTGACATTGACATATTATTCATGAGCGTGTGATTTTTTTTTATGCTGTATAATTCCCCATATCACTATCACATCGGTTCACTCATACCAACACTCATCTCATTGTCAGAAACCGCTTAATCCTGTACAGGGCCGCGGTAAGCCAGAGCAGACACAGGGCGCAAGGCAGGGATATACCCACGATGGGACGCCAGTCCATCACCGGGCACTGAGGGCAATTTAGTCTGCGAGCCAATTAACCTATGCAGCAGCATGTTTGTTGGACCGTGGGAGGAAACCGGAGTGCCCGGCGAAAACCCATGCGGACAGGAAAAACATGCAAACTCCACACAGAGAGGCACCCGAGCCGAGATTCGAACCCGGGACCTTCTTTCTGTGAGGCGACAGTGCTACCCACTGGGCCACCGTGCCGCCCGGGGTGAAATAATTTTTAGTCAAAACTGCCAGTTGTACATTAAAAAAAAAACAGCCATATCTCAGCGGTGTCACTTTTTTGACAGAACTCATTTCTCAGGTTCGTCCCAACGTGACCCTTTCGTGCTCTCTGTGGGCTACCGTGTTTTTCTCTTCCTCTCATTCGCCTACCAGTGGAACCCCTCAAGGCTGGAGACATTGCCAAAACAAAGCCCACCTCTCGAGATTTATGACACGGTAGGTCTACGCACACTCCAAGCCTTCATTCATAACAAGTTGGCTCAGTGCTTGACACTTTTTAAGACAACATAACACTTTTTCTAAAAGACACAATATGCATGAAATGTCTCCACAAATCACCCACGACTGACTTTTTCAAGTAATCCGATCACGTTAACGAAGCGTAATTGAACGAAGATAAATATTGTTTTGAGTTGATAATACACAACAAACATGTGCCAATATAATTTTCGAGCGCAGTCTTTAGTTTGAAACGCCAAACACTTTGTCGGAAGTGGGTTCCAAGGAGACATCTGTGTGGCTGACGCAGTAATGCGGGCAACGGTTCGCAAACTGCTCGAGGTCAAGACGTACATCGCACTTCGAGTCATGCGCTCAGGCAAGTCGGGCCACGCGTCACAGGCCGACGTGAAAATCGCTCAAGGCAACTGCGTCAATGCAAAGTGCGCCGCGCAGCACGGACAAGGCTGCTCCACATGTAATAATAATAATAATTATTATTATTATTGCATTTTTAGAGCGCTTTTCACCAGAGGGTCACAGAGCGCTGCACAGAGCTCTGCACAGAGCTGCAGAGAGGACGGCACGTCAGCAACAACAACGACGTAAGAGCAGCTAATCAGCAACAATAACGCTGACAATATTGAAAACAGAGCCTGGCAGATCACACAAGCGGGATACAACACATATGAATCGCAGGCGAGAGGTACGTACACGTGAATTACTGCACACGGTAGTCAGATGGTGGATCAAATAACAGAACCCTACCTTTGCAGGTACAGTATTAGATTGCAGATAATTGCATGAGTACCAACATCATCATTAAATAAGCACAAGTGCAACTCTAATGTACATATTTCCCCACGCGATTAATAAAAATATACTTTTTCGGAAAGATAGGCAGCAATGGTTAGCGCACAGTGCTATGGACCTAGTGACCTGAGTTAGATTCTTGGCCATGGCTGACAAGAGTGACGATTGATATCTGAAACGGGTCCTGGGCCCATGCAACTCCGCTGCTACTGTGACGACGGTTGGTCAATCAAACTTCCTCATCAACAGTGGCTTGAAGGAGCTTTGTAAACAGATCCAAGGTCAACTCTGTTGCAATGTGACGCGAATTCGTCCTTGGGCAGTCCACACGGAGAGCTTTGGCATCGCTTCCAGAGCGATGTCCCTTGACCTCATTCGTAAATCTTCTCGCCTGCCACGTGGTGTCCCTTCTACATCTGCGTTACCACGTGGTATCCCTCCTACATCTGCATTACCCCTGACGTCAAGCGCAAGCCGGCACAAATGAGACCATTATGCATCGGGTTAAGTCGTTTCTCACATTCGCACTTAAAAAAAAAGTGGGGGGCGGGGGGGGCACGCACATATACATCAAACACCGCGGCGAGAATCTAGATTATTTGGCCGTGAAACAACAGCGCGTTGTTGCACTTCCGTACCATAGGTGTGCGCTCACATCTCGGGCGAGCAATTTTGGGGGCATTAGCCGAGCCGCTGACACGAGGAGGCGAGGGCACAGCGAGGGGATGCATTACGGGCTCAGCGCGTGGGATGTGGGGGGGGGTCAGCAGTGTGACGCATTTCAACGTAGCGCCGAACAGCCTGGCCGCGTCGTTATTTCCGGCAAGCACATTGTAATTCGCACGTAATCCCTGATAAATTACACGGAGTCGATGCGCTGTGCTCTTAACCAGCGCTCGAACAGCACCGAGATTCGAATTCTCCGTTGCTGGGCCCTCTCCGTACAGTCTCGCCCCACGCTTTGTCATCAATTCAAATCCGTGGATGGGTGACGATACTGCTGTTGTAATGGTCAACACACTCGACCGTTGTGATCCGCAGGTCGCCAGCTGAACTCAATCTGCTGCTGCGGCAGTTGAAACGCAGAGGCACAGTTTTTTGTTTAAATCCCCCCTCCCAACCCCCCCTGGCTCTGCCAGTATAATTGAATGCACCACAATATCCGTTGATTGGCAGGACGCGTGTGCTTGGGTGAGTTCGGTAGGGTAAAGCCTAAACACCCTCGAAACGACCTTTTGTGCGGCTCCTACTGTAAGTAGTACCATGAACATAAAATATCTCTGGCAGCTTCCCTTCTAATAAACTTGAAACACGTTGAAGGATTTAAGGCATGTTTTCCTTTTAAACACCGTCGCTTATAAACCTTCTGATTTTGGGAAATTGTCTTTGGGAAAGTCAACCGGAGAACGTGGGGGTTGTATGTTTTCATTGCATAAATACATGTTTAGACAGTGTGAAAGAAGCTGTCAGGTTAAAGCTGATGGAATGCAGAGGCTTGCCGTTAGGAACCAGACACACCTTTTGGATTAGACTGCGGTTCAACATTCAACGTCAGAGTCAAGGTTAGCGGTGCAGGAAGATAAGGTTCGATGGCAGCAGTTGCACTCAGTCCCACGGAGATGAAAGTAGGAGACCAAGTGTGGAAATGTGCAAAGCTAAAGCACTGTGTCATGGTTAATTAATTGGCACGCAACCCGCAATGCTTTGAAAGATACTCTGTGGTCCACACAGTCACCTCAATTTCCAAAGTCACTCTTAACCTATTATTTTGTTATGTTCCAGTAACAGACCCCAGTTTAGATATTTTCAATTCAACCATGCAGCTCCTTAAATTTGGAAGAAAAAAAACACTGCTTATTGTTTAAGACTAAACAAGATTTCCTCTGCTGCAGTATTTAATGGGGTATTCGAAATCACTACTCGGGCAAAGGGTCAACTCACTGGAATTGCAATCCGGAGGTCGGTGGTCCGATCTCCTGGAATGGCAGGTAAAGAATGTGCAATTTTCCTTAATTCCACCCTCCCCTCTTTCCCCAGTACATGTGGGTATTATCTTAGGTCACGTGTTGTGGGATAATGTGTGGCTACTCCCACGTCTTACAATACAACTGCTAAGTCGAGCTCCTCAGTGGCGTCACTGCCACCAGTAGAGATGCACCTGCATCCTTTCTTTATTACTCACGCAAGACAAATTAAAGTGTCCTTGATATGTACCTCCCTGATATTACTACTAATCTCTGTGCTTCATATACGCTTTAAATGGTATTGAACTTCTTTACATTGCTTTGCATTTCATGTTCCTTTCATCCTGCACAACATGTGTATCCTGGCAGTTTAGCATTCACCCGAATATCCCTTGAAAAAGAAACTGTTAATCGCAATGGGATCTCGCCTAGGTTGTAAATAAACGGGCACTCTGCTATTCACAGCATTCCGATACAATGCCAAACACTGCAGTCTCATCTCATCTCATTATCTGAAACCGCTTAATCCTATATAGGGTCACG
>JAZEWT010000010.1:20944076-20955509 GCA_036362905.1 Mordacia mordax
CTCCGGCTCACCGTGACCCTATATAGGATTCAGCGGTTTCAGATGATGAGATGAGATGAGACATTATCAAGTGCGTGGCAATCAGTGGGTGTGCGCTAACGGTCGCAATTGCCTCCAGTGGGCTGCTGAGCGGACGCCAGTGCGAAGCCGTGAGATGAGCAGGTGTCATTCATTAAAGAAAGTTGTTTTGATGGAGGCAGAGCCGTGTATTAACGATGGAGGTTGGCCTCGGGCGCCGGCGATTCGCGCCGACGCCGGGCGGCCCAAGGGGACGTCCAAGCTGGTGGCCACGGTAGACAACCGCGTCACGAGACGTCCATGCTCATTGCCGGGCGCCGATTGTCGTGGCGTCGCATCAATCCGAAGTCGAAACGTCACAGCGGCAACCTGCGACGTGACCAGCGTCGCGGGCAGCGGCGGCGGCGCGGTTTCAGCTGTAAAGCGGTAGTGATCACAGCGGCGGTGAGAGAGCAGCAAGTGGCGCGTGTCGCGGCCGTGACGGCGGACAAGACCCCGAGACGAGTATGTTGGAGACAAGTCAGTGGCTCAAGAGTTGTTTTTTTCTTCTAAGCCTGCCCGTTAGCGCCGCAGGCTGTGTCTCACGCAGTGGGTGGTCAGGCCGAAACTGCCACCGTGAAGATATTAAAATAAGACCACGACCATAAAATTACTCTTAAACAGTAATTAAAAGCTAGGAATGGTTCGTGAAATTATTTATTTTTGGGGTGTCTTTTGTCGGGCTATCTTAGAAACTAATCAAATATGTATTATTGATGTAGGTGAGAATTGTTCTCAAGAGTGGTCGAGCGTTCGCGAAGGAGGAGGCGCACTCGGCACGGCTGTCCTGAACGAGCAGCTTTTGAGAACAATTCTCGACTCGAACACTCTGAAATATTTTAAAGGGTGCCCTCGCAGTACCACCTGTTCCTGTGAACGCAAGGTAACGGAGTTCTGTAACATCTGCTTCCATCGGCTGGACTCTTTAAAACCAAGAGCTCAGAGTGATCACGATTATCACAGTTAGTGAAAGTGCTTTTATTTTTAGATATTAACCTGCTCAGGACACCCGACTACCTAATGATGGTCAAGCATGACTAAATGTAAACACGACCTTGTTTGAGATGTTAATTAAATACCAAGAAATTACGTTACATTAAAAAGACATTTTGTATTACATAAACATGTCAGCGTAACTACGTCACAAAGATACATTTTCTAATTCAGGTCTCGACAAAAATTAAGATCCGGTGGTTTAATTTGTGACAGTCAGCCTGACAATTCGACATTAATTTACATTTCATACCCGATATTTGAGAAGATACCACAAGCTCCTTCATCGGTGAGCCAAGAACATTGCGTGATGCTGAAGGCAATACATGTGAAGCTGATACCAGTATACGTATAAAAACGTAAGAAATACTCACTGATATACAAATCAAGGGTTTATAACTACTCCACACCATCCTTCTGCAGCCAAACAGACCCCACAACAAAGCCCTCGAGGAAACCAGACTTTTACTACTCCAGATTTATGCCCTGTAACAGATGAGCTCATGGGCTGATGTAATGTCCCAGTTTTTTGGCTTCAAGGGGAAAAAAATTATCAGTATTTCCATTCTCGCACAAGTGGGCTTGTAATGGGCCTCCGGGGTATGCAACTGTGCTACGTGGCCAGGCACATTAAGATATTAAAGCACCCTGGGACTGGGAGCAGATTTCAAAGCTTCTGGATGAATGTGCTATGTTTAAGTGACTGGACCACCAGTGCAAGCTCAATGTGTCATTGTTTAAACATTTGGAAAATATTGGAACTGTTTAAAGCAGGGATCTGTTATTCATCGGAGATTTGAAATATTATTCTGTGCGCGTGTAGCAAAATCATTTTATGCCATTTGTTAATCTACTGCTGGATGAATGCTACCCCATGCCGCGTTGCCCATGGGTGTTCTTTGACCATACTCCACTGCAGCGGTCAAATAAGTTTTCACAGCTTGACGTGTGAGAACTGCTCCCAGGAGTTGCTACATCGGGACATGGTTATCCCTCAAATGGTGGAGGTGAAAGTAGAGGCGAGAGGGGAAAAAAGCCACAACACTGCTATCCTGAAAGAGCAGCTCTTGAGAGCATATCTCAGGCTTCACTCCGCTGGTCAGTGGGAGTTAGTGAAGAAATAACCTAGGATCATCACAGATATCAATCGTCGGTGAGATCAGTAGTGACTGGGAATGAACTCACGTTACTGCGTTTGTAGCAGAATGCTTTAACCATTGCACTGCTGTTCCCTGCAAATCCATGTAAATACTCGTCTTGTTTTTGTAAATGCGTTCATGAAGAGTGATTTGTCATTTACAGCCCTTTGTATTACTTTGCTGGATGTAAAGCTTCCCCACTCAAGGACAGAAAAGACGTTGCTTGACCAGATTTTTTCCACATTGATAAGTCTGAGTTAGTGACCTGTTTCGAGGTCATTCGGCACTGATTTGAGCTGTGGTCAGGAATCGATCTCAGGTTGTGAACTTGTTATACAATGCCCCAAAAATCACCGCATCGCTACTCTCCGCAGTGAATTAAAATGCACGTTTTTCAACTTGTGCAGCACACTTGTGTCACCAATCACTTTGTGTTTGAGGTTGAAAGAACCATTAATTGTGGCGCGGTGGCCCAGTGGGTAGCGCTGTCGCCTCACAGCAGGAAGATGCCTGGGTTCGAATCTCGGCTCGGGTGCCTTTCTGTGTGGAGTTTGCATGTTCTCCCCGTGTCCGTGTGGGTTTACGCCGGGCACTCCAGTTTCCTCCCACAGTCCAAAAAACATGCTGCTGCAAAGGTTAATTGGCTTGCAGACTAAATTACCCGCAGTGCCCGGTGATGGACTGGCGTCCCATTGTGGATATATGCTTGCCTTGCGCCCTGTGTCTGCCGGGATAGGCTTCGGCTCACTACTACCCTGCAAGGACTATCAGATGAGATATTGAAATGAAGAACCGTTAAGCTTTGGAGCTATTTTTAACAGTTGTCCAGCAGAGGGGGGTAAGCATGTTACAGAATCACAATGCACCAGGGGTAATTTAATCAGGACAATTAACCTAGGCAGCATATTTTTGTACTGTGGGAGAAAACCAGAGTATCTGTCGAAAACCCACGCAGACATGGGGAGAACATGCAAACTCCACACAGAAAGGTACCCGATCCGGGAATTAAACCCAGAACTTTGTTGCTATGAGGCAGAAGAGCTTCTCACCACACCACCGTGCCATTGCCACATTCCTCCAAAAATAGTTAACATTGTACTTAGAAATAAACTTTGTAAGCTTACTTCCGTAGCCAACAGTCTCACGACCCAGACATGCCCGATACCGCAGCTACAATGTTTATCCTTCGGAGTTACGTCAAGAGTCTCTTGTCCCTGGCGCCTCACATAACTGGGCGTGTTCATCGATATTCCGGACACACTGATGGCCCCTGATTCTGGGACCAGGCCACCACGATCGTGGCCAAACTCGTGCGTTTCAACACAGTCTCACTGCCATGACTTGCTGCGCACACAGATCTTAGTGTCGACGAGGCTGAAACCACAGCCGCCAAGTGCCATGGCCAATTTAGTACGTTTTAATTAGTATGTTTAAGTATGCTCGGTGTTCACAAGACACTGGAGCATAGTTCTTTACTTAGTTTGTCGGAGACTGGGCATGAGTAATGTTCTCCGATGACTCGTTCCTGAGCGACGGTACAATCCGCAATCCGTCTCAATCAGCGCAGCCTTGTCATTCTCAGGGAATTTCCAGCAAGACATTAAAAAGAGCGCGCGATCCTCAAGTGCCTTATCTCTCTCCCTGTGCTTCATAACCCCCCCCCCTTCCACCTCTTCATGTCTATTACAAATCACTTGCATTCAAATGAAAAGTCAGCAAATGCGCACTGCGCGCGCCTGATGGTTGGTAAACATGCAGAGTTGTACCGAGGACTCAGGTTGAGTAACACTGCTTTAGAAACTACGGCACGTCTATCAATTCGTAAATGTACGATATAGCACTGTAGTGAAGGCCATCCCATTATTTGCTCATCACACAAACACACACGCACACAACCGGTTTAATGACCATTATCCAGGTTTACCCGGGTTTGTCGGCTCTCCTCAAAATCCCCTTCCTCCACCGATATAAACCCTGGGCACCCTCGGGGCTGAGACCCAGTTTCATATCATCCTTCGCCACCTCCTCCTCCTCCTCCTCCACCCACGTCTTGTTGGGTCTCCCTCTGGGCCATTTTACCCCCATCGTCCTCCGCCTTCCGCCCCACTCGTCCAAACCACCCCCAGTCTGTCTCTCGTGCTCACCACGTCACCCGTCACCTCCGCAAAGATCCCCTCTCTCAACCCAACACTCATCTTCCTCTCCTTCAGCGACAACCCGCGCATCCGCCTTATATCATTTCCATCCTCATCAGCGCCGATTTATGTGCCACCGTCATGACGGGCGCCGACTCACTCCCGTGCAACGTAAAGCTTCCCATGCAGCTACAATGGGTGACAGCTCCCAGAACTCCAACCGTTACTTGCTAATGACAAAACCAAATGCTCTTAATGTGTTCCACACGTTTTGCCAGCGTACACCTACTACTTATGGACTGAGCTCTCGCTGGATGCATTCTGAGATGCCGGTTGGTTGAAATAGGCACATGCCGAGTAGCCACACTCACAGCAAGAGGTCTACTAGAAATTGTGTACTAGGCAGAGACATAGTTTCCAGGTCAATGACCCAAAGAGACCCAGCTGAAGTTATAGTCCAGCCAAGGTCCTCACCCTCTCTGAGCGCGGAGGCAAGCAAGTGCACCACACCACGTATTGGATATTAATTGAGAAATTCCGAAGCGTGACCACATCCTGCATGTAACCAGCTTGGTACATGCTTCCGTTCTTTAAATAAAGCGCGTTTTTAATTAATCATCGAACCACCCCCCCCCCGCCCCTCTTTCATGCAAAGATGCAGCGGGGTCGTGTTTTCGCAGTCTGCGTTTGTGTGCAGCCGACGAAGGAGGAATGCGAAAACGTAATCCTGCTGCGGGCTGCGCGGCTATTACAATCGTTTCAAAAAGGAAATGTTCGCGACGTGAATTAAAGGCTCGTTTGAGAAGGCGTTGGGAGAAATTCCTCTAAAGAAAACACGGGGTGCGGCGCAGGAGGGGGGGGGCGGGCGGAGGAGGGGGCACTGCTACGCCACGTGCGAGGGGTCTCATGGGGCTCCAGGTGCCGGTAGAGCCCCCGAACTCCAACGCTGCACGCCGAGCGAGTTCCCGCACACAATACGATCCTGTGCCGCACAGCAGGTAGAGGTTGGGCTCACGCGCGCAACACCCGGCCATCGGTTGGGAACAGAAAACATTCCAGCGTGAAAATAGATCTCAGACGGCCCGAAAAAGCCGGGCAAAGTTTATTTGCCGTATGACCGGATCTAAACCTGACTTTTTAAAAGTTTGCGGCTCTATTACACCTCACCAACAGATGTCGTGTGTTTTTATCTGCTTTGCTGCTGCTTTATTTACCAGAAATAATAAATAGAATCTTCATTCCCTTCCTGTTTGGGAGCTCCCTTTATTGTGTTTTGACTTGAAAGAACATAAAACGTTGGTAAGGTCTTACTTTTTTGTTAAGAGGAAAATAATCTGGAAGCCTTAAAATATGAGCCGCAGAAAGTCTTGTATATATTTGCTAAGAAATCAATACTTTTTGACATGTTCCTGTAAAGAGTTAAAATTGTGTTCAGCTAAAGGTATTTAAGTGCAAAGTGAGACCCTTGCTTCTAGTGTTGCATTTCACAGGAATAGTTTGTTATACGAGTATTGCAATTAACTTAAAACAAACCCCTTCTGTACAATTATGCCATCAACAGCAATTATCGCCGATAACTTAATTGTAAAAAAAAAGTTTGCAAAAGAAAAGGGAAATGGGTATTTGAAGAGTTTTCGCAATTTTCAATCATAAACGCCTACTTAAAAAAAAAACAAGATATTTTTACATGACAATTTAATTTTGTGGAGCGTATTAAATACGTGGTATGCATGTTTTGACAAACCATGTCTCTGCACATTAGGAATAATAGCGTTATTAACCGAGTGGAATTCTGCTTTGGCCCGGTCAAAGAGTTCGGCCAATACACATGGAGCCGTACGGGGACAATATTTGCGCATTCCCCTTTGCAGTCTAATCATCAAAAGCCTTACCAGAGCTCAACTCTTCACACCCTGGAGAGTTGCAAGCAGACAAAAATGCCATCCATCATGCAACCTGCCACCATCAAACCAATACCACCTTTTTTTACGACCGTAATAATGCAATTTATAACACACGTAATATTTTCAGACACAATTCGGCAGCTCAGTACCGATAGTATAACGGTGCATTTCTGCTCACACCAGAAATTTCTGAAGTTGGCTGAAAATTAAAAATAAATAAATTCTGTGACATTATTGTTGTTTTTCTTTAACTGGTTATTTATTTAGTCAGCTTATATGGATGACAGCATCTTCCTGATATCGGCCAACGAAGCTTCTTTCGGTTATGCAAAAATGTACGCATCCAATAACCAGGCATCTTAATTAAGTAAATAATACTTACTTATTCATTAAAAAAATAACCAAGTAAGTGCTTACATGGCGCAATTATTATTGCTCTGTCGGCTAAACTGGGCCACCTGGCAGTGGTCAACACACACACACACAAGGAAACACGTTGTGTTCAGTAGTCAACTCCTGTTTGTTTTTCAGACCTCAGCTGTGCGCTAACGGAAGTTAACAGCGACGGGTTATTGAGTGCACGCGCTTGGCAGACACAAGCGAGTCACCCATGCTGGATCAAGCGTTACGTGTCAACCCACCGAGTAGCGCTCACAGCTCTACCGAAGAGCCACTGGGATTTAATTCCACAAGCGCCGGCGTATATTACTTTTCTCGGCGTAAAACCGTGTGCGTGATCCGACATTTCTCTTGAGTGGTTACATAATGCCTGGTGGAGACTTCTGTTTTGAATACTTGTGCTGTTTTATGAAAGCCTGTTGGGAACGATCCAATGGATTAACAACTGATGTTCTCTAAGTGAACGCAATAGTCTCTGTCCACCGGGCTGGCGGTGGTAAAAATGTCCAGCTCGTTGAGTAATGAACCTAGTGACCTAAGTTTGATACCCAGCTGGGCTAACGTCAGTGCTGAGTAATGTCTGACGCTCTCCTTGGCTACCCTCTTCCACCAACCAACATTGACAAGTATGTAGGAAGAATGGTCAAACGAGCGCTCACCTCCACGAGCAGTGTGGGATCGGTTCATAGTTCTTATAAGTGTTGCAAATATATTTTTGCATAGAAAATGCTTAAATGGTTGAATATTTTGGATTGAGCCGTTTGTTTAGATGAGTCCTTCTTTTACAATCTATTTTCAACGGGGAAAAAAAGCCTTAGCTAAGATGTATCCATTAAGAAAAACTTTACAAAACATGTGTTGAAAGAGAGAGGGAGAATGCACAACACAGTAATCCTCAAAGAGTATTTATCTTATAAAACTTGAATATGAAGTTCATAAGGTTGTGTTCTTTTGTACCTAAAGTCTTAAAAGTATATATGTTGCTGCCTCCACTACACTTAATGAAATGTTTATAATGCTGAATGTCGACGTGATTTATAAGTATTTCAATTCAGTTCAGCATCAATACCTGCTTAACCTTGTACAGGATCGTGGGGGGCTGGAGCCTATCCTGGCAGACAGAGGGCGCAATGCGGGGCTGTGTCCATAATCTGACGCCAGCACATGAGAGCAATGGAGGCAATTTTACTCAGCAGGCCAATTAACCTAGGCAGTAGCATGTCCTTGGACGGTGGGAGGAAACAGGAGTACCCGATGAAAGTACACGGGGACATGGGGTGAGAGAGCGAACACGCAAACTCCACACAGAAAGGCACCCGAGCTGGGAACCGAACCCGGGACCTTCTTGCTGCGAGGCAGCAGCGCCACTCATTTTTCCAACCGCGTCGCCCAATGTATACGCAATGCACCGGTTAAATCTTTAGGAATGATGCGTGGCAAAAGGTAGTCAACACAGGCAGATACCAAGGGTGCGCAATAACTTAGCGTAAACCCCCTCCCCCTCTGACATGCTATTGTGTTTGTTATATAACTTCTCTGTGGGATAGATGGTGCTGAACATTTCTTATTAAAAGGGACCTTCAGCTGAACAGTTAGTACATGCTGTACTATCGGCTTTGCAACAGACACTGAATTTATAACTATTCGAAGCAGGCAGCTGCCGAGGTTCATCGGTTTGCTGACTAAATTGCCCCAGAATAAAGTGCCATGCGTTGTCCCGTCGTCACATCCTGGGTATAGCCCCACCTTGCGCCCTCTCTCTGCCGAGATATGCTCTGTCCTTCCGTGACCCCGTACAGGATTAAGCGTGCTTTGGTGATGATCATACATGTAATATGTAAAATTTTTAACGTCGGATTACTTGGGTTGTTTTTTACATACCATGGTGGAACATAACAAAAGCCCATCCAACTAAGAACAAAATTAGACCAAATATTACGATCCAATTACATGTTACTTAAATGTGATGTTTTCATTCCATTAAAAACACATTTCCGTCTTGCATATTTTAACCAAATTGTACCGCACTTCTTGTTACGTTTTCGAGTTACAATCTGGAAATAAGAGCTTACAAACACGTCTGCGTATGGCTCATGTAGATGCAGAGCAACAATAATAATAATACATTTACAACTACAATCATCGCTGCCAACCCTGACAGTTTGCATTTATGCTGGAAGGAACCGTTCAGCTATGAATCTCTTTTTAACAGTTGTTCAGCGGGGAAGGGTAAGCAAGTTACAGCATTTCATGGCACCGGGTGAAATTCGATCAGGACAATTGACCACAAAGAGTAAGTCTTTGGGCTCATGAGAAAGGAAAAAACCCACAACTAATACCACCGACTCAATCTACGGTCTCCCGAGTAACAACTCACGCAAACAAACGCAATAATTAAACACGGACCGTAAAAAAATCCGTGACTGTCGCTCACAGTAATATTATGTGAACAATAATATTACGATTTTGTTGGGTTACATAACGCAGACGCAATGAAACGACCAGTGCAAAATAGTAATGAGAAATTCGAGCACAATCAATTTTCACGTGAAGAAAATATTGAAAGTTACTTAGGGGGATGCTAACACTGAAATCAATACACGTGGGTAGAGTTTTTGTTTCTAGTGCAATAACGCCAACTGCTGTTTACTATTTCCATATTGGTCCGTGGAAGAACTGTTTCAATGAGTATTTTCCCAGCTAATCACAGGCTGCCTTGTTTGTGCCAGAGGTTAGCAGGAGGGGAGAAATTGCCAGCGAACTGCGCGCCACTCCATTGATTTGAATTCGCTTCCAGCTTCCAGAGGGCGTACATTTCCAATAATTTTATTTCGCCCCCCCCCCCTCTGTGTTGCCCAGGAAGGGGGAGGGGGGGTCATCTCCAGGTTGAAATTAATCCTCAGGGTAGCGCAGTGGAAGCAGCATAAACAGCCAGGTGCTGCGCAGGGCACACGTTCCAGGTCAACACCGCCGCACAGCTTGCGCGATGTTCTTTTTTTACCCGACTGCTCTCCGTAGCTGTTCTTTGGGGATAGCCGTGTCACGTGTTCCTTAGCTCTCCTTCGCGACGTTTCGCTTCTCACTCTGCCTCCAATACTCGGCATGGCTTGTCAAAAAAAAAACCCAGCAGCTATGCGGAGCAATTCTCATGCATTAAGCCGAGAAAATCTACACAAACCATTGTTTTTACTTAAAAAAAAAGCCAGCTCCTTGCACCGTTTGGATTCAATGTAGATTATTGTATATTGTTACCCTAAACCATGCTACTTTAAGAAGTAAACATATTATTTGTGCCAGCAGCCTTAGCATGGGTAAAAATTTTCACAAATTTTCACAAACTGAGACGGCAACAAAAGTTATGAGAATCATATGTTTCTCCTGCCCAGCACTGCAGTAAAGGTCCAATCGGTAAACACGAGGCACCCAATGATGACTCCTGGCACAATGAGTCACATATGGCCGTTAGAGTCCAACACATTGAAAACTTCATGCCAATAATGTGTAAGCCAACACTCTGCAGTCCAATGTCATAACGCATAAAGCCAACACAGTGAGACAATGTTGTGAAACATAAACCACTCTCGGAGGCTAACTTTGTAAGGTATGAACAAACGTTAAATGAGAAAATTGAGGTGTTTTTTATTGTCAGTTTTTATTTGCTAACGCCCGTGCAATGCTGGGTCTATTTTCAGTGAACTCGAATTCCAAAACGTCATACATCATGATCTTCTTGCTCGTTTCATAAAATCAACAACCTCATGAGCATTCTTTGAACTTTTGGTGTGAACAGGGCTACATTTCTTTTTAACTGAAGATAAACAATGCATTTTCCTGAATAAATCTTGGATATTAAGTTATAAATTTGAGCTCAAAATGCAATTCCTGTAAAAGGTTAAATACAAATTTCAGACCTGAATGTTTTAGCTCTGGTCACGTGACAACAGGATCTAGAGGGAGCTCTAGCAATCCCCATCTACTGGTTATTTGGGCCTACTCTTCCACGTTGGCCAGACGTCTTGGAAGGGGTGGCAGTTCCCACACTTTATCCAACCAAAGCCAACCTGCCAATCGACTGTGGTGTACCTGGGCACACGCGTTTCTGTTACACCTGCCACATCAGAATATTCACCCGGCAACTTTTGCATGGCAAGGTCAGTGTGCCAGCATCCTGTGTCCGTTCATTTCCACCTTTCCACATCAAACTCACATGTCAGCATCTCGCCGAATTAAAGTGCCCCCTCTTGCTGCTAAATGGCACGGCTGATCACTCACCAGCACTGTGGTTGTCCGGACAACCTGGACCCGATTCGCTATTTACACTCCAGCATGTTGTAGAAACCTTCTAATATCCCGTGTTTACTCGATCGCGTCTCGCGTCTCGAGGGTCATCGCTACGCTGCTCACGGCATCGTTTCGTATTTAAAAAAAAAACGTGAGCTCATTCTCCCAGCACCCCTTGTCCCCGCCTCCTCTCTCCACCACCCTCCGGGAGGTGAGAAATCTGCTGGCTCAAGGAAAGGGGTCTCTTGTTTGTGCCCAAATTATGACTCGAGCGCCTTCTCAGCTCGGCGAAAAGGGACGACGGATCACAGCGGCGGCGGTCGAACCGACGACTGCCAATCCACGCGGGGTTCCCGAGGCTACTCTGAGCATAGTTTGTACATTTCCATGGCGACCCGGGTCTGGCGCGATCAGCTTCGATAAGCTGCATTGAATCACTGCCACTGACATTATTCATTCCCAAAAGGCCGTGTAGCCAAACGGTTGCTTGTGTAACGAAGTCGGGTTTTTTGTAATGCGGAGAGA
>JAZEWT010000010.1:20964254-20983550 GCA_036362905.1 Mordacia mordax
CCCCGCAAACCCCTTCGGGATTTTTTTTTTATTTCAATTCAGAAGCCAAAACGCGGCAAAACATTTTGTCCAGCACACGAACGTGTATACAAGCTTCTTCAGTCTTTACTCCACCAATCGAGCGGAGGTTAAGCGAGCCTGATGCAGGCTGTCAGAGACAACCCGCATCTGTCCACAACGTCCGCCGCTGGACAGAAAACGATCAATCATTACACTCACCGTGCTGGACACGCGCGGGATGTGGGGGTGAAATTCTCGAAACAGGGGCTCAAGGCAAACCCGACTGGCTCCTTGCGAAGGGCATATTAGCACGAGTGATATTAATCGTCGGAGCGTGGCAACACTCGACCGAGAATGGCAGATTCAAGTTTGTGGTAGAGTATAAGGGTACACCAGGGGTTAGGTGGCCGGTGACGGCATGATCGAGCCAGGTGTACACCAAGGGGATTTACATTCATGATTCCTTACAGTCAAGGCCACTGCAGAGGGGCAATGTCACTGGCGAGTTGCCGACGCCAAAGAACGTGTGCTTGCAGTCCAGTTGTGAACGGTGCGAATGTCATGAATGTGTCCAGGATATTAGCTGGTAGCTTGTGCAGAAGGGTGCTGCGGCGGTAACATGTGCTCAGAATGAAGGTCCATTTCAGACACTTTACTACGTGCAGATTGCGTGTTCTCTCCCCCTGTTCCGCTTGGGTTTCCTCCGGGTTCTCCATTTTCCTTCCATAAACAAAAACAAAAAATCACTCATTCATTTGCCGATATAATATCTGCGATGCAGTGTCTGAAATTTGTTGGCGTTGGCGAACTACATGCCTGCCTTGCCCCGTCCCCCTCTCCACATCTTTCTGATGTTACTCACTCCTGTGAGTCGTTATCTTTAAGAATGAAAACCTTCGACATTGAATGAATATTTTGCGCATTATTCAGTGTTTGCGCAAGACACAGTGCCCTCTGTACCGCACCTGATTGAATTCAAACATATTTACTGATAGAATCGACTAGTGTCAAGAGAACAAAATAATTTCAGGGTAGGATCATTTTGTCTCTCGTTCATTATTGGCCTCATAAAATGGGCTGCAGCTGGAAAGTGCTATCGAGCTTTATCGTTTCTCTCTCTCGGGTATATCATCTCATTGTCAGAAACCACTTGGTCCTGTACAGGGTCGCGGTGAGCTGGAGCCTATCCCGGCAGACACAGGGCGCCAAGTAGAGATATACCCAAGGTTGGACTCTAGGCCATCACCGAGCACTGCGGGCAATTTAGTTTGCAAGCCAATTAATCTACGCAGCAGCATGTTTTTTGGACTATGGGAGGAAACCGGAATGCCCGGCGAAAACCCACTCGGACACGGGGAGAGAACTCGCAAACTCCACACAGAAAGGCACCCGAGCCGAGTCTCGAACCCGGGCCCTTCTTGCTGTGAGGCCATAGCGCTAGCCACTGGGCCACCGTGCCGCTCGGTTTGAAACTTAACGTTTTTTTAAGTTTATTTATTTCGTTTGCAAGCGAACCCATGGGGACTAGGTCAACATAACAACTCGGAGCTGCTTATTTTCCAACCTGGAAAACGTTAATGTGGAGCTGTGCAGTCTGAAGAAAAAAATATTGATCACACAAACTCCCCGCAGATGTGCAGGCGTAAACACGAGAAGCTTGAATGTAATATCGCGACACACTAAGCAGTGGAAACAACCTCAAAACATCGATATTTCTTGCACGCTCCGTGCAGACAGATTTGTTTCATCTCCTAAAGGATATCCACACTCCGCTGATTGTCACCTGCTAAACTTTGTTCATGTACAGCGCTTTAATGCATGTAGCCATCCAATACCGTTCTCATATTCCAAATATGATGATTGAAAATGAGCAACATTAATCGCACGAAATCTCATCTCATCTCATTGTCAGAAACCGCTTAGTCCTGTACAGGGTCGTGGTGAACCGAAGCCTATCCCGGCAGACATAGGGCGCAAGGCAGGGATATATCCACGACGGGACGCCAGTCCATCACCGGGCACTGCGGGCAATTATGTCTGCAAGCCAATTAACCTATGCAGCGATATGTTTTTTGGACTGTGGGAGGATACCGGAGTGCCCGGCGAAAACCCACGTGGACACGGGGAGAACATGCAAACTCCACACAGAAAGGCACCCAAGCCAAGATTCGAACCCGGGCCCTTCTTGCTGTCAGGCGACAGCACTACCCACTGGGCTACCGTGCCGCCCCTAATCGCACGAAATGTGCATTGTAAATAACGTGTGTCATTTCCAGTTGCTTTATTTTCAGCTTGGCACGAGTTCTTTTCTTCTTTAAAGTATCTTTAACTTGATGCAGAACTGTGAAATATCTAAGAATTACTGACATTAGTTCATTGCTCCATTAAACAGAAAAATGTTCGTAATTGACTCAATCAATCACGAGGCGCAGATTATTGTACTCATGAGCAAAATCTGTTTTAGGCTCGCAAACGTTTCCCATTATTGCCAAAGCGCTCAACTAGCTTGGCTCGCTGATTAAAGCCTGGTGACTAACAGAACAGATCAAGGAGTGTGCACTCTAAATCCTCAAGTCACAATAGCGTCTTATCCACAGCAGCACGTTACTGATTATATAACACACGTATATGAACGTGCATTGAGTGTGTGTGTGTAAAAAAAATGTACGCAACATTATATAACATCAACATCATCATATCTGCCGTTCCTTATCTGATCATAAAAGTCATGTTTATCACAAAAAGAATAGCAACTGGAACATATTGCATATTTATAGCAGTAAGATTCCAAGCTTTTGGACGAAAACATACCTTCGTCGGCGATGCCTTTATTGATTGATATTGGCCGCTGTATTGCATTGGACAGCACACCACGTTCCACACTCTCTTGCAAGTTATTTTTTTCCAATCCTCATCTTGAAAGAGATCCCGTTAAGATGCCTGTCAATGTTTAAATGTGATTAAGCGGTGTCAACTTCCAAAGTGGTCATTTAAATAAACTTACCCAGAAGTTCTCACTAGAGTTGAAAGATTATGTACTAAACCCAAAAGTTTCCACGAGTCTTGACATAACGTCCATAACGTATAATACATATTACTTTACAGGGTAATATGTTATTGTGCAACCTTGCTGAATGAACAAATACCGTTCTATAAACTTCTCTGACACTATAATTGTTTTCATTCAATAAGAGTGCAGGAGTTATTCCTTTTGCGTCCAAAAAAGTTATTTCATTTTTAATTTTGGTTGCAACATTCCCGTGGCAGTTCAGATGTTCGCAGCAAACTCAGTTTGGTATGTATACGTTTAGCCGCGATGAAGCAAGCTTTCGAGTGCCGGCACGTGGCACGAAACGTCGGGCATCGAACTGAAACCCACGTGCCACGTCGGAGGGCTGCAACTCACAACAGTAAAAGCCTGTAACGTAGGAGTATCGTGTGTAGTAAGCGTGCATTCTTATACCCGACCGATGGCACATCTCATCTCATTGTCAGAAACCGCTTAGTCCTGTACAGCGTCGCGGTGTGCCGGAGCCTATCCCGGCAGACACAGGGGCGCAAGGCAGGGATATACCCACTATAGGACGCCAGTCCATCACCTGGCACGGAGGGGAAATTTAGTCTGCAAGCCAATTAACCTATGCGGCAGCATGTTTTTGGACTGCGGGAGGAAACCGGAGTGCCCGGCGAAAACCCACGCGCGGACACGGGGAGAGAGCTCGCAAACTCCACACAGAAAGGCACCCGAGCCGAGATTCGAACCCAGGACCTTCTTGCTGTGAGGCGACAGCGCTACCCACTGGGCCACGGTGCCGCCCATGGAACATATTTTTTGAAAAACAAATCATAAAATGCATCTCTGGTTTTCGACTGAATACTGTAGACGTCTTGTGTTTTAATGCAGACACCACACTGCTGAACGCGCCAAAGGTGCAGCAACCAGTTTATGGAAACAACCCACGGCATTGCAGGACACTTTATTCGCGTGACGAATGATGGGGTTGGTTCATCACAGGTTTCCACGTTTTCCATAAACAATTTATCTTGAGTGAATAACCCACCGTAAAGTCCTGCAAAATTGTTTTGGCATGCCTTCTTTGTCCGCACTGCAGTACAATTTCAAACGCATCGTTGGGGGCTTGTGCAGAACCGTGCACTATATTAAAAAAAAAACCTCATTCCTCTGCTGCATACATTCTGCGCTTACCTGGAACGCTTTGTTGTTTTCAAATCCTTGCCCTCACGTTTGGAAATGTTTTACACAACTTCAGTTTCAGGTCTAATCGATTGTACTCTACCAACTTCGCCATGCCAGCCTAACCAGCATAGGGAGGTATGGTCAAACAAGCCCCCCCCCCATAATACTTTAATGTAGGTTTCACTACGCATGAGGATCCTTCCAAAAGCAGGAGGCGAATCGTCACGAAAGAGAGAGACGGAACGCTCGACATGGCAATCCTGAAAAAAAAAACACAGGTTTGGAAATAATCCAACCTTCAAAATTACCCGCACGGAATGAGAAGACCTTCACCCAGCAGCAGACTCATGAAAGTGCTGCACATATATACACACACACTCAGTAGGGTGAGGCTTATAATAATAATTATAAGTGCATTCTTATGCCACTTCATTAGATTCATTTGGAAAAATAAGTAAACTTGCTCTGGGTCATAACACTCATGAGTCTGCTTCTCAACGATTATATCGTTGTTGTTGCTGACGTTCTTTCCACAGCTCTGTGCAGCGCTTTGTGACCCTCGGGTGAAAAGCGCTCTAGAAGTGCAATTATTATTATTATTCACATCCACACCAGGAGCATAAGGCTGTTAGCCATGAAGCTATTTCCCGACATATGGTTGGTTGAGCATTGATCGACTATAATGCCATGGTGCAGCAATGCATTTAAACGATGGCTGTGTTTTGTGAATGCAAAACATTTCCTGCACTACAGGGCCATGCAGATGAAAATATGCCTCCAGGTTTCTAACCGTATGAATTATTTTATAATCATTCACATGTCTCTGATGTTTACTTGGTCGTACATTTTTCGAGGGGGGGGGGGAGGGTGGATTGGTGGTGCAGAGATTGGCCCAACACACCATGAACCTGCTGACCTATGAACAAGTCATGACCAACATATTTGGCAAGTTAAATCTAAAAATGTCATACATCCTACTGCCTACCCACTGCTTTCTTCAAAACGCAATTACCAGTATGGTGAAGTAGGGTTAAACTCCAAAACCAATATGATGTGGTGATGCCTTTAGCAGCGGATAGACACAGGCCTGTACATTTGTATCATTGCTTATTTTGTGCACAAAGCGTGCCGACAGGGGCTCCTTGGCATGGAAAGTGACTGAGGAAATCCTACTGCAAAGACTCAAGAACGGTATAAAGGGAGAACAAAACCATATTAAAATAATAATTAATAAACCATCATGGCATTGGGCCTTGCGCAATTAAAGCACTTGAAGTTGGCCCCATTTATGGCTGAACAATTCATGATTTTTAAAATATTACCAGATGCTGAGTAGACACACAATACCAAGCACAAAGTACATTTAAATGAGGGCAGGTTATGAAATGCATTTTCTCCAAGTATGGCTTTTTTTCCCTTAATAAATGCGAGCCAACGGGTTGGTAACCTGTTCCTACGTAAATGTTTATTGTACGATGAACACTTATTTGTCTCCGAGAACTGAGACAACCCAGACAAGTGGCCAGAAATGATTGGATTTCAACGTACAGCGTTCATGGGTAAAAAAAAAAACAGCCCATCAAAAAAAAACAGATCTTGCGAAAATATCTCTGCTCTAACCTTTACATGACACGTGCGATTTTGCAGAACAATACAGGAGACTTTAAAATGGGTTGTTATGAAATTTGTGAAGCTCTACACCTTTCAAACAACGTATTCAGTGGTATAATCCCCAAATGTACCCGCACCACACACACGGTGTGTACATAGTTTACACACCTGGAAATGTCCATTACTCTTTATCTTCCAAACATTGCTTTTTTTTTCAAGGATTATCGAGCAATAGACTTGAGACAGTCTACCTGGGGATTACGCGGGAAACGAACTGAGATTGTGATAATTAAGAACTGGCACGTGGAGAATTGACTAATAATAAAGCCTCCAATGTGAATGCACTACTGTACTCTACGGAAAGAAGATGAGCCAACGCTGCCGCTCATTTTTGAAATATGTAACCTGGGCACGAGCGGGTCTTACAACTCGCAAGTGAATAGTACATCCTGCAGCCCTGCAATTCCTTGCTCTCACCACTGCTAGCAGAAAACCAGAAGACTGACGAGGCCTCCTGTGCGGGAGGCGAAGCGTCGCGGAGGATGGCGAAGGAACACTCCACACGGCTATCTCTAAAAAAAACGACAACGATGGAGAGCGATTCTTAGACAAGGCTTCCATTTGCAGAACCTTTCGAGAGATACTACTAGCAGGTACTTGACTTGTTTTTCTATGCTGCCCAGACATCTAGGACTGCAAACAGATTTCAGTCACAGGTCGCTAACTTAGTAACCGAATACTTCGCTCCACCAACACGTGTCTCTGCTGATTAACAGCAGGACAGACTGGAGGCGTGGGAATTTACGAAATTACGAAACATGCCCCGTTGTTTTAACTGCAAAAAAAAGATTGCAAGTCCAGTGTGCTCACCATTGCACTATGGCAGTAATATTAATAATTGCATTTTTTATAGCGCCTTTCATCCGAGGTTTACAATGCGCTGCACAAAGCTGTGGAGAGAACGGCCATGATTGCTGCTTCTTAAAGCTGTTCTTTCGAGATAGCCGCGTCGAACTCTCCCCTTCACTCCTTCGCTACGTTCCACCTCCCACATTGGAGACATCCTCAGGTGTCCTGTCACTCTGAGGATACCTCCAAAGTGGGAAGCGAAGCGTCCCGAATGAGAAAAGAGGGGCGCTTGACACGGCCATCTCGAAAGAATAGCTTTGGAAGCAATCATCATAATATTTGTTGGCTAATTTACTTATTTTTACTGAAAATTGTTGCTCACACAACTGCTTCGTTAAAGTGAACGCGTATAATGAAATAATACATTTCTATTCCAAAATGTTATTCTTGTTTCATATGGCAGTAAAAGCTGTTTCACGCTAGGCTAAGAGCAGCGTTGCTAATATTTACATTAACATGCCACCCTTGACATGTCTTCAATCCGATAGAAGAAATGATTGCTCAGCCTGGCAGGTGGTAGTGGCTACAAACTGAACAGATGCTCAAAGCCCCCATTTCAGGGGTTGATTTTTCTGTTGTTGTATTAGCAGAAGGCAATTGATTTAATCCGTGACACTGAGCTTTCATTACCAAAGCTGGGTTAAGAACACAGGGCAAACAATACCGCAGTTGATGACTGATAGGAATTTTGACATTGGTTGTCGGAGAAACACTGCCGAGAAGACATTATTGTGTCACTGAGTAGCAGGTGTGTGTCTGGGGGACCCTTAGTAGTGGGTTATTACATCTGAATCTTACGATAGTGTGTATTAAACGTTAGATTAGTTTAAAAATTGTGATTTACAATTGTGCGCTGATGCTAATATTTTTGGATTTATTCACGGATGGCGTTAAACCAGATGCATTTCGGTTACGATTTCTTTAATCGTATATAGTCCCAAAGCAAGGGTTATGTATGATGAGACTGAGATAAAGTGCAAATGTAGGTCTGTGCATGTAGAGCAATAATAATGTCAACTATCTGTGAACCACAATATAATCATTAATGTCGTGGTGCAGATTATAAATCCGAACATAACTAGGTGAGACAATACCTTCTTAACACATGTGCCTGTGAGCGCGTCACACAAGAACGTAATACATTCTGCTCAGTATTCAAAACAACTGCATCACTCTCACCAATGTGTATCTTGAAATCCTTAAATATACACCCGATGGTTTATACCCTCAGTGGTAAATGTAATAATAAAAGCGAACGAACACAAATGGAAACGCGGAAGGTAGTAATAGAGTGCACATCTTGAGAGGCGTCGCAGCTCTTAACAAATAAAAATAAAAGATCGTGCATTACTGAGCTGACCTGTAAAGTGCAGGTTATGTGGCTGCATTAGCTTTCTATATTTGTCCGACGCTGATAAAGGTTTCATTATGAGATTCAGTTGAGGAATTCCCCTCCAAGTACCAGCCACCTGCGCTTATTGCTGCACGTGCAGGTAAACGATACACCTGACCCTGACATGAAGAAACTTGACCCACGCACAAAGAACATTTCGTGCTGTGTGCGCACCACTGTGGAGGATGTTACTAAATACAGAGGCTCTTGTCCTTCCGCGACGCGGCAGGGGCATCGGACCTGTCGCCGGTTAGGTTGATTTAGGACACTGTGGGAGTGACACAAACAATACGAGTCCCACCCCCCCCTCCGCCGATAGCCCCGGTAAGGAACGAATACTGCTTTGCACTCGCTCACACGGAGCACTAATGTGTTTAGATACACAATCAATTGTAGCTTGTTAAGGGCTAACCTTAACAGCCAGTACTCTCTTGGGGCGGATGGGGTCAGGGAATGGGTGCGTAGATGGGAACGGCTTGGGGGGGGGGCTGTGGGATTCATTACCAAATATCTCAACCCGGAGTGAAACGCAGAATCCTACCCGTGGAAATCTAATCATGCCATCAAGTAGCTTGTCACTGCTCTAAAAACAGGCCGATTAAGGCACCTGCAAATGATTTGGCTTCACCAACGTGTGTTTTTTACATCCAATTGGAAAGTTACGAGGACAAAAAACAAACGGGTGGGAAATGACCTGAGAAAAGTGGGCTGAGTGTTCAATATTAACACAAATTCACAGTAGCGTGTATTCCACAATTGTTTTGAACAGAACTGGCATTCCCCTGCCTCTGGACGCACGTGGAAAGTTTTCACATTCTGGACCAAACCACTTTCCGGTGCGTGTACGTGTCCTATTTGCTTTGCGGCAAAGTGAGATTATAACCGGGCTGTCACTTCCACATTGCCAGCGTGTCTGTCCTGTCTGTGTCTACGAGAGTGGCTCCTCCGCATGTCCGAGTGGGCTTGGAACCTAACGTGAAGCTGCCTAATATTTATTTCTGAAATATTGCACTTGCATGTGTAAAAATTCACAGGAGGGAGATTCCCAATAATTGACATCTGTGGAGTAGAACATCAAACTCTAGCGGTAATTTTGGAAGAGAAATGTGTTTGCATATTTGCTCATGTTCACATGCAACTATTAAAAAAAAAATCAACGTAATATTTAAAGAAAAATTATAAATGCCTTGTATGTTTATTTACATGTGAAAATTACACGCAGAGTTTAAAGCAAGAATCTTGCTTTCTAAATTATGCACACTTATAAGTTTCAATATTACAAGTTGGAAAATCAACACGTTATTGTAAAGGCAGTGGAACATTCTTCCTAAACCACTAACAGGCTTGTTTTTATGCCATTTATTGTAAGAAGGCATTGCCATTAACAGCAGTAAAAAGAAAGAGCACCAGAAATGTAATCATTGGCCCTCTATTCTAGTTTCCATTTTCATCAAAATTGGATTATCGCAAGAACAAAATGTCTCATTAAAGTTTCTGAATGATAAATGTAACGCGTTACATAACGGACACACTCCCGCAAACTAAATGGATTTTGACACAATGACGACATACTTGCAGCAATGCCCTTAAGCCAATTGGTGGAGAATTTTCATTCTGACTTTGGGTCTCGGATCAAGTCCCGGGACAGGCCTTTTGTCAATTCGCACAGCCGGAGCCAAAATGTCCAAATGGAAATTAATGGAAAGCATGACCTGCGTCTCATTATGGTGCAAACTCCTTTTGTTGGATGTAGGAGGGGGGGCTGCAGAAATGGGTAGCTTAAACGTAAGTGCACCATAAGACGCCCGGTTTAATGCAAGGTCACATCCCGTCCTACCCGCCTCCCCCGAGACTGAGGAATGTTCGGAATTTTCACATGGACCCCAGAGACGGCAGTCTCACCCCCACTGTCACTGCCACCGCAAGCCGACACAACGACGGGGCCACCGCTTTCCACCGGTCGCCCCTCCCTTGTGGCCCTCCTTCATCATCCAGGTCCCCGTGGAGAGATCCTTGAACCATGCTAATTCCTTGCAAGGGGCTACATTCCGATTGTGCAGAGAGTGAGTGAATGCTGAATAGAGCAACAAACAATGTCTCCCCACCCGCCTCCTTGCTAGGTTTAAATTATGCAAATAGTATCTGGCGGTAACCGGATTTCAAATGACATTGCCTTCGAGAGGTGGTGTTATTTTTATTGACACGCACGCCGGTATTGCAAGGACACGTTTTAGGACACGCAGGTGTGGCTCTGTGTTTTGCGCACTAGGCTACAAACCTGGCGACCCGAGTTAGAATCTCGCTGACGGTCAACACCGGCGACGATTTTCTAAACCGGTCCTGGGCTTCCCCTAGATCGACTGAGCCTCACATGATTACCGAGTTCGGTGTGTAAACTTTGCCACTAGGGGAGACAAAGGCGGCCGGGCGTGGTGCTGGTTACCCACCTGTGTGGTCCGTGTCGACCAACATAGTGCTCGCTAGTAGCACTTGACCCCACAGTCTCGTCAGGCTATACGGGGGGGGTTTGTCTTTGGTATATGCATGTATAAAGATTATTCAATGCCTTTCACCAAACTACGCGGAATGTACCTGATTCTCATCACATTGCAAACGCTCGGCGGTGTTTAGCCTGGATCGGGCTCTAACAGGAGACTAACGTGCATGGAACAGATCTTATGGACTGCCTTAGGGCCACGCGAACCGCAAAAGGCAGTCCAGTATTGTTGTACTACACAGATGTGTTCCTGTCTTCACCAACCCGTACCGAGCGGTGTGGTGATGTTAGGTCAATTCGCTCCCGATATCCGCTCGGCATGGCGAGACCCTCATCCAGCAGTGGATTAACAAAAATGACGTACGTGCATCTTACATATATTCGACAGGTCAACAATATTTTTAAGGAATGTTTCATGCACGGACTTACACTGGCCTCAGTGTGTAATTGCATCACAAGCAATCAACATCACATCGTTCCACAAGAAACATTTGGTGATTTTCTGAAAAGTTGGGATTAAATACACGACTGAAATTAAGCTGGCGTTGACCTTTTCACACCTTGTTTTGAAAATTATTTAGGTTCATGTTTATTTCTTATCTCGTGTCAGCAGCCGTAATGTTTTCATAAAAAAAAAACCTCACAAAAATGACCCAATAGAAAATTAAAATTCGGCCGCAGAATTTTTTTTGTAGCTCTTGACTTGTGAACACGGTTACTGCTTTCCAAGCGACAAATAACAAAGTATAAGCTCTTCCGCTTAAAGTCCGCACCTGCAAACTATTGAAACCCATCAGTCAAGTGGATTACGTGCCAAATGACATTAACATTCAAATGGAAACACCAATACATTTAGTTCAGCCAGTTCCTTTACGATTATTTGTGTATTAACTCTGCTGTAAATCGACGTAAGCACCAGATTTTTTAAATATATAAATTCCACATCATTATGCCTTTGCACCGTGTTTTGCTTGACACCATGGGCACGTTTGCATGCGAGACCGTTCCATCTTACGGGATTATGCAGCTAATATTTTAAAAATAAATACGTGTTAAACTGGCGTGCAATAATCATCTTTCACCATCTGCCATTTGTTCATGCCTGTTATTACCCACAGTGTGTATTCATTCCACTTAAACTGCACCTTATGATTTCACACTCAATGAGGTATGAATATTTGAAGCAGCTAACATCGTGAGTACTTCTGTGTTCAATTTTCACCAGGAACCTGTTGCCGATTATGCAGGTATTTTTTTTTAATCCACAAAGATTTCAAAGGAAGGCATCAACTCCACTGTCTTAAAACAGTGATGAATGGCGTTTGCTTGGATTACCAAAACGTATGAAAAGCTACAAGAGTGTAAATTTCAAATGATTTATGTGCGAATTAACCTACCTCCCCTAAAAAAAATTAGCCGATAAAGAAAAGCTTTAACATATGGGGCTTTTGTTTAATATTTATCGACGCGTACATCATCCCACGTGCAGATTTTTTTTGCAAAGGGCACACACGAAGCGCTTCTTGCAAAGTTTAAATTTATAGATTCAATTAGAGCAACGCAAGGCTCCGTTAGCATCGGAGCCAATGCCCTGCTGGCATCTGCATAAATCCCGGGTGCACGTGGCTTGAACCGCCGATGCTGCAGCAGAAACAGCGGCTCCCCTCCTCGATCAGGAGCCAGAAGACCCACCATCCTGTGTTCCAAGGTGCGCACCGCACCAGCCAATCGCTGCATCGCCGCTCGCTGATGCGGCGGTTCACCTCTCTCGCGGGACATTTGAAATATAATCGCGCACGAATACACAATATGCTGTGAGTACTCAAATGTTGGAATTCAAGTAAAAAAAAAGGTGGCTTGATTTTATTTATTTTCTCTCTCTTTCTCTGAGTGTTTCCTGTTGCCAACAGGTGGAGGAGTGCCAGTTTTATTTGACAGCATGATTAACAGACCGACATATATGCCAATAATTGGCCGGGGTAATTTTTAGTTTTAAACAAATGGCACTAAGTAAAGTCCCAGTTGTGAAATGTGTAATGTCGGAACAACATGTTTGGACAGCATGCAAAGCCAGCTGCGTTACAAGAAATGTCAGTAATGAAACACCGTTGAATAGTGCGACCTTGCTATCACAGAGCGCTAATTATACTGCACATTAACGAGGAAAGCGGTAAATATAATTCCCTACCAGCGTGAGAAAACATGCTTCTTACGCTTGCAAACGGAGCAGTATCAAGAGTGTAAGTTTAATCAGGCCAGTACACCCATCCGCAACCGGTCAGCCAACACCCCCATACCACCCCCCCGTACCACCCCCTCGTACCCCCCCACCCCGAGATAGGCAGCTGTTTTGCGGACTCCCCCTCGTGTTTCATAATCCGTGTGAGCGCCACCGAGCAAGCGCTGTGCGCCCCAACACCAACAGGAAATTACAGCAAACACACACATTCTTCATCATACCTTTACTCTGGATACAAAATTCCTCGCCTCGGTGCCAGTCAGACCTTCACTCCGTGCACAACAAGTTCAGCCAGAATTGTGCACAGGCAAACCCCAACGCGAGCCATTCAGGGAGCCGCTCTGCGCACTGCTACTTCGGCTGCCCGGGTTAAGTCATCGCGAGTAACTGATCGTACAATCGTGCACGTTTTATTGTGACAATTCTGTGTTTGGTGGGCGTGGGGTAGGCGGCAAGTGGCACAGTTGTGTGCGGTGCACGACACCATGTACAAACACTACACCATAAACACGACACCATAAACACAGCTCCTGAATTTGAATTCCGGTGGTGAGTGACATCTTGCGTTGTTCCGCACAATGCCACCCTCCCAACTACACCCTCCACTCACCAATCACCACATCGCACTGACTATCGCGATGAAGTATGGCCAAACAACGTCTACGAACGACCGACACCGGATGGCGAGGTATTCATGCAAACAGTGGAACGACATTGTTTATAAAGATTTATAGGCACCTAAAACAAAACTCTAAAACTATATCAATCATTTGCATTTGTATATACGTTTAAAATCCCAACTTGTGTACAGTATTTGCTATTTCTATTGAACCAAGTTTTGCAAACGTATGTTCTATAAAATATGTATGACTCGTGGCAATAAACCTTTGCCAATTATTCTCTCCACCATTTCCAAAAACTGCACTTTCATTTCCACGTTCGATAGCGCGCTTTCGAAACGCTCACCCATGAACGTTACTCTCAAGAGCAGAAGCTCCCCACTGACCAACAATGGAGGAGTTGCTTGGCTCGCGTTCCACTCCCGGGGTTCAGTCTCTTTCACCACTGCGTGCACATCAACTCCACGTAGCTAATCCTCACAAGAACACCGACATGCTTGCTGCATGTGTCCAGATCGCACCTCCGTTCGATGGGTGACAGAGCCTTCTCGCGCGCTGTTCCCAGACTCTGGAATGCCCTTCCGCTGTAAATGCTGTCAGCTGAGTCCCTGGGAATCTTCAAATCTCGTCTCAACACTTGTTCTTTACGGCGTCTGGCCAGGACGGTTGATGCTACTCACTGTTGTGTGGTTGGATGATGGTTCGCTGCTGCTAACCTGCGCCTGCTTAGAAACACTTATTCATCTCATTGTCATAAGCCGCGTAATCCTGTGCAGGGTTGCGGTGAGCCAGAGCCTATGCCGGCAGACACAGGGCGCAAGGCAGGGATAGACCCACGATAGGACACCAGTCCATCACCGGGCACTGAGGGCAATTCAGTCTGCAAGCCAATTAACCTATGCAGCGACATGTTTTTTGGACTGTGGGAGGAAACTGTTTTGCCCGGCGAAAACCCACGCGGACACGGGGGAGAACATGCAAATTCCACACAGAAAGGCACTCGAGCCGAGATTCGAACCCGGGACCTTCTTGCTGTGAGGCTACAGCGCTACTTACTGGGCCACCGCGCCACCCCAGAAACATCATGCCTTCCTCAATTTGTTTAACAATTATTCTACTTATTATGTTATGTCCTTCATTGACTTAGAGCCATTATGTTACTTTCATTCATCTACTCTAATGTTGTTGTTATGCCATTCTCTCCAAAGTAACGTGTAGCGCTTTGTGACCCTCGGGTGAAAAGCGCTCTATAAATGCAATTATTATTATTATTATTATTATGTCTAACCGCCACCTCCCTGAGATGCAGCGCTGGACATCTCCTGGTCATTTCATTACCACTCCCCAGCTTCAAAGAACTTTTCGTCCAGCCTCTGCCGTGCTATCGTCTCTTGCCAGGTGGTTTCAGACATTTCCCATGTAGACTCACAGGATGAGATTACCACCACAAGCGCAATGGTCGGCGGGGGCGACGCAAAGGCACCATGGCATGTAGAGATTACCACCCATGTTGTGGTGTTATTGGTCACTTGGTATTATGAGCCTGCGATGAAGCATTGTGTCCCGTCGAACTGGTGATGGATTTGAGAGAAATAGATTGATACAGAATTGTTCTCAATGATGGGAGAAGCAAAGCGAAGAACTTTACACATTTTAAGACTGGCAAACGCTTTCTATCACATCGGGAGCGTTGACAGTAATTACAGCGCAGTGGGGCTTTTAGTCTCTAGAAATCATGCGTGTCATTTATTTGAGTCTACATTGGAGAGCGTGGGGCGGCACGGTGGCCCAGAAAGAAAGTCCCGGGTTCGAATCTCGGCTCGGGTGCCTTTTTGTGTGGAGTTTGCATGTTCTCCTCGTGTCCACGTGGGTTTTCGCCGGGCACTCCAATTTCTTCTCACAGTCCAAAAAACATGCTGCTGCATAGATTAATTGGCTTGCAGACTAAATTGCCCACAGTGGTCAGTGATGGACTGGCGTCCCATCGTAGGTATATTCTTGCCTTGTGCCCTGTGTCTGCCGGAATAGGCTCCGGCTCACCGCGACCCTGTACAGGACTAAGTGGTTTCTGACTGAGATGAGATGAGATTGGAGAGCGTTCCGCAGTCATCTCACAGCTTCTCAAAACAACTACCGATTAAAGATAATTTAAACACGCATGCCAACAACTAGGCATTACGATGCATAAGAAAGCTAAATGTATGAACAGATTAACCAGTGAGGATGGAACACATTACAATATTGCATTAACGGACATTATTCAAACATAGGTAGAGGGACAACGATACACTTGGCACTGGAGCCTGGAATAAGTGGACTTCTTTTGCAGTTGATAGCAAAGCATTATGAGAAGCCCAACTTGAGACACTTAGAAATGAGATTTGCTTGATACAAATTTACAAATCGAAGATTCCGTTTCAGAGACAGCTCTCACCTCATCAATGTGAACACAATAATAACAGACTCATGCGATTCAGTTATTTCTCAGCGTTAAAATGAGCCCTGCGGAGGAGGAGGTAGCCAACGAAAGACTAAAGTTTATTGCAGGAAGATGGAATTGGCACGTTCTGTTCACGTGACAAGCCTGACTAACTGGCCATGTCGGGTGGTCGAGGGTTAAACGACACGATTTTTTTTCCGTGACGACCCAGAAAAATGTATTTCATCGAAGAAAAAAACAGCAGTTATCAAAAAAATCTAAAACAGGCGGTATCCGAATTTATTTGACCTCGAAGCAAATGATTGAAACACCTCCAGAAGGAAAACTTAACATCATAAAACAACAGTTGTTAAAATGAAACGAGCACTAAGTGGGGGAAGATGAATGGGGGGAGAGAAAAGAAGACTTTTTTTTTCGGAAATAACGAGAGAAATGGAGAGCCTGAGACAAGGTCCACCACAGGAATTACGCGACGCCATCAGCTCAGTGTGCTCAGGGGCGGATGGGTTACCGTCGTGAGCCTGTGATAGACGGCTGTGACTTTGGGAGGAATTCATCCATCAAGGATGTTGACAATGTGTACAAGGCTCATACATTGGCTATAACGATACGTGTGGTATTTGGAGAGGGAATGTCTGGTGTACAACTGGTTCCGTGGAAATTTCTCCCTGCTTTAAAGCATTTCGCGTAACAGTGCAGCGCAGACAGAACATGGGCCCCACGAATTTCACTGGACGCTCACATACCGATGCTTGCATCAGCCCTCACACAAGACGACTGTCTATTGAAACAGCATAACAAAAAATTACGACTCAACACCCGCGCACGACGGATCTCATCTCATCTCATTGTCAGAAACTGCGTAATCCTTTACAGGGTCGCGGTGAGCTGGAGCCTATCTCGGCAGACACAGGGAGTAAGGCAGGGAGACACCCACGATGGGACGCCAGGCCATCACCGGGCACTGCGAGCAATTTAGTCTGCAAGCCAACTAACCTATGCAGCAGCATGTTTTTTGGACTATGGGAGGAAACCGGAGTGCCCGGCGAAAACCCACGCGGACAACGGGGAGAGAACTCGCAAACTGCACACAGAAAAGCACCCGAGCAGAGATGCGAACCCGGGACCTTCTTGCTGAGGCGACAGCGCTACCCACTGGGCCACCGTGCCACCCAACAATAATTTTCTTATTGCTTATTTTACGTCCCTTCTGTAATGTATTGCCACTATTTGACTCAGTTGCACGGTCCTAATTACGTTAAACATGCCGTTCTGTACACAGCTCAGATTTGTATAAAAAAAAAACCCAAAAACGTTATTGTTGCCGATTTGCTGTTCTTATGTCGTTGTTGCTGACGTGCCGTTCGCTCCACAGCTCTGTGCATCGCTTTGTGACCCTCGGGTGAAAAGCGCTCTCGAAGTGCAATTCTTAGTAGGTGAAAGGTGGACATCATAGACGTGGGAGAGCATGGGGGTGCAGTACAACAATCGATTTCGACGCACTCTTTTCTTCCCCCAACATAGTCCACAGCAGCAGCTGCCGTGGACCATGCATTCGGTGTGATTTGATCATACACAAAACATTAACGTAATCTATGATTTGTATTAGCTCAGCCAGCTTAGGTGGGGTTTCGTCAAACATATATTCCACTCAGACAACTTGGAAATGTAATTGTTGAGAAAAGACGTTAACATGGTCTAATCGTTGTAAAAGTACTGTACAGCTTATTTTTAATGCACTTTGCTGAACCACAGATTGAGCCTCACCCATCATGGAGTGAACGTAGGTGGTTAATGACAGGGATAATCAGCTTTTTTGTTCCCTTGGAATAGCGTTGCCTATATGCTGCAAGATTTAAATGCCCAGTAAAATCCGTTAAAAAAATATATATCACGCGTGTAGAGAGTCGTGCGTGTGTGTGACATCGGTCCCACCGCTCATAAACCGTGTTTTCGCCACTAACATCTGGCCATCCAACAAAATGTGTTTAATAGGTCCGTGTCTGCTGACGAGTCCAAAATGTCAAAACCGAACCAGAAAGTCGAGAGCGGTTGTTGGACTTTAGATAATGTGTAACTTCACCTATATTCGGAGAGTCAAGCGCACTTCTGCCCTGTGCTCTCAATAGCTTTTGCAGCAGGGATCCACTCTGATACTGGATTATCGTTACGGCTCACGACTGCCGCCTATCAGTAGGCATTGGGAATTGCAAGTTAAGATCGCACCACCATCCGGCCAAGGCAGTATCTTTAGGAAATAAACCGTGGAACGATTTTTTTTTTAGAGAACACGTACAGTATTACACACGAACTGCGCTGCATTGTGAAATGCAGCATTGTGTTAAGGATTAACCCTGCTATTTCCACGCTCACCGTCAAGAAGAGTGCAGTGTTCCACTGTTAATAGCATGCTAATATACACTTTTAGAGAAATGCAATTTCAGATAACTTGGGCGAACGACAAAGGCCCTTTTTTTTGGCTATTCCTACCCAGCCTAGCCACACGATCACAATGTTACCAATGACAAGGAAGGTATTCGGCCGACGGAGTCGCGGTGTACACGTGGATGGTTTTATCCATTAATGTCGAAAAATTCCTCCCCCTCCCCTCTCCAGCCCCCCCCTCTTCCACCTCTTCCAAAGGAGAGAGGGGGGAAAAAAAGGAGCGGAGAATGCGAGTTGCCGGTTTTAAAAAAGGAAGGACGTTGGAGGGTGGTTAGTGTGGGGGGGGTGTTCAGGTAAAAAAAAAGGTATATAAATTACTATAGAGTCACGCAGCTAAATTCCGCATCTGTTAAAGATTTGTGCGCAGCTACCGGCTTGGCTAAAAATAGCGTTCGGTAATGTATTGCATGTGGTGTAGCTCACAGTATAGCGTGTACACGTGTATAACGGAGCTGAGACCCCTCCAATCCACCGACATCCTTTGTATTTCCACACCACCCCCCCCACCGCCCAATTCCCATCCTCTAACTCCACATCCCCCCTGCTCAGCCTCCCAGCAATCCATCCATCCAGGCGGGCGTGCCGGCCGACCATCCATCTCGACCAGAGCCAAGCGCACACCCGGCCAAACCTCCATCCCCCCCCCCTTCTTGCCCCTGGTCCTCGTTAAAATAACAAGCATGCCCGGCAGCATTCCGTCTGTTTGCAGTCGGGAGGGGAGGGGGAACTGGGAAAGCGATTCGGAAAGAAAAATAAACCGGAACAACGAGGGAGACAGCGAAGGTTCGGGGTGGATTGGTGAGGCTCTGCGGGGTCGGTTGGGCGACGCGTCCACCCCTGTAAGGGGGCGGATGGTGGTGGTGATGGAGCGCATGAAAGTTGGAGGGGGGTTTGAGGGGGGGGGAGAGTTTTAGGAGCTGGGAGAGTGGAAGGTGACGTGCAGG
>JAZEWT010000010.1:21022516-21038787 GCA_036362905.1 Mordacia mordax
CCGCGCCGCCCGATTATAAAATAACTAGATGCAATTGGTGTCAGAACTAAATATAGGCAATGTGAGACCTTTGTCAGGTTTATTTTTTTAACTGCGGTGGATGAATAATCGCACATTGCTTAATACACAACGCCAGCGGGCAGACACGTCATATTACCCGAGGCAGACACGTCACTGACCCCGTGACGCGAGACCCACGTAACACGCACCTCACCCACGTCAAACATTCACCACTCAGCTGACCTGTCGTCTAATCGGTTTATGTAATGTAATGCGAATCCCGTTGACATTGAAGAGCTATTCTCCCACCTGTGCACTGCTGCCTCAGAGCAGCAGTGCACTAGCTTCAGATTATTGGCTTTGGTACCTGTGTGGCGTTTGCATGCGTTCCCCACGGATGTTCGTCGAGTGCTCCGGTTTCATTCCACAGTCCAAATACATGCTGCTGCCCGAGTTAATTGTCCTCACTAAATTGTCTCTGTTTCCCTGGACAACTGTTGAAAAGTGCTACGTAGCTCTGCGGTTCCGTCCAGCTAAAATACAAACTCGCGAAGCATACCACCTTATCCTCAATCGTGTAAGTCTATCCACTGGGCTCGCGTCATGTGCATGGTAGCGTGGGTAAAACACTGCCAGGACCACTAAGCTATGCTATTGAGAGAAAATGTGAAATTGCTTTGAAACTTTGGCCTTGTTCTCGTGAAGTACTCATCATTCGATAGCTCATCTCATCTGTCAGAGAGCGCTTAGTCCTGATCAGGGTCGCGGTGAGCCGGAGCCGATACCGGCAGACACAGGGCGTAAGGCAGGGATACACCCACGATGGGATGCCAGTCCATCACCGGGCACTGCGTTCAATTTAGTCTGCAAGCCAATTAACCTATGCAGCGGCATATTTTTTTGGACTGTGGGACGAAACCGGAGTGCCCGGCCAAAACCCACGCGGACACGGGGAGAGAACATGCAAATTCCGCACAGAAAGGCACCGGAGCCGAGATTCGAACCCTGGACCTTCTTACTGTGAGGCGACAGCGCTACCCACCGGGCCACCGTGCCGCCCTCATTCGATAGCTCGTTCACTGAAAATAATGGATCGGTCATAATGTTACTTCTCTGTACAAATATTCATATACGCCGAAGATAGTGATAGTTTCATAGCAGTGATGCACAAACACACATAACGAAAGACCCAACACCTTTGTAAACAACACTGTCCCAGCACACAAATTATATGTTGTAAAGAAGAACCATTAAGGCAGTATAACGGACGAACGTGCTGTCTTCTATGCACACATGCAGATTAGCCGCTGATTATATAATAATATAATCGTCATTAAACGTCTCCGTAGCATTTCACACACACCATTCATGCTTTGAAGACAGTTGAATAAAACAGTAGCCAAGAAAAAAAAATACTTAAATAATGGCAATAATAATAATGCAGCTTGTGCTAGACGTTTTGTTTGGTAGACTGGCCTTGGGATGTATTGTGACAAGCACTTAAATGCTGCACAACGCAAAATTATAATTTACGCCCTTGTAACAAAAATATAATAAAATATAAGCAAACATATTCCCGAATAAAAATGTAATCACTTACAGCACATTGACCGCACAGCATTGCTGGAGTGCATAACATCCACAGCATTGATTCATCACAAACACAGTGTTGTACCACAGACAGACAGCAGCAGTGTACACTGTTACATGTAAAGCAACATGTTGCGTTACATTACAACACAAACCAGATTTGTGTCCCAATTGTTTTACAGTATGCGTTTCATTCGAAACAATTTAATAACCCCTCCCATAAATGATGTCATGTAACTATCCACGTTGTTTTGGTTAATAAACAAAAAAAACTTTAGGAGATAGGAATTGTGCGCCGCTGAGGAGCAACTGACGTATTCCAGTTTAGTTTCTGTAAACTATAAATCCTAATCAAATCAAATAGCGCAGTGCCATCTATCCAATTGCCTCAGTCCAAGCACAGCCTTTGGCTCAGAGGAAATTACTTCGAATACCTCAATCTCCCTTTAAGCAACACAAGGAGGCAGGAGGGGGGCCTAAATCTCAACCTTCGGGACCGCTCACATTTGCTTTCATTTGCAAAGTGTGTAATTTCGCTGATTGGGATCAGGTGCTGCTGGGTTCTCCGCCTTTGCACAACAGATTAGGTCCGTGCAACACTTGTGACTTGTTTTCCCGGGGCTGTTATGGCCGTTGCCATAGAACACGGCCGCGTGTTTTTGGCTGCATGTGTCAGAAGCCACATTTTTGGCTCGCGCTTGATCGTAATTTAAAAATTATTGCTCTTCTTAATATGTTGCAGTAGAGCCCGCGAACAATTATAAGCTTTGTGTTACATCTTGTCTACGCCGACAGTAGCTATTGATGAGGCTTTTTTTAAAAAACGCAACTGCTACAATGAAAGATAAACGCGTTGTCCCAACAGTTGGATATGAAACTATATTGTTCTTCTCTAAACCTGACACCGTAATTATTTCCTATTATAGCATTTGTACTTATCTTACAATTCTAATTGTTTCCCGGTTGTATGTTAAAGCACCTTTCAAACTAATTCGGCGTACCCAATTTCCAAAATTTTGACATGAGAAAACGAGTGACAACATAAGCACTAGCAATGCGTTTCAGTCATTCATTATCGCCACTTAACCGTTTTTATTTCTCGGCTAAGTTTCCCTTTCTCACTATTTATTTAATATTCTTTTGTAACCATGGTGGCGGGGAGTAAATTTTAAATACATCAGTGTGCAAACGTAGACCTTTGTAGAAATGGCCAAAGCCACTGCGTGCCTTGGCGATGCCCATTTCTGGCATTGGGCGCATGGCTTCAGCGCGCGCGCGCATCACCACAGCCTTAATCCTTCAGCTGCCTTCCCTCTCGTGTGCGACCCCGTAACACTAGAGCTAATTGGATCGGGAACCCTGACAAAATGCCTCGCTGCGTCGACCGACGGAGTCGGGGCTACGTCCACATCCACCACCCCCTCCCCACTCGACCAAAATAACGCTTTTGGCAACATCCAACGCAACTGCTAGGCTTGTCACCTGACACGGTTACATTGGTTCCATGAAATTTACTCGCAGATCAAGATCCATGAACGTGCGTGAAGTTCGGTTGCGATGCTCGTTTCTTAGACGCGTGCGTGTTGAAGCCACGAGGCCCAAGACACAATGTGGATAACAGCACTCATTCTCCTGTTGTAACAAGCAGCGAGTACGTTTAGTCATTACAGCCGCCACAAGTCCAGCTGCCTAAATGCATAGGCTGCATGCATGGGTAAGGGTGCTGATGTGGGCTTTGTATCATAATTGCTCTTAAGGGCGGCTGTTTCGGGGCAGTCGTGTCAAGCATTTCTCCTCTCCTTTGCGACGCTTCGCCTCCATGCTGATGACTCCAAAGGTGGGGGGGGGGCGGTCGAAACGTCGCGAAACCTTACGTGGCAAGAGCAGGGGGCAATTTCGCACGGTTCCGCTACCGTGCAGCGTTTTTAAATGTTCACCGATGGAAAGGAAACAAGTATAATGAAACGGAAACCGGCACAAAAGCTCGGCAACAAACGCCTCTGCACAAATAAAAACGAATCACCGGCCCGCACACTCCGCACAGCAGATATTTCAATACCAATAGCAAATTGTAACGGACTGACCGGTACACCGAGTGCAGCAACGGCTATTCGAAAAGAGCAGTCGTTGAGGGCGATTCTCATGCAAACCTCCTTGCAAAGAAAAAAACCACACACACACATTTGGCCTCGATGCCATGTTAAAAGAGCTACTCATTTATATGATAGTTGTATCATTAACGAGCTCCGTGAATGGGATAGCCAGGGCAGGTATGAAGTTATTCCGCCGTCAGCATTTTGGAGGTGGTGGAGGGTGGGTTTGCTTAGAGAGGCGCATGTATCGCCACGTTGTGACGAGACGGGTGGATGAATGCCAGAAGGAATGGCATGCGCTCACGAGCCAAAGGTGGATGATGGCTGGCGACAATGCTTCGCATCACCACCGATAATGCCTTTCATTATACTAACAGCATCGCGGCGTACAGTGATGTACGGATATTTAGCAAACCGCCGGCCAACCGGCATTCTCCCCGTTTTCAGGCAGAGCACATGCACGCATTACTCGATTGGTGGTCATGCCACAACCGGTGGCCTTTTCTTGTCATTGTTGCAACATTATTAGTTAATGTGAACCTTTGATGCCGTTACTGCTTACGTAAAGGCGAAATGGGTCTTTTGTACTCCTTAATTGCGACGAAAACCTAACGTCACCTCAATTTGCAAAAGTAAGCGGCATTACAGGAACGGCGTGTTCCAGTCGAGGGGTTTAACAAATGAGCTTTCCCAGAAAGCTTAGCACCAAACAGAGCGTTGTCTGAGAGCCGAACATAACAGTTGCCACGCAAACAAAAAAAAGTTTCGAGATGCACTGCCGTGTTTGTTTAGCACAACGGTGACAGAGGTCAACGAATTATTAAGAGAAGAGAAATCTGGCGCAGAAACACTGTATATTGCCTTCCGTCACGGGCTCGTTTTCGCATTTCAGAATAGTGAGGAATGCATTCTCACCTCGCCTCATTGTCAAAAACCGCTTGGTGCTGTGCAGGGTCGCGGTGAGCCGGAGCCCATCCCGGCAGACACAGGGCGCAAGGCATGGATATACCCACGATGGGACGCCAGTCCATCACCGGGCACCGAGGGTAATTTAGTCTGCGAGCCAATTAACCTATGCAGCAGCATGGGGTTTTTTTGGACTGTCGGAGGAAACCGGAGTGCCCGGCGAAAACCCACGCGAACACGGGGAGAGAACTCGCAAACTCCACACAGAAAGGCACCCGAGCCGAGATTCGAACCCAGGTCCTTCTTGTTGCGAGGCTACAGCGCTCGCTTCCCACTGGGCCACCGTGCCGCCCGATCCAAGTAATGTTTAATAAAAATAAAAATTCTGTATTTGACAAAATGTTTTTTTTCTTCCAGTGGCTCACGTATGAGTGGGCCAGCATTTAATTTCGTGATGTTATTTTAGCATTTGGCATGCCGTTTACAACAAAACTATTGCAACACCTCACCAGGCTATGAGATGAGAACCCGGCAACTATTAAGTCATTTTGTTGTTGACATGTCTGGTCAAGTCGCCGTCGTGATTGCTGTTGACAGGTCCCGGGTTCGAGTCTCTCGGCTCCGGTGCCTTTATATGTGGAGTTTGCATGCTCTCCCCGTGTCCGCGTGGGTTTTCGCCGGGTATTCCGGTTTCCTCCCACAGTCCAAAAGCATGCTCCTGGATAGGTTGATTGGCTCGCAGACTAAAATTGTCCCGCAATGCCCGGCGATGGACCGGCGTCCCGTCGTCGGGTGTATTCCTGCCTTACGCCCTATGTTTCCGGGATAGGCTCCGGCTTCACCGTGACCCTATATAGGATTAAGCGGTTTCAGATAATGAGATGAGATGAGATGCCCTTCTCTCCGCGCAGCGCTTTGTGACCCTCGGGTTAAAAGCGCTCTAGAAATGCAATCATTATTATATTGGCAGTGGTGTGCGAGGGAGAGAGAAAAAAACTAAATAAAAACACACACGTCTTAATAAAATCCATGTGGTGATGATGCTGACAGTGGCACTTCCACCCTCACCAAATGTGTTACCATTGCCAAACAGAGAACAATTGTATAACCGTCACTTATCTTTGACGCCAGCATGATTTTTTTTTACGGACATTCATGTGAGATATATTAATCAACCAAACAAAAACCAATGATGCGTTTGTGTGAAATGTTCGCTTCGAGACGTCCGCTCACATTGTAAGTACATGGCTAGATATGGCGATGGTGATCTAACAGACTAGATTACATCGAGATAAATCACAGCTGTGTATGTATAGAAATATTAATTTTATTTATGGCCAAATACTCTTCATATTTTAAGAAAAGTTGGAACATTTAATTCCCAAATGACAAGACACCTGCAAATAAATTGTATTCAGTTCTTAAGTCACTGTTCATTTTGGAACATTCAATTAATCTGCCCAAGTCATGTATTAATCATTTTAAATACTTTGGCTTCACCTATTTTAGTTTTACGACTGCAGTAAGTATTCTCTGAATCCTGTAGAGATGAGTTGCAGGCAAGTGCTATAAATAAAATTATACAAACGCCTAAACACAAGAGACGTTTTCACAAGCACCATCTTCCTGAGCATAAAACCTTCTCGGTTGGAAGTTCAATTTCACTTGAGCATTGTTCACGTGAAACAAAACGTGTTCGAAAAATCAATAGGCTGCAGAAAACACCAATTTGTCCTTCTAGGAAAATGCAGTCTACTCACCAACAGCATAAAAATGTACACATCTGATGTTATTTTAGACCGCTATTTTACTCTCAGTCGAACTGCTCTGATGTTGTTCATATTGCCGTTCTCTCCACAGCTCTGTGCAGTACTTTGTGACCCTCGGGTGAAAAGCGCTCTAGACGCACAATTATTATTAGTATTACTACAGTAAATATTTGTATATCGCGGGGGTTACGTTGCGGGAAAGTTCCATTAAAGTCAAAACCAAGACGATATTTAAAACTTAGTCCTATACAGCAGATGCGTTAACCACCCCCTAAAATCGATACGTATACAGATACATTAATTGCGGCGAGTCACAATCACGATAGTTAAACGCCGCAATATCCATTGCTTTATTGTACATTTTTGTTCGACATAATCTACACGCGAAACACTTTAATCCAACCGCAATCGGGCACACACTGTAAAAATGCGCTGCGCTGCGACCGATCCCATCAATCCACGGAGTGAAAGAACGAAGGAATGAATCACATTCTCGACGTGAATATCGGCTGAAATAATCCGACATTACTTCGGACTCGTTGTCAACCCGGCGGCTCGCTTGCATGTTGAGCTGTTCTTTGCTAGGCAACGACGGCCCAGATGAGGCCCACCGTTTTTTTTTTTAAAGACTCCCACCATCCTGGCGGTGTCAGGGTCAGGAGGGTGGGCAGCGGAAGGCGAGTAAAAGAAGCCAAAATTGTCGAGCCAAGGAATTACAGCGCATACCTTGGCGTGGCGTCGGTTTGTGCGCTTCATTACGAGGATCATTCACGTGGCAATGTTGAACAATGAACTCCGTGGTAATGAAACCATTGACAGGACCGGAGAAATCTTTAATGCAGTTTATCGCCTCTCGCTCCGTTGGCAAAAGGAGTCAAAATAAAATACAAAAAAAGTACAAAAAAAGACAAAAACAATGGGTTTTTTTCTCTTCTAGCAGTAATATAACGCAAACGGTTCAACGTTCAAACACCTTTGGAAGCCAGGGCCCGTTGTAAAGAACCCACGTGAGAATCCTTCTCATGAAACCCTGTAGATAAGTGGCGGTTCTACCGTTAAAGCCACAACACGTTTTGTTTTCAAAACCACTTGGGGCAACCTCTGCATTAGCGTACATTGGTGCATATTCCAATGCGGACACCTTAAACTTGCAGTTACAGTCTTACGTTGCTTCGGCATAGCCTGCTGTGGGGTTCAATCATCGACAATAGAACTCACTCCAGCGCTCCTCGTAAGGGGGTGGCTAAATGTCATCTCATTGTCAGAAACCGCTTAATCCTGGACAGGGTCGCGGTGAGCCGGAGCCTATCCCCGCAGACACAGGGCGCAAGGCAGGGATATACCCACGATGGGACGCCAGTCGATCACCGGGCACTGAGGGCAATTTAGTCTGCAAGCCAATTAACTTATGCAGCAGCATTTTTTGGACTGTGGGAGGAAAACAGAGTGCTCGGCGAAAACCTACACGACACGGGCAGAGAACACGCAAACTCCATACAGAAAGGCACCCGAGCCAAGATTCGAACCCGGGACCTTCGTGCTGTGAGGCGGCAGCGCAACCCACTGGGCAACCGTGCCGCCCCATTTTAATTATTTTAGTCATAAATGTGTTTTTCTAATGTTTTGTAGAAGAACAACTATTAGTTATCACTTAATATCAGTAGGATTTAAAGGTTTTCATTAAAGGAAAATATTATTGTAGTCCTATACGGTCAGTGTTTGGCCACCTGCTTTTAGTCTATCTCGAGATAGATTGATTTTATGTAAAAAAAATGTATTTTCTACTCTGGAGTGCAGTAAAAGCGGGTTATTTAAAATTATGATTTTTTTATCCTATTTTATTTTCTATTTTTATAATTACGCTTTAAACTTCATCGCCCAATGCAGGGCCAATCAGGTAGCTCGCCCAGCGGTCCCCCGAATCCCACGAATCGGAGCCGCCCACCCTCCCCGCGCGCCCCTCCCCCCGCAGCGCCCGCTCGCTGTGATCCGTAACAGAGAAAGGACCGTTTCTATGGCGGGTCCAGGATCGACTTGTCACCGGTCTTCATACTTTGTCACTAGATTGCAGTGTCATCCGAGTCACGCCTGCGTGCAAAATTTCAGCTCTCCAGCTTTATCGGAAATGCTTCAATTTTGTGCTCAAAGATTCTAACTATTACACACATCCCCCAATGTGAGTTAAGTTAAAGTGGGGAAAAAAGGGGTCCCACGATCCATTCAGACGTCAACCATATCTACTTACTGAACAAGTTGTCATAGGCACGGTTTGATGTCTTGATCGCGCTGGTCGGAGCGGATTGAGATGCCACGAAATAGAGCTGTCGGCTGTGGCGAAGACTCAGCCTCAGGTTGCAAAGTTCATAATTCCATTATCTCTTCACTCCAAACACCAGTAGGTGGAGATCAATGAAAGGAGGAGGACTGATTATTTCCTACTTGGATAGAAAAGTGTTCAACTTTCATGTTATAGCAGCACAAGATCTCATATCTGTCATTAGTCTGTTCATTTTTGCACTTACACTGAATATTAACACTCACTCTTATAACCTGTAGTTCGTAAGCACAATGGCTGAGAGTTTTAATAGAGTTTTTCTAAGCTAAGTAGCATTATTAGCATGCCATCTCGATAAACTGTTTTACAGTGAGTGCTTCGTAAAGGAAGGTAAAGGTGCAGCTCTGGAATTGTTTGCTCAGTCTTCTCCCTAGGGTATTTGACCTACTTTTCCACACTGAACAAACATCTTTGACAAGATGAGAGAACCCACACCCCCACTAAATCGCATGGGACCAGCCGCTCCACCGTCACGTGCCCTCTCATTCTGATAGATAAACGGGTAGTGTGAGATTTAAGAAACGTGTCCATGCCATCGATTGCCGATCCGGGAGATCAAACCGCGAGCCCTGGATTACAAGTTCACTGCGATAACCAATGCGACGTGGCAGCAACCCAACTGAATTCCGAACAAATGCCACAGCAGCTCATCTGCTCGGCTCGCTGTTACTCAACTGCAGTGGTACCGTGCTGCTGCCTGGGAATGTCATCCCACAGGAAGCTCGTGGGTACCCACAATGCCGCCGGCTCGTGTATGCCCCCCCCTCCCCCCCCGGCACGCCACTCCCATGATTACCCTCAGGTGAAAGGCGCTCTATAAATGCAATTATTATTATTACATCTTTCAGCAAACATCGCTCCCACACCTTGTGCCGCGCGCGCTTGCTGCCAGAAAACCTTGCTGCCAGCAAACCTCGCAGCTAGACTCGGAGAGAGGAGGTCACCACCGCGGTGACATCCTTACGGCCCCTACATGGGGCCAGGTGCACTTTGAGGCCACGGGGCTCACCCAGGTACTATGGGCCTACAGACTCAGATGACTGGCCGAGGCACCACTCTGCCAACTCGCTGAGTTTTAGCTGCCCGGCGTTCCACTTGCTGTTGTGAGCGTCGCATCATAGTGTCCTTCACGATTTATGACAATGAGATGAGATAAGCACTCACGAGTGGCTGCCAAGAAATACATGTTACAGTAGAGAAATACTATGCCATTCCAGAATAGTATTCTATTCGTGTGTATATGTTCACGCAATATCAAGAGTCCATCGTGGAAAGTTAATGCATTTTTCATTTTGTTCTGGGAACAAAATGTGCCAAGTTGTACAACAAATACTTGGTAAACTGTCAATTGACGAAACGATAAATTAAAGGGTTTGGGTTAGCAGTCGATTGCACAAGCACAGCGGAGAAAAAAAATCACGTTTATCATTGAACTCTAACAGAAAAATCAATCGTTATGCTGATGCTTCCGGCAATGGCCTTTTTTTCAGGGCAGAGTGAGAGAGCGAGTGTGGGCAGGGTGAGTAACTGACTTGCAATCAGGAGATAATATTGTACACTTGGGACGCGGACAGTCAACAGCTCGAATTGACATAAGGAATGTACTTTAACTAGAACGTCAGTAAAGACATTATGATTTAGCGGACACGCTTATCCAAGGTGAAACGCCTCATTCCATTGCATATCGTGTCTCAAAATGAAACCAAGTTTTACAAACATATTCTGCGGCTCACGAGACGTATGAACGAATACACACGTTGCGAAACAAATCTACGAAATTATGAGGACGATGAATGCCAACAGCCCTCTCTGCGCTTCACGTGAAGTCCATGTGGCTGACAAAGCTGGCTGTAGAGATTGAGCGGTACATGACGTTTGAAATGCGCAGCCATAAGCTCAATGGTTATAGATGTACGTGCCCCAGCTATGCAGATCAAGCAACACGAATCGAATGTGACTCAACTTATGACGTGTCTACACATGTCTTCGGCGCTCAAATGATAGGGGCGTATGTCACACATAGCATCAAGAAAAGCGAGCGCCACTGGTAGTTCCAGTCCATGTTTCCAGGGAAACTTAAATAAAGCCGTTTAAGAGCATTTGACGCGCGTTGATCGAATGTGTTTAATGTAACATTATTGGTACGCGGTGGGTATATGAAGAGTTATTTCAAACACGTTGTGTACTAGTTCAACAAGATATGAGCGAATAAAATAAGTATGCATAGGATATTGCAGGTAGAAGATTCTTTACGTGGTATCAAAATCAATGTTCTAGAACTTCTTGATGAAGGACTTAAGAAGGCACCATCAGCTCTCCCTCAAATAGAATTTCATGAAAGTACTCACTGTGATTAAACTGTCACACAGATTATATGAAGATAAAAAAACACCCCGGAAGCAGTCGAGCAAGGAGCTTTTACAACCTGAACCACAGTGACTTATTCAGAAAAACCAAAAATGTCGGTAATAAAAAAATGTTTGCCACCGATTAGTAACAGAAAATTATACAATACCATATTAGAAGGCAATAAATTGACAAGATCGTAATAGGAATGAAATTAGTAACGTGCACAGTATTTAGCAATAAGATACTAAAGGGAAACACAGCGACCCAGGCCTCATCCATTACCATCGTGAACGGACGTAATAATTGTAATAATGTCACATTGCTCTTGCCTGGCGTGAATGACTATTCTCTATTTATTAAGGAAAACGAAACTCTCCGACTGAATGTAACCGCTCGAAAAGGAGAGTGTAGGGAGAGCGGATATAAACAAATAACTTCGCCTCCGTCCCTCTCCGCAGAGACACGAACTCTTTTTCTGTCCGTCAGCCGGGGGAGTTGCAGACCAAGATTAACCGACAGTATTTGTTTAAACAAGCAAACGGTTATACCGTTTCAATGCATCTATTTCTAAACCGCGATGCTTCGCACACCCGTAACCAGCCCGAAGTGGACAGAATGATACGGTCGAGCACGCACGGCCAACACAGTGTGCACAGGTCGTGATCCGCAGTGGATTTACAAAGAGAGCTTCGATGATTGCTTCGAAGAGCTGCTGCTCTCTCGGGACAGCCGCGTCGTTCGCTTCCTCTCTCTCCACCTCCTCGCGACGTTTCGCTTCACAGTCCGTTTTAATTAAGCTGGAAGGAACCTTTGAGCGTTGTAGCTCTACTTAACAGTTGCCCAGCGGGGAAGTGCAAGCAAGTTACAACTTATATATTGTGGAAAAATCAAGACCCTTCCAGTGTTTTTTTTTGTAGCCCCAGTTCTAAAAGAGGTCACTCCGGAATTTGCTTGTGTTGGTGTTCCATCGATGTTGCTGGTGTTAAGATCTGCTCAGATGGCTTGTGATTGATGGGTCGAAAACAATTTACTTTATTGCGTGTGGAGATTGATACGTGAAGGAGATGTCTTCATCGACATGCTGGTTTTGTTACTTGTGTTCTCCGCGGTGATGCCGATTGTTTTCAGTTCTAACAGGAAGCTTGTAGAGGGGGGGGGGTGGTTCAGTCGACATGTCCCAGTGAGATCCACAAAAATATTTTGGCTGAACTTTGGGGTTGGCTGGCCGTGGAACCTGGTGTCAATCTCATAGAGGAGAGGTCGAGAACCAGGGTTGACAATGCCCTCTCAGCCTTGTGTGTGGTCAAACAGCGCTATAGAAACCCATGTGCATTGACGTGCACTAAAGCTATGGCCTGCATTGGTTCATTGCTCTGCGAACCTTGTCCGTGCCCTGATAAGACCCAGGCAGTGCACATTGTGGTATTGTGGAGTGCAATACACAGCCCACTGTTCACCTACTCAGTCACTGCATTTGCGCTTTTCCAATTAGTTACTAAAGATGAACAAGATTGAACAATACTTAAAAATAAAGGGCAAATTACATTTTAGTGATAGAACGAAGCGCGTGGGGGTTTTTTCATGAGCATACAATCCATGAACAATACTATATTGGATAAAAATAATATTTCAAACTTAATCTGGCGCAAATGTTTGTCATTCTTACTGTTTACCAATATGCCTCGAGATGTACTACACAGGAGGTATTGTATATATGTCATTATGATGATAAATGTAGCAATACATAGAGTATATAATTTAGACCGCAAAGCATTAAAAGCAATGGAAATATGTTTTTGAAATGTTTAAGCAAAGCGGTGGTGCAATGCTTACCACACTGCAGTATTACACATCCATACACCTGAGTTCATGTCCTACCCATGGCTAACATTAGCGATGAGAGACATCTGAACCAGTCCTGGGTCACCCCTTCACCAATTCACACTGAGCAGCGTGGGGAGGTATGGTCAAACAACCCACATAACTGACCCAGTGTGTGGGGGCCTTGGTCTATAAGTGGTCACCCAGAACGTGTAACTGCTCAACGCTGCATTCGCAACTATGACGGCGGTATAACTATAATACACTGCACTACTTGACACAATCTTCTGGATCAACCACCTTAATGTAAGCCTATAATTTCCGAATATCAGCCCCATGCATAAGAAACTCCGTTAAGAAGTACATAATGTGTATGAATCGAGACATTTCATTCAAATTACCGCTTAAATATTGTAAACATATTTATTTATTTGAACACCATCAGGGCGAAAGTCTACGCAACAGACTTTTTTTTTGCTGAACTTTTGCCACGCTCTTTGCACCAATGTCCAAGGATCTCGAGTTAACTATGTGCACTATGCAGTGGGACCAAAGAGAATGGCAGCCGTCTCAATAACATGGTGTTGTTTTCATAGTAACAGGCAGTCGATATTACTGTTGTCTTGTTCTTAAAATACTGCGTTTATTCTTATCCATCACTTTCCAGCTCTAAATTACCTTGTGCGTCACTAGCTCTGACGCTTAACATTTTCCACTTTTATGTGGCTCAATAAAGGGGCTTCATTTTGGCGTGCTGCAGAAGGAAGGATGTTTCGAAGGTATATGTGACACGTTTCTAAAAGGGCGCACTGTTTGCATTGCCAGATTTCTATAATCAGGACCACTGCCGTATGGTGAAGGACTATTCATATCCTGTCTGAAGGCGGCTTGGAGCCGCTCTATTTTGGTTTTATATGGAGCGCAGGCAGAGTGTTCTAAGTTAAAAGCACCTATGGGTTTTCTCTTTGGAGAAAAAAAAAATAAGTTGCGTCGCATGGGATGAGACAGTATTATCCCACACCCATGTATGACTGAGTGGGGAAAAGCAGTGTTATAGCAACAACTAATAAAACATGCAATTACAAAAATGGAAAAAGCACGATATTGCAACTGAGCTTTACATCACTACCACGCTGTCCACGGGTGAAACAAGTGGACATTTTCTAATGCAATACAAGCTCCAAGAACAATGCATGACGTCGAAGTAGATCAAGTGTCGGATGCAATTCACTAAATGAACGAGAGTCAAAAGCATTAACATCGGAAAGGATGACTTTATTGCAAAATTTATATTAAAGATGTATCGATGATTGGCATGACTGCTATGCTTGGTATCGAAATGGGGAATGAGATGTGTTCATTCCAGTCCACGGTCAGCTAAGGACAAATTCATGAACGCTTTCACGACAAGGGAGACTATATAGGACATGGTAGGTGAAAGTTAGAAATTGGATCGACTTGAGTTTAGCGGACAAACCCCAAATTGTTGGCGTCGTCCTGTCCTCGCCAAATCCACCTCGGGAAACGAGCCCAGGGTGGCATGAAGCAAACGGTCGTTGAAAATAGCCCGAGGAGGGGGAGGGAGGGAGGGAGCACCGCTTCAATGCGGGCACAAACACTGGAAGCAACAGACTAACGCCGTGAGCACTCAAATCCTGAAACGGATGCCACCACTTTTAAGACGGGAATAACAAACACGTTCCTTCACAGCATTAATTGAAAGGAAGGTTTATCAGACCTATACATTATAGATAAAATACCTGTCCCTTCGTCATGAAAACAAATCTTCCATTCAAATAAGATGGGATTGAATTGAAGATTTACAAACTCTGATTGTAAATATTTAAGTTGTTTACGAATTTCGTCGGGAACACAATAACCAAAAACATAGTGGCCAACTAACCGCACGAACAAGTTAAAATAAAGATTTCTCAACCATTGACCATGTACGTACAGCTAGGTTCGCTACTATCAATCAGATGCTGTAAAATGCACATGAACAGTTCTGGGTATGCTTAGCCTATGGGGAATATAAAAAAAATTGACTGCGTGGAACTTTGACAGCAAACCGAGGCCCAAATTCCAAAACAAATTTATACATTATTAAAAACGATTAACAAAAACGAGACAGTTACAAGACATTTGCTTGATGCAAGTACCACAACTTACATCACAAATTAGACAAAGCAGACAAGCTGTTCACATAGGTATAAGATATTTTCCGAAAGGGATATTAACTACTTCAGACTTCCTCATGACATTTATTAAAGTAACCAACGGATATTAACTGCGGGAAATGACAGTCTCATAATAATTGAGATGTACAAATGGCGACACACCTCGAAAAATAAGACATCAGCGCATGGATACCTGAGCATTAAATGTAAACTTGAATTACAATGATCAAATAAAGAGGCAGATAACAGGAAGTTGGTGTTCTTTTGGAGAGCCACAGTTGATAAAAAAGCTACATACTGTACCTGAAAGAATTAGTATTGTAAAAAATGAGTGGATTTACCAATTCCTCGCAACGATAAAAGTGTTAAGATCTTAAAACACGAGACACCATTCGCAAAGTGTCAAGATTGCAAAACCACACACGGTTGTGGCAAAACACGCAAATAAAACACTTCTATAATGTCTGCATTGTCCTTGAAACGGATTGGCCCACACCAGAGACAGTCCTAGCCAAATGTTAGAAATATAGCCAGATTGCGTAACATCCTATCACCCGCTGATGCTGAGAAGCGAACACACATCTTTATCGCCTCACGAATCGATCATTGCAATGCACTGCTCCCTGGCACCCCTGCCTCCTACCCGATCGATCGTCTCGAACGTGTGCAGAATGCGGCTGCTAGAGTCCTCACCCGCACACCCATCCACGATCACATATCCCCACTACTGATGTCTCTCCACTGGTCACCGGTTAAATAACAGAACTTGAATTCAAGATCCTCCTCCTTACCGACAAGGCTCTCACTGGCGCTGCTCTGACATACATCAGTGACCTACTTCAGGCAGCCTCCTCAACCTGACCACTCTGATTCTCCAAAACGTGCCCAGATCGCACCACCATTCGATGGGTGACAGAGCCTTCTCGCGCGATGCTCCCATACTCTGGAATTGGAGATTCGATCAACCGAGTCCAATCGTCTCAAGACTCACTTGTTCAGTAAGGCTTTCAAGTCCTCTGGATAGGACTGTTAATGCGGCTCACTGTCGTCTTGCCGTGATGATGGCTCGCCGACCTGCGCGACCACACTTATTCCTTATTTGTTTAAAAATGTTTGCTTATTTCAGGTTCTATAATTTATTGCCACAGTGGTTAGCGTTGACGCCTCACAGCAAGAAGGTCCCGGGTTCGAATCTCTCGGCTCGGGTGCCTTTCTGTGTGGAGTTTGCATG